>JABBOT010000036.1:1861679-2331654 GCA_016165875.1 Acanthopleura granulata
ACCTGGCTATAATGTGAATAGAGACTGACGCCCGGTCACGTGAATATTGCAGGTATGTACAACTCAGTTTCATAACCCGTTTTACCTGCTTTCAGGGGCGTTTCGGGAACACTATATTGTGAACAGAGATTTTCGCCCTCTCAGGTGTATATAGTAGGTATCTGCATATCAGTTTCACCTCAACTCCCGTGGTTCGCGGTCCCCTGTGCGGGCTATAAAGAAAACTGTTAGTTTACCTCTGTAGACTCAAATAACATTCTCATTGTAAAAAAAAACAAGCACAAAGGCATTTACAGCTAGAACCGTACGTCCTCAGCTGCTTTATCCGTACTATGTAATCAGCGAATAAGCTCAATGAAAGAGCTGTATTTTTCTTATATATAATTACATAATAGACAACGAAATTCAAGTAACCTACTCTGTAAAAACGCTGTGTAGAAATTTGCACATCGACAAAGCATATGTATTAGTGATACACAAGTTGTGCACTAATACACACGTTATTTTGAAGGTATTACACAAATTACATTACCTATGTACACAAAATTTTGTGGGGACCAATTTCTGCCATAATAACGTGTGTGACTCGAACACATTAATTTTTAGACAGCATAAATGCTATACAAGTATAACCGTTTGAAACGATCTTAACAAGAGTTTTCAAAATCAAAACGCAATCAGCTTTAAGAAATTAGGATGTCAACCTGCATCATTGGTCGGGTAGGGTAGGGGAATTTCCCAAATCTTCGTGTTTGATATTAAGACCCCTGACTAATAAAGACCAAGAAATGATCTGTTACCCCCAATACTCGAAAGTCTGCCAGATGTAGTAATTCTTGGGCGTGCAGTTGTCAGACCATTCAGAGGTGTGTACAATTCAATAAGGAGAGGCACAGACATGTATACATGCATCCATCTGCAGAGAGTTTTCACACTAACGCCAGCTCCCGAGTGATGTGCTTCGATGACATGAGTACCACACACTTTCAGTGATATATAAACAAGATCATCATTCAAAATGGATAATAGGCTCAGGTAAGATTGATGCATTCTGTATAATCTGTATATAATTTCTTACATATTTCTGTAATCAAAACCTTATCGTAAACTTTTCAGTCTACTTTCAAACAGGAATCGACTTCATCGTAGCCTAATGTGAATGGATTTCTGCCGACTACTAATATGTGAAGTAAATTCTATAAAGAAAATTTACCTCAGAAGACTGAAGTGACGTCCTCATTGTAAAAAAAAACAAGCACAAGAACATTTACAGCCAGAACAGTACGTCCTCAGCTGCTTTACCCGTACTATATAATCATCAAATAGGCTCAAAGAAAAAGCTGTATTTTTTCAGCACATTTCAGAAGAATGTTCAGTCTGTATGTGTGAACTTGTAATCTTTGCTCGTGCCTATGTCACATAAAGCCTCAAAGAAAAATAGGGGTTTGGGCATGTTCCTCTGTCGGAATTGAACCCCGCCATAAGGTAACAAGCCAGACGCCTTAACATTAGGTCTACAAGGCGCCGTCCAGACGTTGTACTCCGGAGGCTCTCATTTTGTCTCGTGATATTCTGTCTCGCGATGTTGTCATCTTACTTCATGTGCGTGTTACTAGGAATCCAGCTCCCCAATATACCGTTAGAGGGCTCCCTGTGTTACCAGACTCCTCCTATGGGTCGCGTTACCTGTTGCCCAGCGGGGCCAGGGAGCTCATCAAGCTGACAACTCTAGAGCAGGTAATTAATATATGTATATGGCGTGGTGTTGCTGTCATGTATGGGGTGGACAAGGGTATTATGCACTTTCATTTGCCATAGGAAGTACTCTTATGTCCCCCTCCCACTCCCCACCTTCGCACAAATACACGTGTCTCTCTCACCCATCCTTGCCCTAACTAAAATATACCATTCAAACTGAATGTTAAAGATATTATAGTTACAATTATCCAAACAGAAAATCGCGAAAAGTTGCCAGTTATAAAAACAAAGTTGCATTCTTCACTTGAAATGAGGTAGATAGTTATTTGTATTCCCAGCTATTCAGTTGTTCTAATCCTGTTTTGGTGCTTTTGGATTAAACTCTGTTTTCCGTTTTATGTGTTGGGGTAATTGGAACATAGTCCATGGGAAACCCTCTCTCCTTGCTACAACCATGCACCCGCCAAACCTCCTGACTTATGGCCGCAGTGGAACTACCCAAACCGGGATGAGAGCCCGCCACCCTCTGATTACGGTCAGATTAGCCACAGAGAGGACAAGGCTTTACCTCATATATGTGGTCAAGGATCACCGAAATGTGGTAAAATGGTCTTCAGTGGATTAGCAGCTTCAAAACACTAGAGGAGTTATGTCCCCTGAGTCTCCTCTTACAACTGTCCACAGCCGAGCTTGGTAATTCTGACTGTATCTGTAGGCCTAGCTAGTCCACTGTTTTGTGTTCCCTGCTTCTTTGCTTCTCTGATTGGATTAACTCAGTTTATTCACACTTTTCATGTGGTGACCTTGTTAGTCTTCTGACGGGATTAACTCTACTTTTTCTATCTTTACTTGCGATGTCGATATTGGTCTTCTCTATTTGCTCATACCTTTCTTTATTATGATGGCTCTGTTGGGCTAACCTTCTGATTGTGACATACTCTGTACAGGACATAAGAAAAATGTCTCATCTGTTACGTCAAAGTTGACCACTACACACATCAGAGGTTAGCCGTTGTATGGTCAATCACATCGGGAATGGTGACCGCCGATTGGAGGTCTGGTATGATTTGGTAACAAGTAACCAACACTGCCAAATGACTACCTGAGATCATGAACACGTGCAAGTGTATTCAAACAGATTGTTGGTATTCATCTGTACAGTTTGTGAAGATTACATATGCAGGTATATCATATAAAGGCATACGTTGTTCTCCTGTTTATTTTTGTGCTCAGCAGTTATAGAAAGCTGGGTTCCCTGTAACCTCCCCGACCCCAGAGGCTGCTCCGTTAGGGCACATTGAGTGCCCGTTGATGCAGCCCGCCCCACCCTGGATCATCCCTGGGACTGGGCCCGTGGTAAGGAGTTGTCCATTTGCCACCACTGTGCTGTTTAGGCTGGCACAGTATCAACTGTCGCGGCCATGTATACATTCTAACTACACCCGATACGAATGAAATTGAACATCACATGTGCCATGCTTTACAGGGTTTTGATTTGAAAGTATGAGCATGCGCACAAAGCACTACGTCTTCCTAGTTCCATGGCATCATAGTCTTGTAGTTTGGAGTTCACCGGGTACATAAAATGGCGGACACATGACGTAGGCGTGCGAGCAGGATGGAATAAAAACGGGCTATTTGTTACACTACCGACAAATATCAGGGGAACGATTGACCTTGGCGCATGAACGTCTGTAACATATGTTTCCTTTGTGAATCATACAAGCTTTCACATCAGTAAAGCAACTATGTAACGACGGTCAACGGACGGTACACAGACACGCATGACGAGCCCCTGAGGCGGGCCCTCTCTCTGGGGATAAAACTAGCGTACTCTAAATTAGATCACAGTAGAATACTTCTCAGAACAGAGAGTGTCGACAGAGAGACATCATATACGTATTTTATGGATCATTAGTAAAAGTCAACACGCTTACCTTGATGCCAGGGTAATCCAAAGTAGCCGAAAACAGTGTGTGAATCGGCAGTGTATCACAAAACCTTAAGGTAAAACTGTATGAGGGCAATTCTACCTGGACAGACCCGGTAGGCGTGCAGCTCAGTTGTCACTGTCCCAGAAAACTGGTGCACGGTATTATAGCGCAATTTCCACCGCAAGGTAACAAACAATGTCCCACATAAATCTCAGTAAGTCTGTCAAGGGTATACTAGACGAATGAGAACTCACATGTGTAGTGTACAGTCAGAAGGGCTAGACTTGGACTGTATGGATTACAGCAAGGTCAAAATTCATAATCCACACAGAACATGCATGGACTTCACGAACATTGTAGACTATTTAGAAAGTGTACAACACATCGGTCTATGTGCCAGTTCTTTTTTAAATGTCATAAGCAATAAAACACACTCCTTTCCGTCGATCACCCACAGATTCCGAACTTTGGTCTGCAGAGAGGACGATATATCGGTATAAAATATTAGCAATCACACGAAGACATTTCTGATGATTGTGTTTTCTCTATGTTTTCCCTCAGCAGTTCTCACACTCTGGGTCCACAGTGACCATCCCTACCCCCCGAGGTTTCTGGATCCCCAATAACCATTCCGACCCCCGAGGATCCCCCTCCGGATTGCCAGGCCTCACTGGCTCTACAGGCCGCCTAGCGTAGGTGAAACCATCCTGCCCTAACACAGCACGTAAGTCAGTCTGCTCTTGGTCTTCTATTTAATATCACTGAGTCATCTGCCAGATGACCTACAGTTTCTATGACGGTATCTTTGTGAACATTCTCTGTTGTCCTGAAGTCGGCGTAACATGTTGTTGTCTTTGCACAGATCTAAGTGTAAGAAAGATGTGCCGTTCAGAGAATCTTGCTGTACTTCCCTTCGGATCCAATGAACAATGGATATATTTCTTTTACAGCCTATTCTTTTAACATAGCGCTGTGGTAACCACTGCGCTTACGCCATCAACAGCATGTTGTCGCCATAAAGCGAAACAATAAATAAATATAAATGGATAAGCATTGCATGTTCACAGTAAACCAACGACGGAGACCCCAGTGACTAGACAACAGAGTGCTGGGTACCAGAGGCAGCATGGACAGATGGGCGAATGGATATACAACACACGAGTTTTGAAGAATACATCCCGTCCCTCAAGATGTCAGTTGATAACGCGTTTGTAGAATGTGTACAACTTTGCCATGTAGAATTGTCCCTGAGTAATACTCCATGTAGAGATCTGACACCAAAAAGTATTATCTGGCTTTGCAATTTGCTGTTGTACAACCAACTGTTCCTTTCTTGTAAATTATGTTAAATCTTACACCGTTCAGGGAAAAATATTGATTTATATCTATTTAAATGACCACGATTCTATTTGTAAAAAGAAGAAAAGTGCACCATATGAAAATATTTTCTCAAGGAAAAAACTTAGTAAATTTAAGAAGCGGGATAGTGTTTGTGATAATGATTTGCTGTGACGCACAGGTTTGTACCTAACTACTTCATAAATATACTAGACTTGTGACATATGTAACATTATATCAACACTGCTCGTTTGTTTTTGCTGTAAATCCATTCTTATTGTACATCTTGTGTAACGTACCAAAACATCATAACCATGTATGCCGTTATCCTTGACACACAAAACCGGTTTGTACTTAAGTACTTGATAAACATACTAGGCTAGTGACATGTGTAATATTACATCAACACTGCTCGTTTGGTTGTGCTGTAAATCCATTTTTATTGTACATCTTGTGTAACGTACCAAAACATCATAACCATGTATACCGCTATCCTTGACACATAAAATCCGTTTGTACTTAAGTACTGTATAAACATACTAGGCTTGTGACATATGTAACATTATATCAACACTGCTCGTTTGTTTGTGCTGTAAATCCATTCTTATTACATCTTATTTACCAAATAATAATACCAGAATATTGTACCAAAACATCATAACCATGTACAGGTTTATCCTTCACACACAAAATTCGTTTTCCTTCAACCTTTTGTTGGCTTAATGCTTTTTTTAGCTCTACTGGTGCGTTCTTTCGTCTGTTTGCCTGTCCTTCCCACGCCTGCTAACTTTTCTTTATAAACGCTAATCCTCACACAATCTTTTCCCATTTGAAGGAAATTTGGTTCTAATATAGACGACCTCAAGGGAGATAATTTGCAGTATAGATTTTCAGTTTCGATTATCGGTTGTCCGTCTGTCTGTCTTTTCATCCAGCGTATGTTAGCATTTGCCCCAAATGCTACTACTGTTACTGCTTTTGTCCAATTTTAACGGAACTTGGTAGAAGCATTCACTCTATCAAAGTACGTGTTTCTTATTGCTGATTTTCAATTTTGACTGTCCATTGTCTGCTGTACATTAATAATTTATAATCGATTCTGTGATAATTTTGTCCCAACCAATAGAACTACTGTCTCCATCATGAGAGTCTGATTGGACGAAGCGATTATAGGTGCTATGTAGAAGGTAGAAAAGATGCTATTATTTTGGGAAAATGTATAAAAATAAAACCGAAAACTTTAATGCTTTCTCTATTTTGTATAAGAAACTATGGAATAAACAGTTATAAACAATAAACCTTAATTGTTCATTCTTTGACGTTTGTTGAATCATGTTGTGATATATAATTGTGTACACACACTATGCACACTTCTCATATGCAGGGATTCCAATGGAAATCTATTGACAAATTGATGTTATTTCAGTGCTTTCTGACGAGATAATCGCTTAGAAACAATTAATATTTCTATACCGTACTGGAGAATATTTCAGTTTTATACGGCGGCTGTGTGATGTGTATAGATGTAGAATTAAGACATCACAAAGATTGGTCAATTACCTGTCAACCTCCAGACCTAGAAAATCCTCCTATGTACGTGGAACACATATCTACATTACCTGCTAAGTTGTGGTGTTCAACTTAAGGCACAATAATACATTTCCCCCAAATGCTACACAGTGATTACAGGAGTTCTGTCCCTTTGCCAAAACGGCTATCCCTCAAATCCATTTTTCATGGCCAAGACCATTCGGTGAGAGATTCTGCGCATCACTATGGTAGCCGGATGAGGACATCACGTCCCGCACCACGAGAACGGTACCATTCGCACGCGATTTGCACCGTCCTCGTGAGGCGGGTCTCCTACCCGTGAAGCGCGGGACGAGAGGGTGAGGGAACGAGGATGGTATTGTCCACGTGTCGCGGCCCGCGACCTATCAAAGCCTATTTCATGTAGGCATATGTGCCGATTTCAAGAAACTATTGATTTCAAGAGAATGTCTTATTCAACGAATCCACGTGCTCCCATTGTCACATGAAGTCACTGACTTAATCGCTTAAAATTTCAGAAATATTGGCTTCCTGCCCGTCCACTGATTCACTGAGTGTGAACGTCTGATTGACAATTCCCATCCATCCTGTCGCGCGCCAAGCAGCTGGACAAAGGAACATAAGACTGTTTGTCACGTTTTGAACACCTGTAAAGGGAGTGCAACAGCTCATAACAAGCAGGACGAACTTTGCAAACCGTCAATGTATGCCATTACATGTACTAGGAAATAAAGTCTACAAAATCTTTCACTTGTAGGAATTTGTAGGTGCCCTGAAATCTAAAATGTTAAATTAAGACCAATATACCGGAGAAAAAACATTTATTTTGAGCAACTATTCAAGTCCAAATTTTCATCAAAATATGTGTTGGATTTATGTGTTTATTGCCTTTGACATTTATTCTCCGGAAAAAACAGTTCATTAGTGTAGAGTATTTACATATCAACACAAAATTTTTGGCCGTTTTTAATGAGGACAACTTTGTTCACATGACTCGGAATACAAACATATAAAGTGTCTGAATGAGTAGTATTGTGTGCTGCACTGGTTATAGTGGAGGGGCCTAAAATCGGCATGCCTTAACCGAAGATCCAAGTCGCTGTATGTGTCGTCAGTGATTCCGCAGATGTCGAAAATCGCGAAAATGTTGCCTACACTGAAAGTAATGGTGATGTGTACCCTGTGCTTTGTGAATGGAAATGTGCCCTTTGACAGCCAATGAAAAATTAGGGTTATGTTCTAAACCAGTTAATTCATACTAAGTAAAATTTTAGTGGATAAGAAGGCCTGGCTCCCTCTGCCCCTTCTTAACCACTGAAAGCAGGGGGTATAATCAGGCATTGACAGTGGCCATGTCTAGCGCTGAACTGTGCAGACAGATATCAATTAGTTTGTCTGTGGTGACTGTCAATCATCAGTTAACCGCAAACCGGGTCATCGGCATTCGAGTTATCCGAACATGTTATCCGAAGCTACATATAGACTGTTGTTTCGTTTCCAACATTTAATAGTTTCCATTCACATTTCGGTAGTCTTTAACACCGTGCAATCTGATGCAACCTCTGTCCCATTTTCTAAAGATCAAATCAAGCTAATAATTTTCCACTTTACGTTTCTTTAAAATAAAATTGTAGAATTGCACGAATGACCGATTTTACAGGATGCGAAGATAAGACACCGCATGTGTATCATTGTTATGGTTCACTAATGGAAATAATTCTTTGCAGCAGGTCGAGCCCATACCGCCAAAGAGGTACCTGTGGATGAAACATGTAGTGTACAAATGAGATAGATAGGTATTTTCCTCAACAATTTAGTTTCTCAAATGTTTAATTATATGATATTGTTGGAGAATTGCGTATTTCAAAGAAAAGCACATTTTCATGGAAATGACAAGGCAGGTTCGAAGCCAGAATACCCTAACCCTTACCACCATTTGCTAACCTCTGCACTAAGCTCAATATATGATATTCGGCACACATCAAGGTGAAAGATGGTGTAAATCAAAAGACAAAGTTATTGTTTTAAGCACGAAGGAAGTGAAACCCCCAAAAAGGAAAAAAAATCATGATCAAGTTGTCGTACCCACAAGAGGCCTTATCATACCATCGCCTTTTACCAAAAATGAATGATAGCGCAAGTTCAGAGTTAAATTTGTCGAAAAGGTTGAATAGTATTATGTTTATTTTGGTAAAGTACTTTCTCTAACAGTTACTACGATTGCGAGCAACCTGCGGATGGTCGTGGGTTTCTCACGGGCTCTGCCCGGTTTCCTCCCTCCATAATGGTGGCCGCCGTCGTATAAGTGAATTATTCTTGAGTACGGCGTAAAATACAATTCAAATAAATAAATAAAAAAGTCCCCCACAAGTCGTGGCATTTTAACATGGTGTTGGTGTGTATAGTTGTCCTCTAACTACCATTGCTGTTTTCCCTGTCAGGTGCCATTCCAAAAAGAGGCTGCGACGCCCGGAAGAACGAAATCATGAGGTTTTACAAACTGTACGCTGATAAAAGCATTGTGGAGCCCGTCTCTATGATCGTACCCAGAAGGGTAGGTATGTCTGGGAACAGGCACACAGTCTATGATCGTACGCAGAAGGGTAGGTTTGTCTGGGAACAGGCACACCGTCCAACAGATTTCTGGTTTCTAAGGCAACTGCCTTAAAAAGCTTTCTAAAACTTTCTGAGTTTTGAACACCCTATACAAAGCGGTTGATCCCTTGGTGGGTTTTGATCTCTGTGTGTCACACTCACGTCCTTTGTTGGATTTGATCTCTGTGTGTCACACTCACGTCCTTTGTGGGATTTGATCTCTGTGTGTCACAATCACGTCCTTGGTTGGATTTGATCTCTGTGTGTCACACTCACATCCCGTTCAATCTGTATAAGGATCATGTCCACATTTGCATATATATCTTCCTTAGGACAGGAAATAAAAATACCTCACTGATGGGTTACAGTTTTCTGCACAATGGCTACTCAGGTCCGGTTTTTACCATAGTTCTCTTGCAATGTGTGGGAAATGTGTGTTACAGGTAGTTTGTGTCCACAACGTCATCATGCAGATTGTGTGTGGGGAAATTTTGTGGCTAAGGCTATTTTTAGCTCTACCAGTCCACAGCCAGGGACTCGGCCGGTCGTTCTGAATTTGACGAATTGTCGGTCGCGGTGCTCAACTTATTTGGACGGAAAATCGCGTGACCTCATTCTTAGTACAAACATCTCCCGTGTGGTGCGCCATGATTATCAGAGTACCGGAGAGTTTGTGTCAACAACGTTATCATGCAGATTGTGTGTCGGGAAATTTTGTGGCTAAGGCTATTTTTAGCTCTACCAGTCCACAGCCAGGGACTCTGCCGGTCGTTCTGAATTTGACGAATTGTCGGTCGCGGTGCTCAACTTATTTGGACGGAAAATCGCGCGCCCTCATTCTTAGTACAAACTTCTCCCGTGCGGTGTGGTATTATTATCTGAGTACCGAACAGTTTGTGTCCACAACGTCATCATGCAGACTGTGTGTGGGGACATTTTGTGGTTAAGGCTATTTTTAGCTCTACTCGGCCGGTCGTTCTGAATTGGACGAATTGCTGGTCGTGGTGCGCAACTCATTTGGACGGAAAATCGCGTGAGCTCATTCTTAGCACAAACGTCTCCCGTGTGGTGTGCTATGATTATCTGAGTACCGGACACATTCAGTGATACAAAAACAAGATACAAGTGAAAATGAGTGAAAATGGATCGACACAGGTAAGAAGAAATGCATTCTATTCATTTTTAAGTGTGATGAGAGCGGGTTAGAGACGAAGGGAAGTGCGCTGCCCTTCTTAAGTGTGATGAGAGCGGGTTACAGACGAAGGGAAGTGCGCTGCCCTTCTTAAGTGTAATGAGAGCAGGTTAGAGACGAAGGGAAGTGCGCTGCCCTTCTTAAGTGTAATGAGAGCGGGTTAGAGACGAAGGGAAGTGCGCTGCCCTTCTTAAGTGTAATGAGAGCGGGTTAGAGACGAAGGGAAGTGCGCTGCCCTTCTTAAGTGTAATGAGAGCGGGTTAGAGACGAAGGGAAGTGCGCTGCCCTTCTTAAGTGTGATGAGAGCGGGTTAGAGACGAAGGGAAGTGCGCTGCCCTTCTTAAGTGTGATGAGAGCGGGTTAGAGACGAAGGGAAGTGCGCTGCCCTTCTTAAGTGTAATGAGAGCAGGTTAGAGACGAAGGGAAGTGCGCTGCCCTTCTTAAGTGTAATGAGAGCGGGTTAGAGACGAAGGGAAGTGCGCTGCCCTTCTTAAGTGTGATGAGAGCGGGTTAGAGACGAAGGGAAGTGCGCTGCCCTTCTTAAGTGTAATGAGAGCGGGTTAGAGACGAAGGGAAGTGCGCTGCCCTTCTTAAGTGTAATGAGAGCGGGTTAGAGACGAAGGGAAGTGCGCTGCCCTTCTTAAGTGTGATGAGAGCGGGTTAGAGACGAAGGGAAGTGCGCTGCCCTTCTTAAGTGTGATGAGAGCGGGTTAGAGACGAAGGGAAGTGCGCTGCCCTTCTTAAGTGTGATGAGAGCAGGTTAGAGACGAAGGGAAGTGCACTGCCCTTCTTAAGTGTAATGAGAGCGGGTTAGAGACGAAGGGAAGTGCGCTGCCCTTCTTAAGTGTAATGAGAGCGGGTTAGAGACGAAGGGAAGTGCGCTGCCCTTCTTAAGTGTAATGTCGGTTATTGACAGTAGTGTTTAAACGTAAGCATCACGACTAGTTTGAAGACTTATCGCCCAAGGTGCATCAATGGTAACACTACTAAAGCTTTTAGAAGTAGACCCTACCGCATACCGAATCAAACAAACGAAACCCCCAGAGAATACATCACTAGTAATTTACGCTTAAATATTTCTGTAATAAAAACCTTATCGTAAATTTTTCGATCTACTTTCAAGCAGAAATCAACTTTATTGTAGCATAATGCGAATGGATTTCTATCGACTACTAATTTACGAAGTACATTTTATAAAGAAAAGCTGTAAATTTATCTCTGTAGACTCAAGTAACATCCTAATTGTAAAAAATCAAGCACAAAGACATTTACAGCTAGAACTGTACGTCCTCAGCTGCTTTATCCGCACTATGTAATCATCGAATAGGCTCAAAGAAAAGGCTGTAGTGAGAATGTTCAAACTGTATATATTAACTGTGACTTTTTCTCGTGCCTATGGAATAATTAAAAGCGTCAAAAGAATATTGGGCTTGTGTGAAGCCCAACTCCTTATTAGGATGTCTCCGACTGTTTTCTAGTTTTGTCTCGCGACAGGTAGGGAAATTCTCAACAGAGTTGGGTGGTGATTGACCTATATTGACTTGCAATAACACAGGGGCTTGTAACAATACACAGTGTAATAATGCTCACAGAAAACACGAAATGCTAAATATGTGCTGTTTAAATGTTTGTTGTCTACGAAAACGACTTGTTCAACATTACGATGTTATTGCATTCACAGGGACTAAAACTGACGAGGTTGACAGTTTAACACTAACGCATAAATTTGATAATATTGGCTACAAATTGCATTTAAATAATAGACAAAAAAAGCTTCTTACAGGTCTGGGGGAATTGGGTTTGCAGTTTGGAAATCTATATTTAATTATATTCATATTCATGCAGTACACAGCGAAATTGTTTCGTGGTTAACAGTAAGTAAAAGGCTATTAAAGTGTGATAAAGATTTACTGATGGGTGTTGTATATATACCACCAGAACGGTCACGATTTGCGAGTATTGAATTGTTTGACACTTTGGAAGATGAACTGATAGACAAGACAAAGTCGGGAAATGTTAATGTGTGTCTACTTGTTGATTTTAATGCATGTACTAAAAACTGTGACGACTTCGTCTCTTTAGATAACTCAATCAGTGACTAACTAAGTCTGGACGAAGAAATTGTTTGTGTATTCGAAGATCGATCATTGTTAAATGTGATGACTGT
Source organism: Acanthopleura granulata (assembly GCA_016165875.1). Lineage (NCBI taxonomy): Eukaryota > Metazoa > Mollusca > Polyplacophora > Chitonida > Chitonidae > Acanthopleura > Acanthopleura granulata. Next base: position 1,874,155 of record JABBOT010000036.1, read on the forward strand.
ACCATTTTCTAGAACTTCAAAAGATGACCATAACTCGAACAACTATGGATACCGACGGCTTGAAACGTGTAAAAATAATAATTTGTATATATGTAATGAGAGAGTAGAGGAGGACAAAGATATTGGTGAACTTGCGTGTAAGAAATCCACTTTATTGTAGCCTAATATGAATGGATTTCCCACTACTAATTTACGAAGTAAATTTTAATATGCAATGTGGTGCTACCACTAACCCTTCGCAGGAGATTGATTGTGATCTTAAAACTTCCATGACGCGTCACGCCTTTTATAAGGTAATAGTCGGCAATCTCCGTGCAGAAAATTAACTTTCGGACTTGGTCGGGGAAGTTTTGATCGTGCCTATATCACATTAATCCTCAAAAGAAAACTCCGCCATAAGGTAACAAGCCGGACGCCTGAACACTAGGTCTACATGGCGCCGTCCAAACGTTGTACTCCGGAGGCTCTCGTTTTGTCTCGTGATATTCTGTCTCGCGATGTTGTCATCTTGCTTCATGTGTGTGTTATCAGGGATCCAGTTCCCCAATATACCGTTAGAAGGCTGCCTGTGTTACCAGACTCCTCCTATGGGTCGCGTTACCTGTTGCACAGCGGGGCCAGGGAGCTCATCCAGCTGACAACTCCAGAGCAGATAATTAATATATGTATATGGCGCGGTGTTGCTGTCATGTATGGGGTGGACAAGGGTATTATGCACTTTCATTTGCCATGGGAAGTACTCTTATGTCCCTCTCCCCCTCCCCCTTCCGCACAAACACACACGTCTCTCTCACCCATCCTTACTCTAACTAAAATATACCATTCAAACTGAATGTTAAAGATGTTGACGTCACAATTATCCACACACAATCGCGAAATGTTGCCAGTTATAGAAACAAAGTTGCATTCTTGAGTTGAAATATGGTAGAGAGATATTTGTATTGCTAGCTATTTAGTTTTCCTAACCCTGATTTGGTGCATTTGGATTAAAATCTGAACTGTTTAATCACCCATTAGTGTCTAATTATAGGGAATCTCACAGTTTCCCGTTTTACGTGTAGGGTAAATTGCACATAGCCCATGGCAAAACCCTGCCCCTTGCTACAACCATGCACCGGCCAAACCTCCTGACTTATGGCCGCAGAGGAACCAACCAGAATGGGATGAGAGAACGCCACCCTCTAATTACGGCCAGATTAGCCGAACCGTCGACAAGGCTTTACCTCAGATAGTTGGTCAAGGATCACCAAAATGTGGTAAAAGGACATTCAGTGGATTGGCGGCTTTATGAAGCTAGAGGAGTTATCTCCCCTGAATCTCCTCTCACACCTGTCCACAACCGCGCTTGGTAATTCTGACCGTATCTGTAGGCCAAGCTAGTCCACTGTTTTGTGTTCCCTCTGTGCTTGCTTCTCTGACTGGATTAACTCAGTTTATTCACACACTGCATATGGAGACCATGTTAGTCTTCTGACGGGATTAACTCTACCTTTTCTGTCTTTACTTGTGATGTCGATATTGGTCTTCTCTATTTGTTCATACCTTTCTTTATTATTATGGCTCTGTTGGGCTAACCTTCTGATTTTGACGTACTCTGTACAGGACATATGAAAAATGTCTCATCTGTTACGTCAAAGTTGACCACTACAAGCATCAGAGGTTAGCCGTTGTATGGTCAGTCACATGGGGAATGGTGACCACCGATTGGAGGTCGGTGGGTATGCTCTTTTGGTACGATTTGGTAACAAGAAACCAATGCTGCCAAATGACTACCTGAGATCATGAACACGTGCAAGTGTAGTCAAACAGATTGTTGTTATTCGTCTGTCCAGTTTGTGAAGGTTACATATGCAGGTATATCATACAAAGGCATACATTGTCCACCTGTTTATTTTTGTGCTCAGCAGTTATCGGAGGCTGGGTTCCCTGTAACCTCCCCGACCCCAGATGCAGCCCCGTTAGCGCACAGGGAGTGCCCGTTGATGCAGCCCGCCCCACCCTGGATCTTCCCTTGGACTGGGCTCCTGGTAAGCACACGCATGTTACTCACTGTTGAGTGGCTTTACCCGAATATGGTACATGTACATGGTGTGTAGCTATATGCACATAAAACGTTCACATAAGTTTTAATTGTTTGTGCACTGTTCTTTGTTACATAGCTCTAAAGTTTATGGCCGCTAAGGCACGATAGGCTGGTGTCGCCTTCACGAGGTTAAGGCCGGCCATTAGATTCAGTAACTGACCACAGCACCTTCCACGAAGAGGTGTAGCAGAACTAAACACTTAAATACCTAAATACAATTTTTCCGCTGAACGCTGAATTAAAAATACCGGATGAGATGGAGTTCCGTGGGTAAGCTCTTTTGGTACGATTTGGTAACAAATAACCAACACTGCGAAATGACTTCCTGAGATCATGAACACGTGGAAGTGTAGTCAAACAGATTGTTGTTATTCCTCTGTACAGTTTGTGAAGATTACATATGCAGGTATATCATATAAAGGCATACCTTGTTCTCCTGTTTATATTTGTGTTGAGCAGATATCGGAGGCTGGGTTCCCTGTAACCTCCCCGACACAAGATGCTGCCCCGTTAGGGCACAGGGAGTGCCCGTTGATGCAGCCCGCCCCACCCTGGATCATCCCTCGGACTGGGCCCCTGGTAAGCACACGCATGTTACTCACTGTTGAGTGGCTTTACCCGAATATGGTACATGTACATGGTGTGTAGCTATATGCACATAAAACGTTCACATAAGTTTTAATTGTGTGTACACTGTTCTTTGTTACATAGCTCTAAAGTTTATGGCCGTTAAAGGACGATAGGCTGGCCATTAGATTCAGCAGATGACAACAACACCTTCCGCCAAGAGACGTAGCAGAACTAAATATTTAAGTACCTAAATACAATTTTTCAGCTGAACGCTGAATTAAAAGTACCAGATGAACAGTTGTAGATTTGCCAGCACAGTGCTCTTTAGGCTGGCATATTAATATAATATCAACTCTCGCGTAGATGTATGGATTCTAAATACATCCGATAAGAAGGAACTTGGACATCACATGTACCATGCTTTACAGGGTTTTGATTTGAAAGTATGAGCATGCGCACAAAGTACTACGTCTTCCTTGTCCCATGGTATTATTATCTCATTGTTTTGAGTTCGCCGTGTACATAAAATGGCGGACGCATGAGGTAGGCGTGCGAGCAGGTTGGAATAAAAACGGGCTATTTGTTACACTACTGACAAATAGCAGAGGGACGATTGACGCTGGGGCATGAACGTCTGTGACATATGTTTCCTTTGTGAATGATACAAGCTTTCACATCAGCAAAGCAACTATGTAACGACAGTCAACGGACGGTACACAGACACGTATGACGAGCCCGTGAGGCGGGCCCTCTCCCTGGGGATAAAACTAGCGTACTCCAAATGAGGTCACATTAGAATGCTCCTCAGAACGGAGAGTGTCGGCATAGAGACATCATATACGTATTTTATAGATCATTAGTAAAGTCAACACGCTTACCTTGATGCCAAAGTAATCCAAAGTAGCCGAAAACAGTGTGTGGATCGGCAGTCAGTCACAAAAACTTAAGGTAAAACTGTATGAGACCAATTCTACCTGAATAGACCGGGTAGGCGTGCAGCTTAGTTATCGCTGTCCCGGAAAACTGGTGCACGGTACAGCCCAATTTCCACCGCAAGGTAACAAACAATGTCCCACACTTAGATTTGAGTAAGTCTGTCAAGGGTATACTAGACGAATGAGAACACACGTCTAGCGTACAGTCAGAAGGACTAGACTTGGGTTGTATGGATTATAGCAATGTCAAAGTGCATACTTACTCGCCATAAAGAACATGCATGGACTTCACGAACGTTGAAGACTATTTAGAAAGTGTATAATACATCGGTCTATGTGCCATTTCTTTTTTGGATGTCATCAGCAAAAAACACACCCCTTTTCGTCAATCAGCGACCCCCACAGACTCCGAATTTTGCTGTGCAGACAGGACGATATATGGGTATAAAATGTTAGCGATCAAACGAAGACATTTCTGATGATTGTGTTTTCTCTATGTTTTCCCTCAGCAGTTCTCACACTCTGGGTCCCCAGTGACCATCCCTACCCCCCGAGGTTTCTGGATCCCCAATAACCATTCCGACCCCCGAGGATCCCCCTCCGGATTGCCAGGTCTCACTGGCTCTACAGGCCGCCTAGCGTAGGTGTAACCATCCTGTCCTAACACAGCCCGTAAGTCAGTCTGCTCTTGGTCTTCTATTTAATATCACTGAGTCATCTGCCAGATAACCTACAGTTTCTATGACGGTATCTTTGTGAACATTCTCTCTTGTCCTTAAGTCGGCGTAACATGTTGTTGTCTTTGCACAGATCTAAGTCTAAGAAGGATGTGCCGTCTAGAGAATCTAGCTGTACTTCCCTTCCCTGTCTGTTCATCTAGCGTATGTTAGCATTTGTTCCAATTGCAACTCTGTTACTCCTTTCTTTAACGAACTTGGTAGAAGCATTCACTATATCAAAATACGTGTTTCTTACTGCTGATTTTCAATGTTGACTGTCCATTGTCTGCTGTACATTAATAATTTATAATCGACTCTGTGATAATTTTGTCCCAACCAATAGAGCTACTGTCTCCGAACGATTATAGGTCCTACATAGAAGATAGAAAAGATGCTATTATTTTGGGAAAATGTATAAAAATAAAACCAAAAACTTTAATGCTTTCTCTATTTTGTATAAGAAACTATGGAATAAACAGTTATAAAGAATAAACCTTAATTGTTTATTCTTTGACATTTGTTGAATCAAGTTGTGATATATAATTGTGTACACACACTATGCACACTTCTAATATGCAAGGATTCCAATGAAAATCTATTGACAAATTGATGTTATTTCAGTGCTTTCTGACAAGATATTCGCTTAGAAACAATTGATATTTTTATACTGTGCTGCAGAATATTTCAGTTTTATACGGCGGTTGTGTGATGTGTATAGATGTAGAATTAAGACATCACAAAGCTTGCGCACTTACCTGTCAACCTACAGACCTCGAAAATCCCCCTATGTACGTGGAACACACATCTACATTACCTGCTTAGTTGTGGTGTTCAACTTTTGGCGCAATAATACATTTACCCCAAATGCTACACAATGATTACAGGAGCTCTGTCCCTTGCTAAAACGGCTATCACTCAAACCCATTTTTCACGGCCAAGACCATTCGCTGAGAGATTCTGCGTATCACTATGGAAACCGGATGAGGACATCACGTCCCGCACCACGAGAACGGTACCATTGGCGCCCGATTTGCACCGTCCTCGTGAGGCGGGTCTCCTACCCGCGAAGCGCGGGACGAGTGGGCGAGAGAACGAGGACGGTATTGTCCACGTGTCGCGGCCCGCGACCTATCAAAGCCTATTTCATGTAGGCACATGTGCCGATTTCAAGAAAATGTCAATCTCAAGCGTATGTGTTTTTCAAGAAAATGTCGCAGAGCGGCTATGGGCTTTTTATAAACGGCAGGCGTTCGTAGACTCGTACGAAGAGTTCGTTTTAGATAAGTTATGTCAGTAATGTGTCAACGGTGGACGTTGGTTTATTCTGTTTTGAACATTACCTAATCTTTCAACGAATCCACGTGCTCCAATTGTCACATAAAGTCATTGAATAAATCCTTAAAATTTCAGGAATATTGGCTTCCTGCCCGTCCACTGATTCACTGAGTGTGAACAGCTGATTGACACCTCCCATCCATCCTGTCGCGCGCCAAGCAGCTGGACAAAGGAACATAAGACTGTTTGTCACGTTTTGAACTCCTGTAAAGGCAGTGCAACAGCTCATAACAAGCAAGACGAACTTTGCAAACCGCCATTGTATGCCATTACATGTACTAGGAAATAAGGGCTACAAAATCTTTCACTTGTAGGAATTTGTATGTTCCCTGAAGTCTAAAATGTTTAATTAAGACCAATGTACTGGAGAAAAAACATTTATTTTGAGTAAATATCCAAGTTCAAATTTTCATCAAAATATGTGTTGGATTTATGTGTTTATTGCCTTTCACATTTATTCTCCGGAAAAACAGTTCGTTACTGTATAGTATTTACATATCAACACCTAATTTTTGGCCGTTTGTAATGAGGACAACTTTGGTCACATGACTCGGAATACGAACATATGAAGTGTCTGAATGCGTAGTATTGTGTGCTGCACTGGTTATAGTGGAGGTGCCTAAAATCGGCATGCCTTAACCGAAGATCCAAGTCGCCGTATGTGTCGTCAGTGATTCCGGAGATGTCGAAAATCGCGAAAATGTTGCCTACACTGAAAGTAATGGTGATGTGTACCCTGTTCTTTGTGAATGGAAATGTGCCCTTTGAGAGCCAATGAAAAATTAGGGTTATGTTCTAAGCCAGTTAGTTCATATTAAGTAAAATTTTAGTGGATAAGAAGGCCTGGCTCCCTCTGCCCCTTCTTAACCACTGAAAGCAGGGGGTATAATCAGGCATTGGCAGTGGCCATGTCTAGCGCTGAACTGTGCAGACAGAAATCAATTAGTTCGTCTGTGACGACTGTCAATCATCAGTTAACCACAAAGCGGGTCATCGGCATTCGAGTTATCCGAACATGTTATCCGAAGCTACATGTAGACTGTTGTTTGGTTCCCAACATTTAATATTTTTCACTGACTTTTCGCTATTCTTTCAACACCGTGCAATCTGATGCAAGCTCTGTCCCATTTTCTAAAGATCAAATCAAGCTGATAATTTTGCACTGTACGTTTCTTTAAGATAAAATTGCAGAATTGCACCATTGACCGATTTTACTTTAAGCGAAAGTAATTCTGCCACAATTTCATATAAGTACAAGTAGGATTTTGCATTGAAAAGAAGATTTTGTAGTCTTTTTAATGAACAGTGTCTCAGTCATAAGTCTTTTACATTGATATGAAATAACTATTACTTTAAAATCCAAAAGCATGGATGGCATTTCAATAAGCGTCAGAAAAACACGTGTCAATTTCTGTCAACGGAATGAACTCCAGATGACCGATTTAATCACCTAATACGTAGGCCGACGTGACATAACCTTTGACAGGTCGTGGGCCGCTCCACGGCGACGTATCGTCCCAGCGTCCTCTCGTCTCGCGCCTATCAAAGCTCATGTCACGTAGGCCCATGTGTTGGGTGCAATTCACCTGAGAGGCGCGGGACGAGATGTCCTCATCAGGCTTCCATACATCCCCCTAATTCTTCTAATTTTGCTGACATCTGCCTGGGCTGCTCTTTATAGTCAGAATACATGTAACCGTAACAGGAAGACACAGTTTCTCTGTTCTCACACGGTCAGAAGTTCTCAAGAGCAACATATGCATATTATTACTTACTCCCTTTAGCATTGCAAATATCTATCTTATAAATTAAAATAATCGGGGAAATAGACGTAAGTGATCTCCATGGTAAGAATGGGGCCAGAGCTAGAACTTTTCACACTACACAAAATGTCTTGAACTACACACTTGACACGGAAAAATCCATTTCGCCAACTTCATTGTGGTCATGAATATTCACGAGGTCAAAGGTTTCTCTCTTGTTGCTTGAAAGCTAAACATATCAAACATTACAAAACACATCAAAGACGCTACAATATGTCTGCTGATGAGACGTTTGGAGGAGAAAAGTAAATTCATCATGTTCTTGATAGAATGTATATTAAAATTTGGCACTGTGGTTTTTCGGTCTACTGACAGGTACCCATGGATTGAAACTAACGTTCATCGTGATCTGAATACAAATGAGGCTTTATTTCTGTTGTCTGACATGTCAGGTCTCTCTGCCATTCATTGGATAAAACCATGTCACGTGGGGCTCAAAAATTTGTGATACTGTACCCAGTGACGACAAATGCAATGTAGCAAGCCCAGCGGTGCTACGTCACATTTATTTTTGTTCTCGTCGTGAGTTGTGTAAACCTTGGAACAAATTTCGGTGGTCTTCTGCTGCTTGCAGTTCCACATGGCCATTTTATGGCGTATCAAGCAAAACAGACATCAACACACTGGTCACTTCACCATGTGTCATTCGGTATAACCAAGTAACTGTGGCAAGCTGCAAAGTGGAACTGTGTGATTTATCAATTCGAGGCTGTTGATGCACAGTGAGATGGTCAGCTGTGTGATATATCGACTCGAGGCTGGTGATGAACAGTGAGATAGTCAACTGTGTGATCTATCGACTCCAGGCTGTAGATGCACAGTGAGATGGTCAGCTGTGTGATCTATCGACTCGAGGCTGGTGATGAACAGTGAGATGGTCAACTGTGTGATCTATCGACTCTAGGCTGTTGATGAACAGTGAGATGGTCAGCTGTGTGATCTATCGACTCCAGGCTGTTGATGAACAGTGAGATGGTCAGCTGTGTGATCTATCGACTCCAGGCTGGTGATGAACAGTGAGATGGTCAACTGTGTGATCTATCGACTCCAGGCTGTTGATGAACAGTGAGATGGTCAGCTGTGTGATAATTCGATTCGAAGCTGTTGATGAACAGTGAGATGGTCAAGACAAAAAAACAGGTGAAACTTGGTTAATTTGAGAGTAAAAATTATTCCACGTAAACGTTGTCTCATGATCTAGATGTGAGTATTGAGATGATGAGGCACGTTTTGCTCGGTAATATTTCTCCACCGGGAGTAGAATCTTGCACAATATCTCGTTACACAGTCTCATTTATGTAAAATCTGGCAATATGATCAAATAAACAAAACTGTCTAGTGTATAGAATGTGGAGCTCAAAAAAGTCAGGCCCCGACCGCTGGTGTGACATGGCAGGATTAATATTCATTTCTTACAGCGCAAAATCAGTGCACAGTATTTCTCCAGCTAAAGGTAGCTGTGGTAACTGGTAGCTGTGTTAACTGGTAGTTTTGGTAACTATTAGCGCTGTAAACTGCATATCAGTGTTTTTAGATCGTGTATTAAATAAGGCGATGGCAACCCAGAGACTAGGTTTAAATCTCAGTGCTTTATACATGGATGTATGTTTTACCTGCATAGCTTCCAATCAGTGTTTAGGTGTTTCCTCCGGACACCACGTTGTTCGGGTAAAAATACAGGATGAAAAACTCAGCGGATTTTTACCATGTAATATACGCTTCGTTGATTCTTTTAAACTGTCCGTCTCCATGTTGTAGATGTATACTATTTTATCTACAATATGCAACATTTTAACAAGAAATTATGCAAATTGTTTTAAGCTTTCTCCCAGTTGCTTGGTCATAATTCATCAGTTTTCTCCGCATAATAACTTCACACAATGCACCAGTGTGGATTCATGTACAACTCTATCTCTCCTAATTTGTAATTGGATGAAAATCAACCAATCATATGTATTATTTCTGTTGTTGTGGAATACAACGTAAAACACCAGTCAAGTAAATAAATACATTGTTCTTGCGGGGACCGTCTCATTTTTACTGTGCCTGTTAGACAGTAATTGGTCTGTAACCCTGCAGTTGATGTGTATGTTCTACTGAGTTCAGGGTCTGACTTAGGTAAAACACAGTTAATCCCTTATATAAACTCTTCTGTCAATGATATCACGTAAGTGTATCACACTTGTGGTGTTGTCTTTGATTCATTCTTTCCTCTTTTGTAACCATTTTATTTCTTTCTAAAACACATTTTTAACTATGGTGGCTTTTTAAGGTTAATATTTTTGATATTTACATCTTGGCTCCAGGGTCGAGGAGTTTACGGAAAACTGTTATAAATGTATGAGTGAGTTATCTCCCTTAGAATCTCTGAAATAGGGTACCGGCGGGTTTTCCTCTCCCAACTGGTGTCGCTGCAGTGAATTAGGACTTTTGAGTCTTGTGGTCCGCGAAGTCAAACGTATTGCGTAGAACAGTTTCATGTGTGACGTATATGGTTACGTAAATGTCTCAATGTGACGTCGCGCCGTCAGCGCTGCAGTTTAGTCTTTAGCGTCACTAAAATGACGTTACGTGTCCCAGTTCGGACTTGTGCCGGTATTCCATTGGCTCCAGTTTGTACCGCTCAGCCTGTAGCAACTGTTACTTGCTTTAGTTCTATTCGAGACCGCGGACATCCGGGCATTTCATCGGCTTGAGGCAGCGGCAAGCAGAGGGCGAGGTGAAACATAACATGGGAAAGGATAGGAAATTGAGCAACCCGGAAAAATATTCTGAAAACTACACCTGATATTCACAAGAAATTACAGTATGTTTTACTACAGTACAATCTGCATAGCATATGTAAATTATGAATGTTAATGAAACCTAGTGTTGGACGTATGAGACCATGAGGTAGCGTTCCATATTAACTTCCATGTTATTCCATTAACGCTCCCAACAAGCCAACCAATGACAAGCCACTAGCCTGTCATGAGCAAGCCACTAGCCGGTTTGTGGTGAGCATGTGAGATCGTCGTGAAACTGCGGTGACTGTTGAATAGCAGACGGTACAGTTGTGAGCACTTGCTACGAGTGTGCTACTGGTGAGTCAGTGGCGTTAGTCATCAAATCCTCAAACCACAGCGACACCTCTCCACGCCTTCAGCAGATGACAGCTAGCTGAATGGCACTGGAATGTAACAAGTGTGCTTCTGGCGTCCTAGTAGTCAACTAGTGGCTTATCGTGTACAGGACATAAGAGTGTCATTTTAGACCATATTATGTATTCACCACTTTCCGCTGTATGGAAACCCCATGGATCTGTGATTTGCTGTTCGTAAGATTTCTCCATTTTTTTTTTCATGATGTAAGCAATTTTTCCCAGTGTAATACTAAAACATTTTCTGTTTTTGATCCTATTTTTATGGCTGTATTTGTGACTGTCTGATGGTCGGTATCATTTTTTTCACAGTGTATACAACCACGATTCTTTGTGACTTGTTTTAATCGGGCAGTTACAAAACCTACACTTGATGTACTCAGACATATGGCGTTCATGTACTTGTATACACAACACCACCGTGTTCCTCTTTTTTTCCAGTGATCCACTAAACAAATGCTACAGTACCATTAAAATAAATATGCCGTTTATGTAGTGTGAATGCCTTACATTACTTAACTCAATTGGCGTGAGGGTTTAACATCGACGTAGCGGTGTTTATTGTTTAACCCGATACCGCTGAACCAGTTTTTGTACCGAGTCAAATCCTCGGGATTGGCTCGACACGAAACAAGGTTCAACGGTATCGGGTTACACAACAAATACCAAGACGAAGGTGTTAAAGCCTATTCTACCCCCCAAACTGAAGAAAATGTGGAAAAACAACGGGATATTTTATGTTGCCGATCTCTTTTACCCAACCCCCCCCTCCAATGGTGATGAATTTGAGACCAATCATGGCAAATTTACGCCATCCGAGCTGACTTAGATATTTCAATGACTTTGCTTCAATAACGTTGTATATTCAGTGGCGTTTGAGTTTGAAGCGGTAAATATGTAATCACAAAAGAAATATATATATATATATTGACATGACAGAATATTTTTCGGGGAGGTAAACGTATCAACCGGCATGTTGCAAGACACACTCGATGTTGTTTGAAAGGACATCTATATTTAATCTGCACATAAGCACACGATCGGAAATTTGGCAGCGGAGTAGAATGTATGTCCCTGTCTAGACCCAGAACTTCCACTATAGCGCACCCCCTGACGACTTGGCCTGTCCTTGGTCCCAAGTCAGGTGACTGTCGTAGTGCAACGACCTGGGAGCCTCTAACCAATGTGGTCACAGTGAGTTCAAGCCCAACTGAAGCTGGCTTCCTCTCTGGCCGTAAAGGGTTTCAGTCCTCCATAATGCTGGCCGCCGTAGTGTAAGGGAAATATTCTGGAGGACAGCGTAAAACGCCTATCAAAATAATAATCAAATTAATCTAGTTTGAGAACTGCGTATAACTGCAATATCAACGCGCTTTCTTGTAAAAATGCCGTGCTTTTAGAATTGTTCGGTGGCCTGGTGATTAGAGATCAGCAAATCTGGGTTCAACCCCGGGTCAGGTCATAGTAAAGATTTTAAAAATGGCACTTGTTGCTGCCTTGCTTGGCGTTCAGCAATGAGACGCTAGAGCAAGGAAACAGGACTGGTCGGACCGGTGTCGGTATAATGTGACTGGGTGTGTTGTCATGTCTGGTGTCCTCGGCATGATGTTCCAGTGGCGGCAGCACTTTGGCGGTGTGGTCCCCCTGCCATAAGAAGACACAGCATATATACATAGTAAGTTTTCTAACGACATATGTTAGGCGATTATGAATGGAAAATCGTAAAGTACGACGTTATACTTGAAGCATGTACATATATATATATAGAAATATTGGAAGGGTGCTGGTGTTCACAAAGACTTTGACAGAATTACGGCTTTAAAGGATTTATGTCCATCGATGTAGCATTTATTAATAATTAGCCACCAATGTGTACATTGTTATGTTGAGATTAAAAAAAAATATTTCACAAGTGTACCTTAATCTGAGTAAAATAGCATGTAAAATCGCTGGACAGTGAGGCCGGTTTTATGCATTTTCCCCGCTAACACTCGGTAGTCTCCGCCGAATTGTGTCATACAAGCACAAACTTCACGAGCTGTCGGAGCTTCGCCATTTAGTTCAGTGATAAATTAAAGCTGCAAGATTGACAACAAACATTGTCTGAAAACTCAAAATCCGAAGTCTGGCCAGAGATGTCAGGTGTCATAAATCGGAATTTCAACGTCGTCCATTATGGATTCAAATTGATACGGTAGTCTAGCTGCTTGCGTGTAGCTAGAATCCATCTTGAAAATGACATTGTTTTGATATAAATTCCCAGGTTATACCGCTCAGCCAGCCTTGAGTTCGCCGTCTATGACATCACCCGCTGAGCCGTAGCGGGCGGCAGCAAATCTATTGTTTTGGGCTGATTTATAGTCATTACGTGTCTCAGAAGTTCTCCTGGTAAAATAATATGTAAACAGATAATAATCTTTATAATTAAGGCCAGGAGCAACGTCTGCACACTAATACTTTAAGTGAATTAACCAGGTAAAATCAAGAATGGACATGGATAGAAATAATCACTCTGTGGTAAACCACCTGTCTCTAAACGGGCAAACTCAAACAAGCACTTTCTGATGCAAAACGACAGCATGGATGTCGGTGAACCTGTAACAAACGATAAAATGGACAGTAAAATTGACACGAAGAAGGACGGTGAGACGGACAAGAAGAATTCAGGGAAAAGCCGACATACGAACTTTATTTGTGTCTTACCCGCGCCACTTGGTTATTTTTAGTGAAGAGATGAATTGCCATGTATTGTAGACGTTGTATTCAACACAAATGGCCTTTAGTCATCTTGTACACTGTCAGGCTTTATTGTCCATTGTTCATGACCTTTATACGAAGAAGACTTACCACACTATCACACTGGAGATGGACTAGAATGTTCACACTGATAATCAGTTGCAATTAGTTGTTTTAAGATGTACTCAGGTGTACAAAGTTGTGACCAGGTGTTATTGGGTTCATACTGTAGTGAAAACAAGGACAAATTGAATTACCTTATACCCTTGGCGATAAATAGAATTACTCTACTGTTGATGAGGTATCACATACTACGAGAGTTTATGATAATTCGCCTGAAAGAATGCTTCCTGTTTGGAAGCATGTTTCCACGTAATTCGGCAGTATATGCTCTAAACACTATTTATATATCATACAACATATACATTTCTCTGTGAAATTACTACATAAATAGTAAAGCTCTTTTGGTGTTTTTATACCTATACCAGTTGGCGTGGCCTTAGCCATATTCACTCATCACTGAAGCAGATCGGTTCTGGCTCATTGCAGTGATTGGCCACTACCATGATTACTGGTCCGGTCTAAACGTCAGCACAGAAAAACTTGACGATTTTCAAGTGATATCCAACACCATAAAGACAGTTTGGTATTAAAATCAAGTACCTTGCAACCTGTACGGTTTCATCAGAAAACGTGATAAATACAACGCATTGGACATTCAGCGACGTTGGATTACATGACGCAAATGCTTGTGAGCCGTCAGTGTGATACTTCCTAACGGTATATATAGTCCCGCCCGGACCAAATCAATGTGTAACCAACACCCACGGATTTCAACTGACCAATGGAATCTCTCTGCTTCACCTCAAATCAAAGGAACCAAAAATATACACACGTAAAGCTACAGGTGCATTACGATGTCACAAATCCATAACCAGTTTGTGAGCATAATGCACAACGAGAAAAATCTACCAGGAGAGAGAAAAAAAAAAACACGCATTTCCATTGAATAAACTGTCTCTATATGGTTCCGCCTGACACTTCCAATGTAGGATCGTTGAAACGTCAAATCATTGAGTATGTATGAGGTGTCTCTTTCTCGGAATTGGCCGGATTACTGATTGACCGCCTGAATTGTAATTTGGATACTTCGCTTCCTATTCCTTACATAGAGAAAGCGAATGCGGACTACGCCGGGATTCATTCTATATTTCATGATAGTTTGCGTGAACTATTGTAGTTCTCTATTTTTATATGAAGATAGACAGAGAACTATACATAGAAATCTAATGGGATTTGGTTTCAAAACTTTACAGAACAAAGGTAATGATACAATAAAAAGGGATAGTGTTCAACAAAAATGTGTCTTGTACCGCCTTTAAGGTATAGTTATTCACCACAGTTTCTATAGACCGCTAATATTTCTCCAGTACCTCCTCTCCAACTACCACCAGCCATGTTGTAGTATAGCTTGGTTTTGGACTGGGCTGAAGCTGCACAATGTCTCCAGCTTTCGCTCCGCATTGTCATATATAAAGGAAGAGCCGCAATTCTATATCTGCGATTCCTTAAATCATCCAAGGTGTAGACAAGGCCTAGATCTGTTAACAGTGACCCAGCCCTACAACCTTTGAATCGAGCAAGTCGAAACAATGTTCACCATATTTTGAATTCGAAAAAAAAACAACAACCAGAAATCCCTATCTAAATTACATGGTAGTAGGCTCGTGTTCATCAGTGAACACAGCCCGAGGGCTCATGTCCTATTAGGCTCCTGTCCATAAGTCCTGTCCTATTGGGCTCCTGTCCATAAGTCCTGCACTATTGGGCTCCTGTTCATATCGGCTCCTGTCCAAACACCAATTGATAAGGATAAAAGAATGTCTCTTCGTGTTAAGGATGTTTATTTTGGAGCACCACTTTGTACATGATAAAATGGCGGCACTAAACACTCTTTCTTGCAGGCTCAAAACAAACCAACTGCTGTGAACATCAGCTTCCCATTCCCAGGGATAGCACAGGGTTACGTCACACTCCTGCAATTGTAGTCGAAACTGTTGTGGCCTTGGAGGGCAATCATTCAGCCCAGTTTCGAATATGGCCTCCGAGGTCTGTTATCTGTTTTAATTTCCACAGTCTGGCTATGAATGTACTGATGCAAATGTTCAGATACATAGGTTATGGCAAGAGTTTCTTTTTCAGTTTGTGCATACCTACACTTCTATTTGTGTCTTCGTTCTGGAAGCACAGGCAACCGGCAACCACAAGTCGTTATGTCTTTGTAAGAGTACAGCACCAATTCCATTCTTACTTGCATCAGCTGATACTTTGATTGGTTTCTTTTGGTCATAAAATTGTAACACAAGTTCAAGTTCAAACCATCTCCTGTTCATCTGTCCAACTGTGTGGTTTTGTCCAGGAGCAACTCTCCCTGACAAGTCTGGAATTTAACATTCAAGATAATTCATCATGCCTAGGAAACGCTCTATATCTTTCTTGCATTCCGGTCTGGTCATTGATGGCTTCAACTTTCTAAGCATCAGGTTTTAGTCCATCTTTTGAGATAACCTTGAACTTTCCTCCTCACGCGATATCTGCCAGAATCCGCTGGAGCCATTCGGTTTTGTGGAGTAACGAGCACCAGCAAACTTGGTCATTACTTCTTCTCTTTTGGCTAATTTGTATTGCTCTCTTAAGATGGGTTTATGCAAGTTACAAGGGTCAAAGCGTATGCGTAGCTTTCCATTAGGTTTGTTATCTACGACCATTGAACTCGTATATTCTGTAGGTTCACTGACTTTTGTGATTTCACCCATTTGTTCCATTCTCTATTTTTAATTTGACCTTACCTATCAAAGCTTCAGTTTTGTCCCACTCTAGCTCGTGCTAGCAAGCCTTCTTGACTCCTTTTTTCTACTACGGAAGAACTTCTGTGCTCCACTTCTGTAATGACCATGTAATGAATAAAGAATGTCTGTTATCCGTGTTAAGGATGTTTTTTTTGGAGCAATCTGACGAACACTTTGCACAATGTGAAATGATGTCGATGTCAGCAAGGCCAGTTAGGCGCGAATGACTTTGAAAATGGATGTACCGAGGAGGCACGCAAGGGCTCGTCCGGGCAACACGGGACAACGAACAGCTTAGGCCGGTAGATCTAGGGGAAAAATGTTTTATTGATGCCATCATCAAATCGAGAGGGACAGCACGGTATGTTGGTAAAATACGCAGGCAGTAGGGGGATCTAGGGCTTAGCCTTTATAGATAATAATCTATGGGTAAGCCCGCTAGAGATAGAATGAACAATAAACTGCACAGCTTTGACCCGAATTATCTTTAGCGGAAAATAAATGTTCTCCATTGCGTTCAAATGATACTCAAATCATACCAAAGTTGATATCTTTTACGTTTGTAGTGGAGAAGGGAACTAGTGATGTAGGTAAATTTAGACTGTTTCCTCTTACTTCTCAGTTTCAGACACCGCGGGAAACTATTTCTCTTCTTTTCAGAGCCTCAGATAGACCTGTCATTGGCCGACAAAACTTCAGTTCTCTCACCTACGCGAAGTTGTGAGAGAGCGCTGACAAACACAGAGGAGAGACTGTGTGTTTCTGGGGCAGACATCATGCAGTGTGAGAACGCCTTTGTGTTTGGTTCCTGCCAGGCTACGGCAACAACAACAACGCCGTGTAGGGTCTCCATCCTACAGCATAGCAGGATAAAATCTCACTCCAGGCTGGGATACGAGACACAGTAATCCGAAGTAGGATCTCGTAGAATTTCCTGACCAATAGAGCTCCACACTTCTAAAGTGATCTTTGCTTCTCATTTATCAAAGCGAAGACTTAATTAATCCTGTGGGCAAAGCGTATATGTTTGCTTCCTTCAGATGAGGATTTTCCCTAAAACCCTGACATCACAGGTTCGAATCCTACTCCGGCAGTCTGTTTTGTCTAAAGTCTTTTTTTTTTTATTTATTCGCGTACTTTTTTGCCATTTTGTAGAATCGCCCGTTGGTACTATCGGTATTCACTTTTTGCCGGGACACGCAACACCCAAACCTCTACACACTGATACGTGTCACATTACCGTTCTTTCCAATATAACACGAACTCAAGTTATATTGCTTCTATCCTGGAAGTGTCTTCAAACTCCTCTCATCGTTACATTTCAAATCTCCACCATCTGTGCTAAACTTTGGGGTTTACATGTATTTTCTTTGCCCTACTTTCTCATCAGGTCTACAGATTAGCTCTGTTAAGCAGCTGTTTTGCAGGATTAAGCAAAAATAAATGTTGAACTACATTTTGACATTGAATAGTTTTACAAAAGGATAAAAGTATGCGACTAAATAAAAAAGCAGACTTTAATATGGCTGGCGAGGTGCGGCATACCTCACCTCATGTACAGAGGTTGTGCACGTGAAAGTGTTGAGCTTGGCGATAAAGGCCGCGATGGGCAAACAATTCCGAACGCAAGTAAGCTCAGCAATTATGCTGATGCAACGAAGTGAACAAAATCCCTTGTAAGAAAAAAACTTTCCCGGAATATGTCGTGAATGAACTGGTTAGAGGAGTCACCGAACTAGGTCACTCTGCATTGTGTATATACAAGACTTGCAGGTTATACACAGCTACTCCATTTCAGGTCATCGAGCAAGGTCACTCTGCATTGTGTACATACAAGACTTGCAGGTTATACACAGCTACTCCATTTCAGGTCACCGAGCTAGGTCACTCTGCATTGTGTACATACAAGACTTGCAGGTTATACACAGTTACGGCATCTCAGGTCACCGAGCTAGATCACTCTGCATTGTGTGTACATACAAGACTTGTGGTTATACACAATTTCCTCCCTGCAACGATTATCTACAGATTTGACCTACTAAGGCGCATTAGTTGTTTGCTCATACTGGAATTATAAACATTAAAGGGGCCTAAACACTTGCACCGAAAGCGCATATTTGAAGGCTATAGAATGTCGTTAAGGATACTAGAATCCCTCCGTGGTGAAATTTGGACACATATTTTTTATTTCACATTCTTATTCTCCATTCTTCTATCTTTACGCTCAAGTAAAGACGAAAACCAAATTCGAATCATAAAGACCTTAATACGACAAAAAGCATAACATATTGTGAACCAAGGCAGTTGTCTTTTCTTAGTTCCCTGGGATTAGAGGGAACAGCTCACTGAAGGGGGTCAGTTGCTGTGAATAGACATGCTTCTGGTAAATGTGTATTGGCCCCTGCTATAAATTGTGGCTGCTTGTGTAGACTACCCAAGCAGACCTGTTAACTGACACTGCAGCCTTAATCCAATATCCGATTGCCGCTGGTGGCCCAGATAGTATCATATCGATGAAAACGTGTAATAACATCTAATTGCGGTCAGAGTTAAGTTTTTGAAAGTAACCAGAAGAAGAAGGAGAACGATGGTCGATATGCTGTAATGAACTCTCAACTGAAAATCACTACTAAGCTAGCTAGCATTCTAGGTGGCAACACTCACGCTGAAACGAGTCTTTTTGAAAGTTTGAAGATTAAGGGGAACTTCTATGTTTGATCAATGACGCAATATCAACGGAAGGAACTGTTTTGAAACTTAAGTACATATTCGTAATGCAAACTTCGATTGTAAAACATATTAATACAGCTGGATTTTTCTCACCTGTTTGGCGCGTTGCGTGACTTGCTGAACTACAGTTAATTTTTTATCTTTCTATTGAGAAAAATTATTAAAATGCCGGAGTAAAGCGGCGGAGCTAGCTACGTGTAAAATATACCCGGCCTTAGCACCCCTTCCCCCAACTAAATTTTAAGGGGGGTGGTGTGTGTCTAGTTCAGAGCTTGATCTCGAGAATCTCGTAATAGGCAGTTTTCACTGTTTCCTGAAAGGCTATAATGGAGGAAGTCTGAGTAACTGTAAATTCGCCTGTGCGATTATTTTCTACGATTTCTGTAGTGCGGCGAAAAACACCAACCAAACAAGCTGTCAACTTCCAGCTATTGTCAGGGTCTAAAATAAATACTATAATTAAACTTTTCCGTTGTGAGTTGGTTATGTGCTGATACATGTGCTAAAGTCAGTATTTGCAGTGGTTGTTATACAGTCTGACTTTTGTAACCCATATATATTGTAGAACCATGTTTTTGTCTAATTGCCGTTCAACTGAAGAAGTTTGTCCGGAAGATACTTTGGGCGAGATCAGTCCAAATGTGAAATGAATTGAATGAGGCTTCGAACTCATGAGAGCTGAGGTAATGACCATTTTCTTGATAATAACAAGGCAGGCCATGCTGCGTAATTCGCAACTTTGGGCATAAATTTACGATTATTTGTATAAAAACAAATAAATACACATATGAATAAGCTAATATTTTGCATCTCACACTTCACAGTAGAAATGCAACAGTTATGGTTTTGTATCAGGAAATGGGGATACCTTCCAGAGCCTGACACAGAGCAATAGGTGCCGAGTGTGGTTGGTAGTCAGCAGTCCTGAAATGAGGTTTTCCATTCTTACGGTTAGGTCTAGCCGCCATATCAGCCAACCTACCGAGAGATTGACTTGTTCTCCCGGCACACTTTGTAAATTAATCTTTCCAGTCATTATGATAATTTCAAGTTTAATGCCTTGTATGTTTTCCTTAATAATGCACACTGCATGAATGTACAATTGGCGTTGTTTTGACTGATTCATTTATTTCTTTATTTATTTGATGGGTGTTTTACCCCGCACTCAGGAATATTTCACTTATACGACGCCGGCCGGCATTATGATGGGTGGAAATCCATGACCATCCGCAGGTTACTGGTGGACCTTCCCACGTACGGCCGGGGAGGAAGCCATCATGAGCTAGACTTGAACTCACATTCGTGGGAGGCCTCTTGGACCATTACGCTGAGCTAGCGCGCTACCCAAGTGAGCCACGGAGGCCCCCGTTGTTTTGAAAGACTTTGTATAATTAGATAATTTTCGGGGAATCGATGACCTTCAGAATGGTGTGAAACCTTATCCCACCTCCCCATCCTTGAGAATGGACCGTCAGGTTGAAGTCATTGTCCCACCAAGGTAAGCACGAGATCGGTATATGGAGAAATTCAAGTCGGCCACTCATGTTTCATTCACATACGTTTAATGCCAGGGAGCATTATTTAATGATGAAACGCAGTTCACAATGTTCCTTTTACAAATGGACATCATACACACTCTGGGAGGAAGAAATTAGAAACAACTGGGTGGATATACCTGATACACCCGATATACGTATTCAACGGGGTGTGGACATTCCCCTATAAATCAGGTCACACAGCAATGACTCAATCGACTTTTTTGACATATAACATATTCACTGTTAGTTACTGCAAGGTGAGAAAACTTAGAAAACTGAAAACTGATTCGTGTCTTGGTATCTTGGTATTTATTTTACCATGTTGTCAAAAAGTGAACGCGACTATAATGGCAGCTGGGCCGAATCCTGTCCTGACAGTTGTGATCAGTCAAGTGTGTTGTTGTTGTACGCGACACTCCCCGCTATGTCAGGGGTAATACATCCACCAGAGCAGCTCTCTTCACTTGCGTTTCAAAAGAATCGGCTGTAAGGGGGAAAAACAAAAAAGAAAAAAACAAACGAACTCGACATTCTTCGCTTGACGATTGGTTCTTTTAATTTATTTCAACGGAACCCGAAGCAAGCGATTTAGGGGACGGGCTGGTAGAGAGATTGCTTGATTTGTGCTTACGCCGTGCCCAGGAATTTAGTACCGGGAGTACATACCATATGGGTGAAAGAAAACAGAGTACTGGGAGTACATACCATGTGGGTTATCATACCATAAGGGTTAAGGAAACCGGAGCACTGAGAGTGCATACCATATGGGTGAAGAAACCAGAGTGCTAGGAGTACATACCATATGGGTGGAGGAAGCCGGAGTACTGGGAGTACAAACCATATGGCAGGAGGAAACCTGAGTACCGGAAGTATAAACCATATGGGTGGAGGAAAACAGACTACTCAGATTATATATCATATGGGTGGAGGAAACCGGATTACTCGGAGTACATACTATCGGAGTTAATGAAAATTCCAGCAAACTAGGTGCATGATTCACTCATTAATTAGGCTATTAATATTTGAACTAGTAATGTGAAAAAATTACCGCCGTCAGATGAATCGGGGTTAAACTCCAAGATTCTGTTATCATGCTGAGTGTTTAACTCATGGTGGTGCCTGTGTGTCAGACTGGCCTCTGTGTACGCTTTTATATGCCTCTATATATCATGGTCGTCAAGGTGACGTGTTTATCAAATGACTCTGTAAATAAGTCTAAAATTTCCAGCAAATACGTCTGCCATTTTTCCTGATTCTCAGAAATGTACTAATGTTAGAAAGGTGTTTTTTATTTATGTATGTGCGTATGTATGTGCGTATGTATGTGTGTATGCTTGGGTTTTACGTCGGACTCAACAATTCTTTCAATCATATGACGACGAGGAGTCCTTAGAATGTAGATACGCTGTGTCTCCTTGTGACAGGGCGAGTCCATGCCGTCAAAGTGATGCCACCACTGGATCATCTTGTCGAAGACACCAAACATGACACCCCACTTAGTCACATTAAACTGACCCCGGGCCGACCAGTCTCTGACCTCCCAGGACCGAGCGCCAAACCAGGCAGCAACAAGTGCCATTTTTAACGTTTTTGGTATGACCCGACCTAGGACTGATCCCGGATCTCCCGACCTCGAGGCAGGAGCCTTAACCACCAGGCTGTCAGGAAGGTGTTTTGAGGCTTGCTTGGAAGATAGGATGATACGGACAAAATCGTTTCGGCGCCAAAAGTGACATTTAACGACATTTATATGCTTGTAAAAAGTGTGTTTTTGGGGCTACATCTTAGGGATTTTACAGTGCATGCACTTCGAGTATCAGCAGACTTCTGTGCGCTTTAGTATATGTAGGTCAAATACAAATGTTACCACAGCTCGGAGTAAATATATATGACCAGGTAGTGTTGTATGTACACAATCTGGAGCAGAGTGACCTTGCTCGATGACCTGAGATCGCTTACCCCACCTGTAAGTTCATTCACATGTCCGGGTCAGTGTGATAATGCTAGAGTGTTATGTTCACGTTTTTGTAACAGCGTAGACGCTAAGCTAACTTAGGTATCAAATTGATTACTTATTGCGGAGTCTCATTTCACACGAGACTTCTTCACGCGCATGAACTTTATATGAGGTCAGGTGGGTATGCGTGATAATTACCGCCACACATCGCCAGGTAAACTAGACCAAACACCCGAATTATAAATACTGCCACATCTGGCCAGGTACACTACATCAAACACCCGACGTAATACCGCCACACTTGGCCATTTATGTTAGACCCAACACTCGACGTAATACCACTATACCTGGCCAGGTACACTACACCCAGCACCCGACGTATAAATACCGCCAAACCTGACCCGGTATACTACACCAAACACCCGACGTTATACTGCCACACCCGGCCAGGTATACTACACCCAACACCCGATGCATAAATACTACCACATCTGGACCGGTATACTAGACCAAACACCCAACGTAATACCTTAACACCTGGATAGGTATTCTCGACCCAACACCCGACGTCATACCGCCACAAAGTCTGCCGTAGCGGGATTCGCACCTGCGATATCAAGGTTACCAGGGAAAATCGTCATCTCAAGGGAGCCAACGTACGTTTCTCCAAAAGACGTTAATCCAAAAGATTAATTAAGGCTTCCTTCCGAAAAATGAAAAACATAGTATGTAGTATAGAGCTTCCAGTTCCCAATGTTTCGATGTCTTGCAGGTGTGTTTACTTTTTTATTTCTTTCTTTATTTATTTGATTGGTGTTTCACACCGCCCTCAAGAATATTTCGCTGATACGACGGCGGCCAGCATTATGGTGGGAGGAAACCGGGCAGAGCCCAGGGGGAAACCCACGACCATTCGCAGGTTGTTAGCGGATCTTCCCAAGTTTGGTCGGAGAGGAAGCCAGCATGGAGTTGGTTTAAACTCACAGCGACCGCATTGGTGAGAGGCAAGGGATCATATTGATGCGCTTACGCACTAACACCCTCGGCCACGGATGCCTCCCATATTTTTTTCACATAGACGACATATGCACACGGCACTGGAGGTAGACAGGTGGTATATTCGGCAGACACCTAGACTGAGAAATCGTCCCACAAGTGTCGCTTCATGCGTATAGATCTAGGTTAAGCTAACAAAGGCTCGGTCACGTGCTCATATCTGGGGAGGTGAAATTTTTTTTAGACTGGTCTATCTATGTCTGCTGTTCCATCGCGGTCTGTGTAGATTGATTATTCGATCATTGATATTTACCTTTACTGTTCTATTGCTCAAGAAACTCTACGAGATCCTACTTCCGATTACTGTGACTCCCAGCCTGGAGTGACACTTTCTCCTGCTATGCTATAGTGGTGAGCCTACACGGCGTTGTTGCAGTAGCCTGGCATGAACCACACATATAGGCGTCCTCACACCCAGTTCCAGCTCTCTATCACCCTCATGCGGACGTCATTAGCTGGAGTTCTGTCGGCCAATGACATGTCTACCTGAGGCTCTGAAAAGAAAAGAAAGGAAAAAAAAACAGTCGCCTTAAGTACATAGGCCTACAGTAAAGTGAGTATATTTCCCAGCGGTGTCTGAAACGGAGAAATAAAATGATTCAGTCTCCATTTTATACCTACATCACTAATTGCCATATTCACAACAGAAATTAAATATATCAATTTTGGTACGAAAAAGTATCATTTGAACACAATTAATTTTCCGCCTAAGGTAATTCGGGTCGAAGCCGTGTAGTTTATTTTCCACTTACGATGACGTTTTGTCGCTAAATTGAAAGCGTATTGCGTGTGCAGTGCAAGAGGACAATAGTAAAATTAGGCTGGGATCCAAGCGCCATTGTCCGGAAATTTTTTGTCCTATTACCTATCATGTTGATGTATTTATTTATTCGATTGGTTTACGCCGTACTCAAGAATATTCCACGTGAATGTAAAATTGCTGTCTTAAGCACAGGTTATGATGGAGAAATTTGGACTTTTTAATCGTTAGTTGCTGAGACAGTGGCTAGCTATTTTCTATCTACATGGCAGGATGTTTAAAGTTACATGGAACCTTCATGGACCTGAGCCCTCATGGACAAGGAGCCCTGATAAGGAGATGAGCCCTGATGGACAGGAGCCCTTTTGCACAGGAGCCCTTAGTACATGAGTCCTGACGGACAGGAGCCCTGATGGACAGAGGGATTTATGGACAGGAGCCCTGATAGACAGAAGTCATGATGGAGAGCAGCCCTGGTGGACAGGAGTCCAATAGGACATAAGCCCTTTGGCTTTGTTTCCCTTTTGGACATGAGCCCAATAGGACAGGAGAACTAACGGACAGCAGCTCTATAGGACAAGACATGGACAGGAGCCCATTAGGACATGAGCCCTTATGGGCAGGGGCCTAGTAGGACGGGAGGAACCAAATAGGACAAGACATGGTAAGGAGCCCAATAGGACAGGCCATGGACCTGAGCCCTTATGAGCAGGGGCCTAGTAGGACAGGAGAACTTATAGACAGGAACCAAATAGGACAAGACATGATAAGGAGGCCAATAGGACAGGTCATTGACAGGGCCCAGTAAGACCTGAGCCCTTAGCTTTCCATGTGTCGTTCTCAGTCTATCATTATACAAAAATAGAGAACTGCAGTAGTTCACCCGAGCCATCTTGAAATATAGGATGACCTCCGGCATATTCCGCATTCACTTCGCTGAGAGGGCCAAAGTCTTTCTTCTCCATGTAAGGAATAGGAAGCGAAGTATCCAAATTAAAGTTTAGGCGGTCAATCAGTCATCCCGCCAGTACCGATGAAGAGTCATCTCACATACTCTCAGTGATTTGACGTTTCAACGATCGTACATTTGAAGAGTCAAGCCGGCAGCACAGAGACAGTTTATTCAATGAAAATGAAGAGTTTTTCCCTATTCTCGTAAATTTTGCTCGTTCTCCATCATGCTCACACGGAATGGTTATGGATTTGTGACATCGTAATATACTTGTAGCTATACGTGTATAGTTTTGGGCTGGTTGAATTGAGGTGAAACCGTGGTCGTGCAGTGAGATTCCGTTTATCAGTGGAAATCGATGGGTGTTGGTTATGCATTCATGTGTTTTGGACGGGATTATACCGTTGGAAAGTGTTAGACTCACGGCTCACAAGTATTTGCTTAATGTAATCCAACCGAGCTGGACGTCCGTTGCGTTTGTTTTGTCACATTTTCTCATTAAGTCGTGCAAGTCACATGGTGTGTAGTTTTTTAGGACAAAACTGTATTTATGGTGTTGGATATCACATGAAAATCCTGAAGTTTTTCTGTGCTGACGTTTAGACCGGACCAGTAGTCATGGCAGTAGCCAATCACTGCAATGAGCCAGAACCGATCTGCTTCGGTGATGAGTGAATACAGGCTTTGGCCACACGAACTGGTATAGGTAGAAAAACACCAAAAGGGCCTTACTATTTATGTAGTAATTCATAACACATCCTATCAAATGACTAGATCATCTTATCTCTCTTTGGTAAGAGTGGGATCTTCATCTTGTGTACAACTCAATCATCACCATCTCCTTTAAACATCTGAGCCACACAAAGGTGTAAAATAGCGTCAGTGTTTTTTGACGCATTTTGTGCCACTCTAAAATGTTATTAAATCTCTTCAAAGGTCTTCTGAAATGCACACCTGTCCAGTTTAACGCGGAATAAATCCGTTCTTGTCAACCCGAAAATGGACCCACATATATAGGTAATATACATATATGGAAATTAAATATATTTTAATGGAAATCTGTGGTGAGGACGCCATCCTTTACGCAGGTAACGAAAGCAAATGTGCAGGCCTTGCATTCAAGATCTCAACGTTCTCTATGACTCTCAAAATCTCAACGTTCTCTATGACTCTCAAAATCTCAACGTTCTCTATGACCCTCAAGATCTCAACGTTCTCTAGGACCCTCAAAATCTCAACGTTATCTATGACCTCCAAAATCTCAACATTCTCTATGACCCTCAAATCTCAACGTTCTCTATGACCCTCAAAATCTCAACGCTCTCTATGACCCCCAAAATGAAATTCCCTATTAATTAGTCTTATTTATATTAGAAAAGAAATTGATTTGACA
This sequence comes from Acanthopleura granulata, assembly GCA_016165875.1. Lineage (NCBI taxonomy): Eukaryota > Metazoa > Mollusca > Polyplacophora > Chitonida > Chitonidae > Acanthopleura > Acanthopleura granulata. Next base: position 1,900,730 of record JABBOT010000036.1, read on the forward strand.
TCACACTAGTTCCATTTGTCTCTCTCTAAGATGATCTTACCTCTTCACTGTTTGTTTGATACGACATAGTCCTATTTGAGGTGGGTAAAAACGCATTATCCAAAAAACATAAACACCAAATGGCCAAACATATGCCCATACCCTGATGTGGTTTCCTGCCTGTATAGACCCCCAAATCGTCCACGCATACAGCACATATAAAATAACACGGAAAATGCATCAATATATGAGCAATCCAAACAACTATTATTTGCTAAATATGAGCTCTTCGTGTTCTCTATGACCTTTAATAAGGGGCCTCCCATGTTGAGCCTCCTATCCACACCTAGAAAGAAATGTCCATGGAATCACATAATTTGTTTTGTGCGGCTCGAAAGTGCTATCAAATCTCTTCAAATGTCCTATGTCGTGAATATATGTCCAAGTTGAGGTCAATAAACAGGGGTCTTTCTATCTGTGTAGGCTGCAAAATGATCCAATAAACAGGGGTCTTTCCGTCTGTGTAGACTTCAAAATGATCCAATCAACAGGGGTCTTTCTATCTGTGTAGGCTGCAAAATGATCCAATCAACAGGGGTCTTTCTATCTGTGTAGGCTGCAAAATGATCCAATCAACAGGGGTCTTTCTGTCTGTGTAGACTTCAAAATGATCCAATATGAAAAGCAAAACAATAAAGGCTTATGCGGGAGATGTAAATGGCTCTGGTGACAGCCTGCATTTTTACCACTCATTACCAGGACATTGTGTAAATGGAAGATTCAATACATAAACGTTCAAATCAATTTTCATTGGGTAAATACGGGGTCTTTCTGTTCTTTATTATCATTTATCAGAGCCTCCAATGTCGACCGTCCTATCCACGTATAAGAAAACATGGTTATGAAATCACGATTTGTTTTGTGCCACTTTAACGTGCTACTAAATCTTTTTAAAGAACCTCTGCTATGCACACCAGATCAAGCGGAAGTCACTAAACAGAGGTCTCCCAGTGTGTGCAGACGCCGAGACGACCCACACATATAACAAATGAAAACAAGATGTATTAAATGTATAAGTACAATTGGCACTGGTGTCAAAAGCGCCATTTGTGTCATTCTTTAAAGACATTGTGTACCTGGAAGATTCTCTATATGATTGTTCTATTCAGTTTTCAATGGGTAAATATGAGATCTTCATGTTGTCTATGATCCACGTTTAGGGCCTCCCATGTTGATTGTCCTATCGATAGGAGGGAGGAATGGCTATGGAATCACGTAATTTGTTTTGTGCCACTTTAAAGTGCTATTAATTCTCATCAAATGTCCTCTGTCGTCCAAACTCAGGTCAATAAAATGGGGTTTTCCTGCTTTCCTGTTTCTTCATAAGTGTTTTCTTATTTACTCCAACGAAACGAAATTTATCAAATGCAACAAAGGCATAAAGGTACCTGTAAAACCATAAAGGAATTAATAAATAACACAACTGCTCCTCAGCTGCCTTCGTCTTCAACAAATTGAATGAATAGTTCGCGTAAAATTAGATTCAAGTATTATTCAAGCCCAGTAGAGTTCTCAGATTATTTGAAAAATCCATTACCTAGGAATTCCTCTTCAGCCAGTTATCTCGTCTTCAGACGTGAAAACTGTCATTGTAGACCTCAAATCTTGACTCTCCTCTGCGCTCTATGTAATTCCTGTCAAATTTTTTAACAATAGTATCGGATATTATCAGTGCTCCCTCATCACATGTGCTAAATTTATCTTTTTTGTCAGGAACTGTGCGAGAATGTTTAAAAGTTGGAAAATTTCGTCAATGTTCAAGACCAGGACTCCCAACAACTTCAAAGTTTATAGACCCGTAATACTTTATGCCCGCTGTAGCCTGCAAAATATATGAAAACCCCACTGCATGGGCAATGCATATGCACGAGTAAACACCATAATATACGTAAATATACATGGTTGTAGATCAAACTATTCTAGAACTTTCGATGTATGCTTTTTATACGATACTATACCTGCCAGGGAAAATACATAATTCTCTATTGTTACCTTTCTTGATTTGCCCTAAAGCTTTTGATTGTGTAAATGATTGAAGCTAAAATCAGAATATTACGGCTGTTAGGGTGTCTGCGTTAATTGTCTTATCAGTTACTTTATATGTAAATTAGATGGCTGACAAGTTTATGGGCATCACTCGAGCAGACATACGTACGGGTTAAGCTTATTACATGAATATGGGAATCAACAAGTCTAGTATAAAGGCTGTACAAGTATAGGTCTGCATTTAAAAATAAATTTCTTGGAAATTTCAAACCGTTGTAGGAAAGGAGCCTGATGAAATGTTATTATAAATGGACTCGTGAAAGAAATATTCCCACCACGTATTTAGTCATGAAAGAAATATCCCCATCACGTATTTAGTCATGAAAGAAATATCCCCATCACGTATTTACTCATGAAAGAAATATCCCCATCACGTATTTAGTCAGAAGTATAGCTGGTGTTACTTGATTGATTCTTTTCTATTTCTTCTGTTGCGTCAGTCATGCAATACTTATATGATGTACTCCTCCCTGACACAACCCGGCGGTGGAGAGCAACCCCAAAACTTCAATGAATTTGACAAGTTATTGAGGAAATCGTGCGACAGGCGGAGGGGATTCGTGGCGTACTGGGGTTATCTTAAATGTCAAAGAGTTCAAGTGGAGTGAACTTCATCATTCATCATTAGTGAGTGGTTTTACAATAAGAAGCACTGGCATCATATATGCCAGTTTTACTCCTCGCAGACGCCTCGTAGCCGCTGGTCTTTATGTGCAGACTCAGTTATGAGGTTGTAAAGAGAAATCAGAATTCCTTTTAAATAGAAAGTGTCACTTCCGTCATTTAAAGGCCAAACCATACGTCATTACACTTCCAAGGAAGCAGATTTCTGCCGAAACTTACTTACGATAAGAAAAAAACTAAGTAAGAACTAAATATTCACGGTAACTGTGGGAAACAAATAAAAATGTAAATGTTCTGATTTTAGTGTGATTTTATTTCCTGCATTCCTTAGTTGCTAGATTGTTATTGTGTTGCCTTTCTTCTTAATGTTGGGCACTCTCTACTATCTTACATGTACGTTACATATCTTTAATTCCTGAAATTGCCAGAGTAAAACCTGTAGTTAACCTTTCTACTCAGAATTGGCTATTAAGGAAATAAGTTCATTACACATGGATCACATCATCTTGTGATAAAATTTCCGAGAAGACATCATTTGATCCGCCTGGAATTGACCTTGTTTTCACAACAAAAAAACATTTACAGAGGATTAATACTGAAATTAATGGTCATTACATTGATGTAAATATAATTATATGTAATTACATAGACAAACGGGATGTCTGAAACAAATTTCAAGCAACCTACTCTGTAAAAACGCTGTGTAGAAATTTGCACATCGACAAAGGATATTAATTAGTGGTACACAAATTGTGCACTAATACACACGTTACTGTGAAGGTATTACACAAATTACATTATCTATGTACACAAAATTATGTGGAGATCAATTTCTGCCACAATAACGTGTGTGACTCGAACACATTATTTTTAGACAGCATAAATGCTATACAAGTATAAAAGTTTGAATCTTAACAAGAGTTTTCAAAATCAAAACGCAATCAGCTGTAAGAAATTAGGACGTCAACCTGCATCATTGGTCGGGGTAGGTTAGGGGATTTTCTCGGAACGCACTACACAGCGACTTCTAAGTCGGCTCTCTGACAGCTCGAGATCGATTAGTAGAGGAGAGGAGGGGATCTTATACCAACAACACATTCATCATCGACTACGTAGGGACCTGTAAGTAAGCGCTGACAAAGGGAGATCACCTACTTACTTGTAAGTGCCAGATGTGGTAATTCTTGGGCGTGCAGTTGTCAGACCATTCACAGGTGTGTACAATTCAATAAGGAGAGGCACAGACATGTATACATGCATCCATCTGCAGAGAGTTTTCACACTAACGCCAACTCCTGTACGATGTGCTTCCATGATATGATTACCACACACTTTCAGTGATATATAAACAAGATCATCATTCAAAATGGATAATAGACACAGGTAAGATTGAGGCATTCTATATATTCTGTATATAATATCTTATACATTTCTGTAATCAAAACGTTATCGTAAACTTTTCAATCTACTTTCAAACAGGAATCGACTTCATCGTAGCCTAATGTGAATGGATTTCTGCCGACTACTAATGTGCGAAGTAAATTCTATAAAGAGAAGCTGTAAATTTACCTCAGAAGACTGAAGTGACATCCTCATTTTAAAAAAAAACAAGCACAAAGACATTTACAGCCAGAACCGTACGTCCTCAGCTGCTTTACCCGTACTATATAATCATCAAATGGGTTCAAAGAAAAAGCTGTATTTTTTCAGCACATTTCAGAAGAATGTTCAGTCTGTATGTGTGAACTTGTAATCTTTGCTCGTGCCTATGTCACATAAAGCCTCAAAGGAAAATAGGGGTTTGGGCATGTTCCTCTCTCGGAATTGAACTCCGCCATAAGGTAACAAGCCGGACGCCTTAACACTACGTCTACAAGGCGCCGTAAAAACGTTGTACTCCGGAGGCTCTCGTTTTTGTCTCGTGATATTCTGTCTCGCGATGTTGTCATCTTGCTTCATGTGTGTGTTATCAGGAATCCAGCTCCCCAATATACCGTTGGAGGTCGGGCTGTGTTACCAGACTGTACCTATGAGTCGCGTTACCTGTTGCCCAGCGGGGCCAGGGAGCTCATCCAGTTGAGAACTCCAGAGCAGGTAATTAATATATGCATATGGCGTGGTGTTGCTATGTTGTTGTATGGGATGGACAAGGGTATTATGCACTTTTATTTGCCATTGAAGTTGTCATGACTCCATTCCCCCCCCCCACACACACAGACACAGACACAGACACACACACACACACACACACGTCTGTCTGGCACATCCTTACGCTAACTAAAATATGCCGTTTAAACTGAATTTTAAAGATGTTGAAGTCACAATTATCCAAACACAATCGAGAAAAGTTGCCAGTTATGAAAACAAAGTTGCATACGTCAGTTGAAAGAGGTAGATGTATGGATAGTTGTCTCCCCTGAAACTGCACAATCGGCCTGAAATTCGAGCTGTCTGTATGACTGGCTAGTCCACAGCTTTGTGCTCTCCCTTTCTTTGCTTCTCTGATTGGATTAACTCAGTTTATTCACACTTTTCATATGGAGACCATGTTAGCCTTCTATCGGGATTAACTCTACCTTTTCTATCTTTACTTGCGATGTCGATATTGGTCTTCTCTATTTGTTCATACCTTTCTTAATTATGATGGCTCTGTTTGAATAACCTTCTGATTGTGACGTACTCTGTACAGGACATATGAAAAATGCCTCAACTGTTACGTCAAAGTTGACCACTACACACATCAGAGGTTAGCCGTTGTATGGTCAATCACATCGGGAATGGTGACCGCCGAATGGAGGTCTGGTATGATTTGGTAACAAGTAACCAACACTGCCAAATGACTACCTGAGATCATGAACACGTGCAGGTGTAGTCAGACAGATTGCTGTTATTCGTCTGTACAGTTTGTGAAGGTTACATATGCAGGTATATCATATAAAGGCATACCTTGTTCTCCTGTTTATTTTTGTGTTGAGCAGTTATCGGAAGCTGGGTTCCCTGTAACCTCCCCGACCCCACAGGCTGCCCCGTTAGGGCACAGGCAGTGCCCGTTGATGCAGCCCGCCCTACCCTGGATCATCCCTCGGACTGGGCCCCTGGTAAGCACACGCATGTTACTCACTGTTGAGTGACTTTACCCGAATATGGTACATGTACATGGTGTGTAGCTATATGCACATAAAACGTTCACATAAGTTTTCATTGTGTGTACACTGTTCTTTATTACATAGCTCTAAAAGTTTATGGCCGTTAAGGCACGATAAGCTGGTGTCGCCTTCACGAGGCTAAGGCCAGCCATTAGATTCAGTAACTGACCACAGCACCTTCCACGAAGGGACGTAGCAGAACTAAATACTTAAGTACCTAAATGCAATTTTTCCGCTGAACGCTGAATTAAAAGAACCCGATGAGATGGAGGTCCGTGGGTAAGCTCTTTTGGTATGACTTGGTAACAAGTAACCAACACTGCCAAATGACTACCTGAGACCATGAATACGTGGAAGTGTAGTCAAACACATTGTTGTTATTCATCTGTACAGTTTGTGAAGATTACATATGCAGGTATATCATATAAAGGCATACGTTTTCCTAATGGTTATTTTTGTGCTCAACAGTTATCGGAAGCTGGGTTCCCTGTAACCTCCCCGACCCCAGAGGCTGCCCCGTTAGGGCACAGGGAGTCCCCGTTGATGCAGCCCGCCCCACACTTGATCATCCCTGGGACTGGGCCCCTGGTAAGCACACGCATGTTACTCACGGTTGAGTGACTTTACCCGAATATGGTAAATGTACATGGTGTGCAGCTATATGCACATAAAACGTTCACATAAGTTTTAATTGTGTGTACACTGTTCTTTGTTACATAGCTCTAAAGTTTATGGTCGCTAAAGGACGATAGGCTTGTGTCGCCTTCACGAGGCTAAGACCGGTCATTAGATTTAGTAGCTGACCACAGCACCCTCCGCGAATAGACGTAGCAGAACTAAATATTTAAGTACCTAAATACAATTTTTCAGCTGAACGCTGAATTAAAAGTACCAGATGAACAGTTGTAGATTTGCCACCACAGTGCTGTTTACGCTGGCATAATAATATAATATCAACTCTCGCGCAGTATGGATTCTAAATACATCCGATAAGAATGAACTTGGACATCACATATGCCATGCTTTGCAGGTTTTTGATTTGAAAGTATGAGCATGCGCACAAAGCACTACGTCTTCCTTGTTCCATGGTATTACTATCTTATTGTTTGGAGTTCGCCGTGTACATAAAATGGCGGACCTATGACGTAGGCATCCGAGCAAGTTGGAATAAAAACGGGCTATTTGTTACACTAACGACAAATAGCAGAAGGACGACTGATGCTGGCGCATGAACGTCTGTGACATATGTTTCCTTTGTGAATCATACAAGCTTTCTCATCAGTAAAGCAACTATGTAACGACGGTCAACGGACGGTACACAGACACGTATGACCAGCCCGTGAGGCGGGCCCTCTCTCTGGGGACAAAACTAGCGTACTCCAAATTAGGTCACATTAGAATGCTCCTCAGAACCGAGGGTGTCGACAGAGAGACATTATATACGTATTTTATGGATCATTAGTAAAAGTCAACACGCTTACCTTGATGCCAAAGTAATCCAAAGTATCCCAAAACAGTGTGTGTGGATCGGCAGTGCATCACAAAGACTTAAGGTAAAACTGTATGAGAGCAATTCTACCTGGACAGACCCTGTAGGCGTGCAGCTCAGCTGTCACTGTCCCAGAAAACTGGTGCACGGTATTATAGCACAGTTTGCACCTCAGTATAACAAAAAATGTCCCACATAAATCTCAGTAAGTCTGTGAAGGGTATACTAAACGGATGAGAAGTCACATGTGTAGTGTACAGTCAGAAGGACAAGACTTGGGCTGTATGGATTATAGCAATGTCAAAGTGCATACTTACTCACCATACAGAACATGCATGGACTTCACGAACGTCATAGACTATTTAGAAAGTGTATAATACATCGGTCTGCGCGCCATTTCTTTTTTGCATTTCATCAGCAAAAAACAGAACCCTTTCCAGAGAGGACGATATATCGGTATAAAATATTAGCAATCACAAGAAGACATTTCTGATGATTGTGTTTTCTCCATGTTTTCTCTAAGCAGTTCTCGGACTCTGGGTCCCCAGTGTCCAGCCCGACGCCCGAGGATGCTAGGTCCCCAGTGACCATCCCTACCCCCCGAGGTTTCTGGATCCCCAATAACCATTCCGACCCCCGAGGATCCCCCTCCGGATTACCAGGTCTCACTGGCTCTACAGGCCGCCTAGCGTAGGTGTAACCATCCTACGCTAACACAGCCCGTAAGTCAGTCTGCTCTTGGTCTATTTAATACCACTGAGTCATCTGCGAGATAACCTACAGTTTCTATAACAGCATCTTTGTAAACATTCTCTGTTGTCCTGAAGTCGGCGTAACATGTTGTTGTCTTTGCACAGATGTAAGTCTAAGAAAGATGTGCCGTTTAGAGAATCTAGCTGTACTTCTCTTCGGATCCAATGAACAATGGATATATTTCTTTTACAGCCTATTCTTTTAACGTAACGCTGTGGTACCCTCTCCACTTACGCCATCAACAGCATATTGTCGTAATAAAACGGAACAATAAATAAATATAAATGGATAAACATAGCATGTTCAAAGTAAACCAACGACGGAGACGCCAGTGGCTCGACAACAGAGCGCGTGGTGCCAGAAGCAGCATGGACAGAACTGACGAATGGATATACAACACACGAGTTTTGAAGAATACATCCCTTAACTCAAGATGTTATATGATAACGTGTTTGTAGAATGTGTACAACTGTGCCATGTACAATTGTAGATCTGACACCAAAAAGTATTATCTGGCTTTGCAATTTGCTGTTGTACAACCAACTGCTCCATTCATTAGAAAATATTGACTTATATCTACTTAAATGACCATGTTTCTATTTGCAAAAAATGAGAAAAGTGCACCATACGAAAATATTTGCTCAAAGATAAAACTTAGTAAATTTAAAAAGCGTGATACTTTTCGTGATAATGATTTGCTGTGACGCACAGGTTTGTGCTTAACTACTTCATAAATACACTAGATTTGTGACATATGTAACATTATATCAACACTGCTGGTTTGTTTTTGCTGTAAATCCATTCTTATTGTACATCTTGTGTAACGTACCAAAACATCATAACCATGTATGCCGTTATCCTTGACACACAAAACCGGTTTGTACTTAAGTACTTGATAAATATACTAGGCTTGTGACATATGTAACATTATATCAACACTGCTCGTTTGTTTGTGCTGTAAACCCATTGTTATTGTACATCTTGTTTGCCAAATAATAATACCAGAATATTGTACCAAAACATCATAACCATGTATAGATTCATCCTTCACACACAAAATCCGTTTTCCTTCAACCTTTTGTTGGCTTAATCCTATTTTTAGCTCTACTGGTCCGTCCTTTCGTCTGTTTGCCTGTCCTTCCCACGCCTGCTAACTTTTCTTCTTAAACGCTAATCCTCATACATTTTCTCTCGATTTGAACGAAATTTATCCAATTATCGGTTGCCCGTCTGTCTGTCTGTTCATCCAGCGTATGTTAGCATTTGCCCAAAATGCTACTACTGTTACTGCTTTTGTCCAATTTTAACGGAACTTGGTAGAAGCATTCACTATATCAAAATATGTGTTTCTTACTGCTGCTTTTCAATTTTGACTGTCCATTGTCTGCTGTATATTAATAGTTTATAATCGACTCTGTGATACTTTTGTCCCAACCAATAGGGCTCCTGTCTCCATCATGACAGTCTGATTGGACGAAGGGATTATAGGAGCTATGTAGAAGATAGAAAAGATGCTATTTTGGGGGAAAATGTATAATGATAAAACCGAAAACTTTAATGCTTTCTCTATTTTGTATAAGAAACTATGGAATAAACAGATATAAAAAATAAATCTTACTTGTTTCTTCCTTGACATTTGTTGAATCAGGTTGTGATATATAATTGTGTACACACAATATGCTTCTAATACGAAGGGATTCCAATGAAAATCTATTGACAAATTGATGTTATTTCAGTGCTTTCTGACAAGATATTCCCTTAAAAACAATTGATATTTTTATACCGTACTACAGAATATTTCAGTTTTATACGGCGGCTATGTGATGTGTATAGATGTAGAATTAAGATATCATAAAGCTTGGCCACTTACCTTTCAACCTCCAGACCTAGAAAATCACCCTATGTACGTGGAACACACATCTACATTACCTGCTGAGTTGTGGTGTTCAACTTTTGGCGCAATAATACATTTACCCGAAATGCTACACAGTGATTACAGGAGTTCTGTCCCTTTGCTAAAACGGCTATCACTCATATCCATTTTTCACGGCCAAGACCATTCGGTGAGAGATTCTGCGCATCACTATGGAAGCCGGATGAGGACATCACGTCCCGCACCACGAGAACGGTACCATTGGCGCCCGATTTGCACCGTTCTCGTGAGGCGGGTCTCCTACCTGCGAAGCGCGGGACGAGTGGGCGAGAGAACGAGGGCGGTATTGTCCACGTGTCGCGGCCCGCGAGCTATCAAAGCCTATTTCATGTAGGCACATGTGCCGATTTGAAGAAAATGTTAATCTCAAGCGTATGTCTATTTCAAGAAAATGTCGGGGATCGGCTATGGGCTTTTTTATAAATGGCAGGGGTTCGTAGACTCGCCCGAAGAGTTCGTTTTAGACAAGTTATGTCAGTAATGTGGCAACCGTGAACGCTGGTTTATTCTGTTTTGAACATAACCTAATCTTTCAACGAATCCACGTGCTCCAATTGTCACATAAAGTCATTGAATAAATCGCTTAAAATTTCAGGAATATTGGCTTCCTGCCCGTCCACTGATTCACTGAGTGTGAACGTCTGATTGACAACTCCCATCCATCCTGTCGCGCGCCAAGCAGCTGGACAAAGGAACATAAGACTGTTTGTCACGTTTTGAACATCTGTAAAGGCAGTGCAACAGCTGATAACCAGCGGGACGAACTTTGCAAACCGTCAATGTATGCCATTACATGTACTAGGAAATAAAGGCTACAAAATCTTTCACTTTTAGGAACTTGTATGTTCCCTGAAATCTAAAATGTTAAATTAAGACCAATATACTCTAGAAAAAACATTTATTTTGAGTAACCATCCAAGTCCAAATTTTCATCAAAATATGTGTTGGATTTTTGTGTCCGACTACATTTAACAGATAATAACTGTGGCATTTATTCGGTACACTTCAAGGTGAAAGGTTGGTCGTGTAAATCCAAGGATAAATATATTGCGTCAACCATGAATGAATTGAAATCCCCCAGATATATTTTGCATGAAGATCAAATTCACTTTCTTCAAACTTAAATGGGAACTTGAATACGTCCAAACCTGAAATTGACCAAGTTGAAGTATACAGAATTTTCTGTTGACAGTAACATTTTCCCTTATAGAAATTTTTTACTTTTATTTTTTTTTACCATATTATATACACTCATATATTACATAGGCCTATGTCCATATTAAAGGAAAAAAGTAACGTAGGAAAAAGATGTTCCTGATTAATTTATATTACGTCTCCGCGATAGATTGATGGCCTTATCATTCGTCCTCCTTGTACATGTGCTTCTTCAGGTAACATCCGCAATGTAAAGAAAGCAGCACATTTTTTAAATTTATTCATTTAATTTTATGTGTTTGAATCGTTGTTTAAATTGATTTGATTCGCGTCTATTTGATTTTGTTCATGCGGCGACACCCATACAAGTTGCATGAAACATTGTACAGCGTCTGCCAAACCTAGCACAAGCACCAATTTGCTGTTCTGACAGGTTTTTCAAAGAATGCACACGTGTATATAAATCGGTACATAACTTAACCCTTTAATTCTGGTGTAAGTAAGGAGTCTTCCGAGCGATTTCAACAACTGTGTCAGATCTTCACAATCATAGTTAATACAAATGCAAGCAAACCATAATATCAGCGCGCTTTCAGTGTGATTCGATTCTTATTTAGTAACGTTGATGTCAACTCCATCAGAAACTCGAGTCTTTTTCCAACATATCTCTAACATGTAGGTTACATGTCTCTAACATGTAGGTTACCTATCTGTAACATGTAGGTTACCTGTCTCTAACATTTAGGTTATCTCTTTCTAACATGTAGGTTACCTGTCTGTAACATGTAGGTTACCTGTCGCTAACATGTAGTTTACCTGTCTGTAACATGTAGGTTACCTGTCTGTAACGTGTAGTTTACCTGTCTGTAACATGTAGGTTACATGTCTCTAACATGTAGGTTACATGTCTCTAACATGTAGGTTACATGTCTCTAACATGTAGGTTACCTGTCTCTGTCATGTAGGTTACCTGTCGCTAACATGTAGGTTACCTGTCTGTAACATGTAGTTTACCTGTCTGTAACATGTAGGTTACATGTCTCTAACATGTAGGTTACCTGTCTCTAACATGTAGGTTATCTGTCTCTAACATGTAGGTTACCTGTCTCTAACAGGTATGTTACCTGTCTGTCACATGTATGTTACCTGTCTCTAACATGTAGGTTACCCCTCTCGAACATATAGGTTACCTGTCTCTAATATTATAGGTTATCTCTCTCTAATATGTAGGTTACCTGTCTCTAATATGTAGGTCACCTGTCTCTAATATCTAGGCTATCTCTCTCTAATATGTAGGTTACCTGTCTCTAACATGTAGGTTATCCCTCTCTAACATGTAGGTTACCAGTCTCTAATATGTAGGTTACCTCTCTCTAATATCTAGGTTATCTCTCTCTAATATGTGGGTTACCTGTCTCTAACATGTAGGTTATCTCTCTCTAACATGTAGGTTACCTGTCTCTAATATGTAGGTCACCTGTCTCTAATATCTAGGTTATCTCTCTCTAATATGTAGGTTACCTGTCTCTAACATGTAGGTTATCTCTCTCTAACATGTAGGTTACCAGTCTCTAATATGTAGGTCACATGTCTCTAATATCTAGGTTATCTCTCTAATATGTAGGTTACGTGTCTCTAACATGTAGGTTATCTCTCTCTAACATGTAGGTTACCAGTCTCTAATATGTAGGTTACCTCTCTCTAATATCTAGGTTATCTCTCTCTAATATGTGGGTTACCTGTCTCTAACATGTAGGTTATCTCTCTCTAACATGTAGGTTACCTGTCTCTAATATGTAGGTTATCTCTCTCTAACATGGAGGTTACCTGTCTCTAATATGTAGGTCACCTGTCTCTAATATCTAGGTTATCTCTCTCCAATATGTAGGTCACAGCAAAAAAAGTTTCTAGAAGATTAATAGTGAAATTAATGGTCATTCCATTGATATAATTATAATTATTTGTAATTACATAGACAAAGGGTATGTCTGAAACGAATTTCAAGCAACTTACTCGGCAAAAAACGCGGCCAATCGACATTGGACAGCCCTTTTCATACATAAATTGACTTATCTTCCCTACCTTACATACCGTATACGTCAAAATTGGGCGAAAAGTTGTAAGGGGTCCTTCAGTAGGGAAAAAATGACTGGAAATCGTTAAAGACGACTCATCGCCCAAGGTTTCATCATATCTAACTCTACTAAAGCGTTCAGAAGTAGACCCTACCCCATACTGAATCAAACAAATGAGTACACATCAGTAGTAATTTACCCTTATATATCGCTGTAATAAAAACTTTATCGTAACCTTTTCAGTCTACTTTCAAACAGAAATCGACTTTACTGTAGCATAATGCAAATGGATTTCTACCGACTACTAATTTACGAAATAAATTTTATAAAGAAAAGCTGTAAATTTACCTCTGTAGACTCAAGTGATATCCTCATTGTGAAAAAACAAGCACACAGGCATTTACAGCCAGAACTGTACATCCTCAGCTCCTTTACCCGTACTATATAATCATCAAATAGGCTCAAAGAAAAAGCTGTATTTTTTCAGCACATTTGCATAGAATGTTCACACTGTATATATGAACTTGTAATCTTTGCTCGTGCCTATGTCACATAAAGCCCCACCTTATCGGTTGCATTTACGTGTAAGTGAATTTCATAAAGAGAAGCTGTCAATTTACTTCTGTAGATTCAAGTGACATCCTCGTTGTAAACGAAGAAACACGTAGACATTTACACTTACAATTGTACGTCCTTGGCTCCATTATCCGGATTTTATATTCAGCGAGTAAGCTCAAAGAAAAAGCTGTATTTTTCTTAGCACACTTAAGAGGAATGGTCACACTGTATGTATGAACTTGTAATTTTTGCTCGTGCCTATGTCACATAAAGCCTCAAAAGAACATGGGGTCCCTCTTGTCGGGATTGAACTCCGCCATAAGGTAACAAGCCGGACGCCTTAACACTAGGTCTTCATGGCGCCGTCCAAACGTTGTACTCCGAAGACTCTCGTTTTGTCTCGTGATATTCTGTCTGGCAATGTTGTCATCTTACTTCATGTGTGTTTGTGTTATCACGAAGCCAGCCAACAACATAACGCTACAGGGCCACCCGTATTGCCAGAGAGAAAAGGTGAATTTTAGATGCACATAAAGACTGTATAATGTGAATAGAGACTGACGGCCTGTCACATGTATTTATTATATATATAAGCTCCATCGATTTTCTCCATGGTACGCTCAATGGTAAATGAGTGATATGATTAACGTTTAATCCCACATCGGCAATATCTCAGCCATATCGTGGCGAGAACATGTTCACACCAGGAAGTCTTGACCCGTGTGCTGTGCTTCGATGATATGAGTGCTGCACCCCTTCAGTGTTATAAAAACAAGATTATCAGTCAAAATGGATAATAGACACAGGTAAGATTGATGCATTCTATTCATTTCTTAAGTGTAATGAGAGCGGATTGCACCCGACGGATTGAGACGAAGGGAAGTGCACTGCCGTTCGAATACTTTGTTGACGATGTGTGGTGTGATACGGATACCCAGCAAGCGGAGAAGACGTGATGACAATCACAAAATTGTACGCCTATGATCATTATTGTAAACACAAAATAACCCTACCAATGTATCATAATGTATAATAATCTCACAACTGCAGGGTAAGCACTTTGGACAAAACATCAAATATATGCTACTTAAATGCAATATATGAGACATTACCATTACAATGTAACTTTATGTTCATTCGATATGTCAGTCAAGCCGGTAACCAATTTATTAGAACTTGTCGCTTATTGACAGTAGTGTTTGAACGTAAGCATCACGACTAGTTAGAAGACTTATCGCCCAAGGTGCATCATAGGTAACTCTACGGCCCTAATGCTAACTCTATGGCGGCACCCTGTGCACCTGGCTATAATGTGAATAGAGACTGACGCCCGGTCACGTGAATATTGCAGGTATGTACAGCTCAGTTTCATAACCCGTTTTACCTGCTTTCCGGGGCGTTTCGGGGAACACTATATTGTGAACAGAGATTTTCGCCCTCTCAGGTGTATATAGTAGATATCTGCATATCAGTTTCACCTCAACTCCCGTGGTTCGCGGTACCCTGAGCGGGCTATAAAGAAAACTGTTAGTTTACCTCTGCAGATTCAAATAACATTCTCATTGTAAAAAAAAAAAACAAGCACAAAGGCATTTACAGCTAGAACCGTACGTCCTCAGCTGCTTTATTCGTACTATGTAATCAGTTATGAAAAAGCTGTATTTTTCTTATATATAATTACATGATAGACAAAGAAATTCAAGCAACCTACTCTGTAAAAACGCTGTGTAGAAATTTGCACATCGACAAAGGATATGTATTAGTGGTACACAAATTGTGCACTAATACACACGTTATTGTGAAGGTATTACACAAATTACATTACCTATGTACACAACATTATGTGGGGACCAATTTCTCCCATAATAACGTGTGTGACTCAAACACATTAATTTTTAAACAGCATAAATGCTATACAAGTATAACCGTTTGAAACAATCTTAACAAGAGTTTTCAAAATCAAAACGCAATCAGCTGTAAGATATTAGGATGTCAACCTGCATCATTGATCGGGGTAGGTTAGGGGATTTTCCCGGAAAGGACTACACAGCGACTTATAAAGTAAGCTCTCTGACAGCGCGAGATCTAGGACTTTTTCCCTCACTCACCCAATACTTGAAAGTCTGCAAGGTGTCGTTATTTGTGCAGTTGTCATACCATTCATCAGGTGTATGCAACTCAATAAAGAGAGGCACAGACATACGTCACATGTAGAGTTTTCAGAGAGTTTTCACACTAACGCCAGCTCCCGAGTGATGTGCTTCGATGACATGAGTACCGCACATTTTCAGTGATATAAAAACAAGATCATCATTCAAAATGGATAATAGGATAGACTGAAAAGTCTACCTTCAAACAGAAATCGACTTTATTGTAGCCTAATGTGAATGGATTTCTGAGGACTAGTAATATGTGAAGTAAATTTTATAAAGAAAAGCTGTAAATTTACCTCAAAAGACTGAAGTGACATCCTCATTGTAAAAAAAAAAAACAACAAGCACAAAGACATTTACAGCCAGAACCGTACGTCCTCAGCTGCTTTACCCGTACTATATAATCATCAAATAGGCTCAAAGAAAAAGCTGTATTTTTTCAGCACATTTCAGAAGAATGTTCACGCTGTATGTGTGAACTTGTAATCTTTGCTCGTGCCTATCTCACATAAAGCCTCAAAGGAAAATAGTGGTTCCGACATGTTCCTCTGTACTAATTTGCCTGTCCTTCCCACGCCTGCTAACTTTTCTTTTTAAACGCTAATCCTCATACATTTTTTCCGATTTGAAGGAAATGTGGTTCTAATATACACGACCTCAAGGTAGATAATTCGCAGTATAGATTTTCAATTTCGATTATCGGTTGTCCGTCTGTCTGTCTGTTTATCCAGCGTTTGTTAGCATTTGTTCCAATTGCTACTCTGTTACTCCTTTTGTCCAATTTGAATGGAACTTGGTAGAAGCATTCACTATATCAAAATACTTGTTTGGTACTGCTGATTTTCAATTTTGACTGTCCATTGTCTGATGTATATTAATAGTTTATAATCGACTCTGTGATACTTTTGTCCCAACCAATACGACCACTGCCTCCATCATGACAGTCTGATTGGACGAAGGGATTATAGGTGCTATGTAGAAGATAGAAAAGATGCTATTATTTTGGGAAAATGTATAAAAATAAAACCGAAAACTCTAATGCTTTCTCTCTTTTGTATAACAAACTATGGAATAAACAGATATAAACAATAAACCTTAAATGTTTATTCCTTGACATTTGTTGAATCAAGTTGTGATATATAATTATGTACACACACTATGCACACTTCTAATATGCAGGGATTCCAATGAAAATCTATTGACAAATTGATGTTATTTCAGTGCTTTCTGACAAGATATTCGCTTAAAAACAATTGATATTTTTATACCGTACTGCAGAATATTTCAGTTTTATACGGCGGTTGTGTGATGTGTATAGATGTAGAATTAAGACATCACAAAGCTTGGTCACTTACCTGTCAACCTACAGACCTAGAAAATCACCCTATGTACGTGGAACACATATCTACATTACCTGCTAAGTTGTGGTGTTCAACTTATGGCACAATAATACATTTACCCGAAATGCTGCGCAGTGATTACAGGAGTTCTGTCCCTTTGCTAAAGCGGCTATCATTCAAATCCATTTTTCACGGCCAAGACCATTCGGTGAGAGATTCTGCACATCAGTATGGAAGCCGGATGAGGACATCACGTCCCGCACCACGAGAACGGTACCATTGGCGCCCGATTTGCACCGTCCTCGTGAGGCGGGTCTCCTACCCGTGAAGCGCAGGACGAGTGGGCGAGGGAACGAGGACGGTATTGTCCACGTGTCGCGGCCCACGAGCTATCAAAGTATATTTCATGTAGGCACATGTGCCGATTTGAAGAAAATGTTAATCTCAAGCGTATGTCTATTTCAAGAAAATGTCGGAGAGCGACTATGGGCTTTTCATAAATGACAGGCGTTCGTAGACTCGCCCGAAGAGTTCGTTTTAGATAAGTTATGTCAGTAATGTGTCAACGGTGGACGCTGGTTTATTCTATTTTGAACGTAATCTAATCTTTCAACGAATCCACGTGCTCCAATTGTCACATGAAGTCATTGAATAAATCGCTTAAAATTTCAGGAATATTGGCTTCCTGCCCGTCCACTGATTCACTGAGTGTGAACGTCTGATTGACAATTCCCATCCATCCTGTCGCGCGCCAAGCAGCTGGACAAAGGAACATAAGACTGTTTGTCACGTTTTGAACATCTGTAAAGGCAGTGCAACAGCTCATAACCAGCGGAACGAACTTTGCAAACCGCCACTGTATGCCATTACATGTACTAGGAAATAAAGAGTGCAAAATCTTTCACTTTTAAGAATTTGTAGGAGCCCTGAAATCTAAAATGTTTAATTAAGACCAATGTACTAGAGAAAAAACTTTTATTTTGAATAACCATCCAAATCCAAATTTTCATCAAAATATGTGTTAGATTTTTGTGTTTATTGCCTTTCACATTTATTCTCGGGAAAAACAGTTCATTGCTCTAGAGTATTTACATATCAACACATAATTTTTGGCCGTTTTTAAAGCGGACAACTTTGTTCACATGACTCGGAATACAAACATATAAAGTGTCTGAATGAGTAGTATTGTGTGCTGCACTGGTTATAGGAGAGGGGCCTAAAGTCGGCATACCTTAACCGAAGATCCAAGTCGCCGTATGTGTCGTCAGTGATTCCGCAGATGTCGAAAATCGCGAAAATGCTGCCTACACTGAAAGTAATAGTGATGCGTACCCTGTGCTTTGTGAATGGAAATGTGCCCTTTGACAGCCAATGAAAAATTAGGGTTATGTTCTAAGCCAGTTAATTCATACTAAGTAAAATTTTAGTGGCTAAGAAGGCCTGGCTCCCTCTGTCCCTTCTTAACCACTGAAAGCAGGGGGTATAATCAGGCATTGGCAGTGGCCATGTCTAGCGCTGAACTGTGCAGACAGAAATCAATTAGTTCGTCTGTGGTGACTGTCAATCATCAGTTAACCGCAAACCGGGTCATCGACATTCGAGTTATCCGAACATGTTATCCGAAGCTACATGTAGACTGTTGTTTGGTTTCCAACATTTACTATTTTTTATTGATTTTTTGCTATTCTTCCAACACCGTGCAATCTAATGTAAGCTCTGTCCCCTATTCTAAAGATAAAATGAAGCTAATAATTTTCTACTTTGCATTTCTTTAAAGTAAAATTGTAAGCAGAATTGCACGATGGACCAATTTTACAGAATGTGAATATAATACAACACATATGTATCATTGTTATAGTTCAATAATGAAAATAATTCTTTGTACCAGGTTTCGACCCCATACCGCCAAAAAGCCACCTGTATAAAACATGTGGTGTACAAATGAGATGGATTGGTATTTTCATCAACAATTTAGTTTCTCAAATGTTTGATTATGTGCTATTATTAGAGAATTGTGTATTTAAAAGAAAATCACATGGAAATGACAAGGCAGGTTAGAAGCCAGGATCCCCTAGCCCTTACCACCATTTGCTAACCTCTGCACTAAGCTCAACATATGATATTCGGCACACATCAAGGTGAAAGACACGTCGTGCAAATCCAAAGACAAAGTTATTGTTTTAAGCATGAAGGAAGTGAAACCCCCCAAAAGAAAAAAAATCATGATCAAGTTATCGTACCCACAAGAGGCCTTATCATACCTCCTCCTTTTACCTGAAATGAAAGACAGCGCAAGTTCAGAGTTAAATTTGTCGAAAAGGTTCAACAGTATTATGTTTATTTCGGTAAAGTATTTTCTCTAACAGTTACTACGACTGCGTGAATTGATACTTAACTGTGCTCCGTGGGCTAACATGAAAGACAGCCATTGTGTGTGAGCTGTGACCCAACTGTTCCAAGAGCGGAACATCCTTGTCACCTGAGACTGTAGTAAGCCGTCAAGCTTTTGGTTGAAACTTAAGTATGTACCTAAATTTATAACATGAAACGATCAAGAAACTTATTTTCCCCACAACATAATGGTCTGGAAATACTTTGCAGTGTTGTAAACATATGTACTTGTTATAATTAAGATATATAACATTAAAACAGTGTCCTGTTCCAATGTTACTGCATGTTACACTGACAGTCAACTTGGAAAATTTACGTCACAGCTTATAGGCAGCTGATATCTCCTAGCTCTCTGATTGATCAGTTTCTCATAAGCTTAAAAGCATTGGCCCCTCCAGATCGTCAGTCGGCAGCAAAATACTCCACACTGTAAGCGAAAGTAATTCAGCCACAATTTCATATAAATACTAATAGGATTTTGCGTTCAAAAGAAGATTTTGCAGTCTTTTCAATGAACGGTGCCTCAGTCATAAGTCTTTTACATTGATATGAAATAACTATTGCTTCAAAATCCAAAAGCATGGATGGCATTTTAGTAAGCGTCAGAAAAACCCGTGTCAATTTCTGTCAACGGAATGAACTCCAGATGACCGATTTAATCACCTAATACGTAGGCCTACGTGACATAACCTTTGACAGGTCGTGGGCCGCTCCACGGCGACGTATCGTCCCAGCGTCCTCTCGTCTCGCGCCTATCAAAGCTCATGTCACGTAGGCCCATGTGTTGGGTGCAATTCACCTGAGAGGCGCGGGACGAGATGTCCTCATCAGGCTTCCATACATCCCCCTAATTCTTCTAATTTTGCTGACATCTGCCTGGGCTGCTCTTTATAGTCAGAATACATGTAACCGTAACAGGAAGACACAGTTTCTCTGTTCTCACACGGTCAGAAGTTCTCAGGAGCAACATAGGCATATTATTACTTACTCCCTTTAGCAATGCAAATATCTATCTTATAAATTAAAATAATCGGGGAAATAGACGTAAGTGATCTCCATGGTAAGAATGGGGCCAGAGCTAGAACTTTTCACACTACACAAAATGTCTTGAACTACTCACTTGACACGGAAAAATCCATTTCGCCAACTTCATTGTGGTCATGAATATTCACGAGGTCAAAGGTTTCTCTCTTGTTGCTTGAAAGCTAAACATATCAAACATTACAAAACACATCAAAGACGCTACAATATGTCTGCTGATGAGACGTTTGGAGGAGAAAAGTAAATTCATCATGTTCTTGATAGAATGTATATTAAAATTTGGCACTGTGGTTTTTCGGTCTACTGACAGGTACCCATGGATTGAAACTAACGTTCATCGTGATCTGAATACAAATGAGGCTTTATTTCTGTTGTCTGACATGTCAGGTCTCTCTGCCATTCATTGGATAAAACCATGTCACGTGGGGCTCAAAAATTTGTGATACTGTACCCAGTGACGACAAATGCAATGTAGCAAGCCCAGCGGTGCTACGTCACATTTATTTTTGTTCTCGTCGTGAGTTGTGTAAACCTTGGAACAAATTTCGGTGGTCGTCTGCTGCTTGCAGTTCCACATGGCCATTTTATGGCGTATCAAGCAAAACAGACATCAACACACTGGTCACTTCACCATGTGTCATTCGGTATAACCAAGTAACTGTGGCAAGCTGCAAAGTGGAACTGTGTGATTTATCAACTCGAGGCTGTTGATGCACAGTGAGATGGTCAGCTGTGTGATATATCGACTCGAGGCTGGTGATGAACAGTGAGATAGTCAACTATGTGATCTATCGACTCCAGGCTGGTGATGAACAGTGAGATGGTCAGCTGTGTGATCTATCGACTCGAGGCTGGTGATGAACAGTGAGATAGTCAACTATGTGATCTATCGACTCCAGGCTGGTGATGAACAGTGAGATGGTCAACTGTGTGATCTATCGACTCGAGGCTGATGATGAACAGTGAGATGGTCAACTGTGTGATCTATCGACTCGAGGCTGATGATGAACAGTGAGATGGTCAGCTGTGTGATCTATCGACTCGAGGCTGGTGATGAACAGTGAGATGGTCAGCTGTGTGATCTATCGACTCGAGGCTGGTGATGAACAGTGAGATGGTCAGCTGTGTGATCTATCGACTCGAGGCTGGTGATGAACAGTGAGATGGTCAGCTGTGTGACCTATCGACTCCAGGCTGTTGATGCACAGTGAGATGGTCAGCTGTGTGATCTATCGACTCGAGGCTGGTGATGAACAGTGAGATAGTCAACTATGTGATCTATCGACTCCAGGCTGGTGATGAACAGTGAGATGGTCAGCTGTGTGATCTATCGACTCGAGGCTGGTGATGAACAGTGAGATAGTCAACTATGTGATCTATCGACTCCAGGCTGGTGATGAACAGTGAGATGGTCAACTGTGTGATCTATCGACTCGAGGCTGATGATGAACAGTGAGATGGTCAACTGTGTGATCTATCGACTCGAGGCTGATGATGAACAGTGAGATGGTCAGCTGTGTGATCTATCGACTCGAGGCTGGTGATGAACAGTGAGATGGTCAGCTGTGTGACCTATCGACTCGAGGCTGTTGATGAACAGTGAGATGGTCAACTGTGTGATGTGTGATCTATCGACTCGAGGTTGGTGATGAACAGTGAGATGGTCAACTGTGTGATCTATCGACTCGAGGCTGATGATGAACAGTGAGATGGTCAGCTGTGGGATAATTCGATTCGAAGCTGTTGATGAACAGTGAGATGGTCAAGACAAAAAAACAGGTGAAACTTGGTTAATTTGAGAGTAAAAATTATTCCACGTAAACGTTGTCTCATGATCTAGATGTGAGTATTGAGATGATGAGGCACGTTTTGCTCGGTAATATTTCTCCACCGGGAGTAGTATCTTGCACAATATCTCGTTACACAGTCTCATTTATGTAAAATCTGGCAATATAATCAAATAAACAAAACTGTCTAGTGTATAGAATGCGGAGCTCAAAAAAGTCAGGCCCCGACCGCTGGTGTGGCATGGCAGGATTAATTTTCATTCCTTACAGCGCAAAATCAGTGCACAGTATTTCTCCAGCTAACGGTAGCTGTGGTAACTGGTAGCTGTGTTAACTGGTAGTTTTGGTAACTATTAGCGCTGTAAACTGCATATCAGTGTTTTTAGATCGTGTATTAAATAAGGCGATGGCAACCCAGAGACTAGGTTTAAATCTCAGTGCTTTATACATGGATGTATGTTTTACCTGCATAGCTTCCAATCAGTGTTTAGGTGTTTCCTCCGGACACCACGTTGTTCGGGTAAGAATACAGGATGAAAAACTCAGCGGATTTTTACCATGTAATATACGCTTCGTTGATTCTTTTAAACTGTCCGTCTCCATGTTGTAGATGTATACTATTTTATCTACAATATGCAACATTTTAACAAGAAATTATGCAAATTGTTTTAAGCTTTCTTCCAGGTGCTTGGTCATAATTCATCAGTTTTCTCCGCATAATAACTTCGCACAATGCACCAGTGTGGATTCATGTGCAACTCTATCTCTCCTAATTTGTAATTGGATGAAAATCAACCAATCATATGTATTATTTCTGTTGTTGTGGAATACAACGTAAAACACCAGTCAAGTAAATAAATACATTGTTCTTGCGGGGACCGTCTCATTTTTACTGTGCCTGTTAGACAGTAATTGGTCTGTAACCCTGCAGTTGATGTGTATGTTCTACTGAGTTCAGGGTCTGACTTAGGTAAAACACAGTTAATCCCTTATATAAACTCTTCTGTCAATGATATCATGTAAGTGTATCACACTTGTGGTGTTGTCTTTGATTCATTCTTTCCTTTTTTGTAACCATTTTATTTCTTTCTAAAACACATTTTTAACTATGGTGGCTTTTTAAGGTTAATATTTTTGATATTTACATCTTGGCTCCAGGGTCGAGGAGTTTACGGAAAACTGTCATAAATGTATGAGTGAGTTATCTCCCTTAGAATCTCTGAAATAGGGTACCGGCGGGTTTTCCTCTCCCAACAGGGGTCGCTGCAGTGAATTAGGACTTTTGAGTCTTGTGGTCCGCGAAGTCAAACGTATTGCGTAGAACAGTTTCATGTGGGACATATATGGTTACGTAAATGTCTCAATGTGACGTCGCGCCGTCAGCGCTGCAGTTTAGTCTTTAGCGTCACTAAAATGACGGAACGTGTCCCAGTTCGGACTTGTGCCGGTATTCCATTGCCTCCTGTTTGTACCGCTCAGCCTGTACCAACTGTTACTTGCTTTAGTTCTATTCGAGAGCGCGGACATCCGGGCATTTCATCGGCTTGAGGCAGCGGCAAGCAGAGGGCGAGGTGAAACATAACATGGGAAGGGATAGGAAATTGAGCAACCCGGAAAAATATTCTGAAAACTACACCTGATATTCACAAGAAATTACAGTATGTTTTACTACAGTACAATCTGCATAGCATATGTAAATTATGAATGTTAATGAAACCTAGTGTTGGACGTATGAGACCATGAGG
This sequence comes from Acanthopleura granulata, assembly GCA_016165875.1. Classification (NCBI taxonomy): domain Eukaryota; kingdom Metazoa; phylum Mollusca; class Polyplacophora; order Chitonida; family Chitonidae; genus Acanthopleura; species Acanthopleura granulata. The sequence continues at coordinate 1,925,005 of JABBOT010000036.1, forward strand.
TAGCGTTCCATATTAACTTCCATGTTATTCCATTAACGCTCCCAACAAGCCAACCAATGACAAGCCACTAGCCTGTCATGAGCAAGCCAATAGCCGGTTTGTGGTGAGCATGTGAGATCGTCGTGAAACTGCGGTGACTGTTGAATAGCAGAGGGTACAGTTGTGAGCACTTGCTACGAGTGTGCTACTGGTGAGTCAGTGACGTTAGTCATCAAATCCTCAAACCACAGCGACACCTCTCCACGCCTTCAGCGGATGACAGCTAGCTGAATGGCACTGAAATGTAACAAGTGTGCTTCTGGCGTCCTAGTAGTCAACTAGTGGCCTATCGTGTACAGGACATAAGAGTGTCATTTTAGACCATATTATGTATTCACCATTTTCCGCTGTATGGAAACCCCATTGATCTGTGATTTGCTGTTCGTAAGATTTCTCCATTTTTTTTTCATGATGTAAGCAATTTTTCCCAGTGTAATACTAAAACATTTTCTGTTTTTGAACCTATTTTTTATGGCTGTAATTGTGACTGTCTGATGGTCGGTATCATTTTTTTCACAGTGTATACAACCACGATTCTTAGTGACTTGTTTTAATCGGGCAGTTACAAAACCTACACTTGATGTACTCAGACATATGGCGTTCATGTACTTGTATACACAACACCACCGTGTTCCTCTTTTTTCCAGTGATCCACTAAACAAATGCTGCAGTACCATTAAAATAAATATGCCGTTTATGTAGTGTGAATGAATTACATTACTTAACTCAATTGGCTTGAGGGTTTAACATCGACGTCAAATCCTTGACTCGATACGAAACAAGGATGAGCGGTATCGGGTTACACAACAAATACCAAGACGAAGGTGTTAAAGCCTATTCTACCCCTCAAACTGAAGAAAATGTGGAAAAACAACGGGATATTTTATGCTGCCGATCTCCTTTACCCCCCCCCCTCCTCCAATGGTGATGAATTTGAGACCAATCATGGCAAATTTACGCCACCCGAGCTGACTTAGATATTTCAATGACGTTGCTTCAATAACGTTGTATATTCAGTGGTGTTTGAGTTTGAAGCGGTAAATATGTAATCACAAAAGAAATATATATATATATATATATATATATATATATATATATATATATATATATATATATATATATATATATATCGATATATATATATATATATATATATAGATAGATATATAGATATATATATATATTGACATGACAGAATATTTTTCGGGGGGGTAAACGTACCAACCGGCATGTTGCATGACACACTCGATGTTGTTTGAAAGGACATCTATATTTAATATGTACGTTAGCACACGATCGGAAATTTGACAGCGGAGTAGAATGTATGTCCCTGTCTAGACCCAGAACTTCCACTATAGCGCACCCCCTGACGACTTGGCCTCTTCTTGGTCCCAAGTCAAGTGATTGTCGTAGTGCAACGACCTGCGAGCCTCTAACCAATGTGGTCACTGTGAGTTCAAATCCAACTGAAGCTGGCTTCCTCTCTGGCCGTAAAGGGTTTCATTCCTCCATAATGCTGGCCGCCGTAGTGTGAGTGAAATATTCTAAAGGACCGCGTAAAACGCCTATCAAAATAATAATCAAATTAATCTAGTTTGAGAACTGCTAATAACTGCAATACCAACGCGCTTTCTTGTAAAAATGCCGTGCTTTTAGAATTGTTCGGTCGCCTGGTGATTAGAGGTCAGCAGATCTGAGTTCAATCCCGGGTCAGGTCATAGTAAAGACTTTAAAAATGGCACTTGTTGCTGCCTTGCTTGGCGTTCAGCACTGAGACGCTAGAGCAAGGAAACAGGACTGGTCGGATTGGTGTCGGTGTAATGTGACTGGGTGCGTTGTCATGTCTGGTGTCCTCGGCATGATGTTCCAGTGGCGGCAGCACTTTGGCGGTGTGGTCCCCTGCCGTAAGAAGACACAGCATATATACATAGTAAGTTTTCTAACGACATATGTGAGGCGATTATGACTGGAAAATTGTAAAGTACGACGTTATACTTAAAGCATGTACATATATATATATATATATATATAGAAATATTGGGAGGGTGCTGGTGTTCACAAAGACTTTGACAGAATTACGGCTTTAAAGGATTTATGTCCATCGATGTAGCATTTATTAATAATTAGCCACCAATGTGTACATTGTTATGTTGAGATTAAAAAAAATATTTCACAAGTGTACCTTAATCTGAGTAAAATAGCATGTAAAATCGCTGGACAGTGAGGCCGGTTTTATGCATTTTCCCCGCTAACACTCGGTGGTCTCCGGCGAATTGTGTCATACAAGCACAAACTTCACGAGCTGTCGGAGCTTCGTCATTTAGTTCAGTGATAAATTAAAGCTGCAAGCTTGACAACAAGCATCGTCTGAAAACTCAAAATCCGAAGTCTGGCCAGAGATGTCAGGTGTCATAAATCGGAACTTCAACGTCGTCCATTATGGATTCAAATTGATACGGTAGTCTAGCTGCTTGCGTGTAGCTAGAATCCATCTCGAAAATGACATCGTTTTGATATAAATTCCCAGGTTATACCGCTCAGCCAGCCTTGAGTTCGCCGTGTATGACATCACCCGCTGAGCCGTAGCGGGCGGCAGCAAATCTATTGTTTTGGGCTGATTTATAGTCTTTACGTGTCTCAGAAGTTCTCCTGGTAAAATACTATGTAAACAGATAATAATCTTTATAATTAAGGCCAGGAGCAACGTCTGCACACTAATACTTTAAGTGAATTAACCAGGTAAAGTCAAGAATTGACATGGATAGAAATAATTACTCTGTGGTAAACCGCCTGTGTCTCTATACGGGCAAACTCAAACAAGCACTTTCTGATGCAAAACGACAGCATGGATGTCGGCGAACCTGTAACGAACGATAAAATGGACAGTAAAATTGACACGAAGAAGGACGGTGAGACGGACAAGAAGAATTCAGGGAAAAGCCGACATACGGACTTTATTTGTGTCTTACCCGCGCCACTTGGTTATTTTTAGTGAAGAGATGATTTGCCATGTATTGTAGACGTTGTATTCAACACAAGTGGCCTTTAGGGATCTTGTACACTGTCAGGCTTTATTGTCCCGCCATTCATGACCTTTATACGAAGAAGACTTACCACACTATCACACTGGAGATGGACTAGAATGTTCACACTGATAATCAGTTGCAATTAGTTGTTTTAAGATGTACTCAGGTGTACAAAGTTGTGACTAGGTGTTATTGGGTTCATACTGTAGTGAAAACAAGGACAAATTGAATTACCTTATACCCTTGGCGATAAATAGAATTACTCTACTGTTGATGAGGTATCACATACTACGAGAGTTTATGATAATTCGCCTGAAAGAATGCTTCCTGTTTGGAAGCATGTTTCCACGTAATTCGGCAGTATATGCTCTAAACACTATTTATATATCATACAACATATACATTTCTCTGTGAAATTACTACATAAATAGTAAAGCTCTTTTGGTGTTTTTATACCTATACCAGTTGGCGTGGCCTTAGCCATATTCACTCATCACTGAAGCAGATCGGTTCTGGCTCATTGCAGTGATTGGCCACTACCATGATTACTGGTCCGGTCTAAACGTCAGCACAGAAAAACTTGACGATTTTCAAGTGATATCCAACACCATAAAGACAGTTTGGTATTTAAATCAAGTACCTTGCAACCTGTACGGTTTCATCAGAAAACGTGATAAATACAACGCATTGGACATTCAGCGACGTTGGATTACATGACGCAAATGCTTGTGAGCCGTCAGTGTGATACTTCCTAACGGTATACATAGTCCCGCCCGGACCAAATCATTGTGTAACCAACACCCATGGATTTCCACTGATGAATGGAATCTGTCTGCTTCACCTCAAATCAAAGGAAACAAAAATATACACACGTAAAGCTACAGGTGTATTACGATGTCACAAATCCATAACCAGTTTGGGAGGATAATGCACTACGAGAAAAATCTACGAGGAGAGAGAAAAAAAAAACACGCATTTCCAGTGAATAAACTGTCTCTATATGGTTCCAATCTGACACTTCCAATGAAGGATCGTTGAAACGTCAAATCATTGAGCATGTATCAGGTGTCTCTTTCTCGGAATTGGCCGGATTACTGATTGACCGCCTGAATTGTAATTTGGATACTTCGTTTCCTATTCCTTACATAGAGAAAGCAAATGCTGACTACGCCGGGATTCATTCTATATTTCATGATGGTTTGCGTGAACTATTGTAGTTCTCTATTTTTATATGAAGATAGACGGAGAACTATACATAGAAATCTAATGGAATTTGGTTTCAAAACTTTACAGAACAAAGGTAATGGCATACCCTACAATAAAAGGGGATTGTGTTCAACAAAAATGTGTCTTGTAAAGCCTTTAAGGTAGAGTTATTCACCACAGTTTCTTTAGACCGCTAATATTTCTCCGGTACCTTATCTCCAACTGACACACGTCATATTGTAGTACAGTTTTGGACTGGACTGAGGCCGCACAATGCCTCCAGCTTTCGCTCTGCATTGTCATATATAAAGAGAGAGCCGCAATTCTATATCTGCGATTCCTTAAATCATCCAAGGTGTAGACAAGGCCTAGATCTGTTAACAGTAACCCAGCCCTACAACCTTTGAATCGAGCAAGTCGAAACAACGTTCACCATATTTTGAATTGGAAAAAAAAAAACAACAACCAGAAATCCCTAAATTACATGGTAGTAGGCTCGTGTTCATCAGTGAACACGGCCTGAGGGCTCATGTCCTATTAGGCTCCTGTCCATAAGTGCTGTCCTATTGGGCTCCTGTTCATATCGGCTCCTGTCCAAACACCAATTGATAAGGATAAAAGAATGTCTATTCGTGTTAAGGATATTTATTTTGGAGCAACACTTTGTACATAATAAAATGGCGGCACTAAACACTCTTTCTTGCAGGCTCAAAACAAACCAACTGCTGTGAACATCAGCTTCAAATTCCCAGCGATAGAACCGGGTTACGTCACACTCCTGCAATTGTAGTCGAAACTGTTGTGGCCTTGGAGGGCAATCATTCAGCCCAGGTTCGAATATGGCCTCCAAGGTCTGTTATCTGTTTTAATTTCCACAGTCTGGCTATGAATGTACTGATGCAAATGTTCAGATACATAGGTTATGGCAAGAGTTTCTTTTTCAGTTTGTGCATACCTACACTTCTATTTGTGTCTTAGTTCTGGAAGCACAGGCAACCGGCAACCACAAGTCGTTATGTCTTTATAAGAGTGCAGCACCAATTCCATTCTTACTTGCATCAGCCGATACTTTGATTGGTTTCTATTGGTCATAAAATTGTAACACAAGTTCAAGTTCAAACCATCTCTTGTTCATCTGTCCAACCCCACTGTGTGGTTTTGTCTAGGAGCAACTCTCCCTGACAAGTCTGGAATTTAACATCCAAGATAATTCATCATGCCTAGGAAACGCTCTATATCTTTCTTGCATTCCGGTCTGGTCATTGATGGCTTCAACTCTCTAAGCATCAGGTTTTAGTCCATCTTTTGAGATAACCTTGAACTTTCCTCCTCACGCGGTATCTGCCAGAATCCGCTGGAGGCACTCGGTTTTGTGGAGTAACGAGCACCAGCAAACTTCTACATTACTTCGTCTCGTTTGGCTAATTTGTATTGCTCTCTTAAGATGGGTTTATGCAAGTTTCAAGGGTCCAAGCGTATGCGTAGCTTTCCATTAGGTTTGTTATCTACGACCATTGAACTCGTGCATTCTGTAGGTTCACTGACTTTTGTGATTCCACCCATTTGTTCCATTCTCTATTTTTAATTTGAACTTAGCTATCAAAGCTTCACTTTTGTCCCACTCTAGCTCGTGCTAGCAAGCCTTCTTGACTCCTTTTTTCTACTACCGAAGAACTTCTGTGCTCCACTTCTGTAATGACCATGTAATGAATAAAGAATGTCTGTTATCCGTGTTAAGGATGTCTATTTGGAGCAATCTGACGAACACTTTTGCACAATGTGAAATGATGTAGATGTCAACATGGCCAGTTAGACGCGAATGACTGTCGAAATGGATGTATCGTCGAGGCACGCAAGGGGCCGACCGGGCAACACGGGACAGCGAACAGCTTAGACAGGTAGATCTAGGGAAATGAATGTTTTATTGCTGCCATCATCAAATCGAGAGGGACAGCACGGTATGTTGGTAAAATACGCAGGCAGTAGGAGGGATCTGGGGCTTAGCCTCTATAGATAATAATCTATGGGTAAGCCCGCCAGAGATAGAATGAACAATAAACTGCACAGCTTTCACCGGAATTATCTTTAGCGGAAAATAAATGTTCTCCATTGCGTTCAAATGATACTCAAATCATACCAAAGTTGATATTTTTTACGTTTGTAGTGGAGAAGGAAACTAGTGATGTAGGTAAATAGAGACTGTTTCCTCTTATTTCTCAGTTTCAGACACCACGGAAAACTATTTCTCTTCTTTTCAGAGCCTCAGATAAACCTGTCATTGGCCGACAAAACTTCAGTTCTCTCACCTACGTGTAGTTGTGAGAGAGCGCTGACAAACACAGAGGAGAGACTGTGTGTTTCTGGGGCAGACATCATGGAGTGTGAGAACGCCTTTGTGTGTGGTTCATGCCAGGCTACGGCAAGAACAACCCCGTGCAGGTTCTCCACCCTACAGCATAGCAGGATAAAGTCTCACTCCAGGCTGGGATACGAGACACAGTAATCCGAAGTAGGATCTCGTAGAATTTCCTGACCAATAGAGCTCCACACTTCTAAAGTGATCTTTGTTTCTCATTTATCAAAGCGAAGGCTTAATTAATCCTGTGGGCAAAGCGTATATGTTTGCTTCCTTCAGATGAGGATTTTCCCTAAAACCCTGACATCACAGGTTCGAATCCTACTCCGGCAGTCTGTTTTGTCTAAAGTCTTTTTTTTTTATTTATTCGCGTACTTTTTTGCCATTTTGTAGAATCGCCCGTTGGTACTATCGGTATTCACTTTTTGCAGGGACACGCAACACCCAAACCTCTACACACTGATACGTGTGACATTACCGTTCTTTCCAATATAACACGAACTCAAGTTATATTGCTTCTATCCTGGAAGTGTCTTCAAACTCCTCTCATCGTTACATTTCAAATCTCCACCATCTGTGCTAAACTTTGGGGTTTACATGTATTTTCTTTGCCGTACTTTCTCACCAGGTCCACAGATTAGCTTTGTTAAGCAGCTGTTTTGCAGGATTAAGCAAATATAAATGTTGAACTACATTTTGACATTGAATAGTTTTACAAAAGGCTAAAAGTATGCGACTAAATAAAAAAGCAGACTTTATTATGGCTGGCGAGGTGCGGCATACCTCACCTCATGTACAGAGGTTGTGCACGTGAAAGTGTTGAGCTTGGCGACAAAGGAGACCGCCGCGATAGGCAAACAATTCTGAACTCAAGTAAGCTCAGCATCCATGCTGATGCAACAGAAGTGAACCAAATGGCCTATTAGAATCAAACTTTCCCGGAAATATGTCGTGAATGAACTGGAAGGAGGGGCCACCGAGCTAGGTCACTCTGCATTGTGTACATACAAGACTTGCTTGTTATACACAGTTACTCCATCTCAGGTCACCGAGCTAGGTCACTCTGCATTGTGTACATACAAGACTTGCTGGTTATACACAGTTACTCCATCTCAGGTCACCGAGCTAGGCCACTCTGAATTGTGTACATACAAGACTTGCTGGTTATACACAGTTACTCCATCTCAGGTCACCGAGCTAGGTCACTCTGCATTGTGTACATACAAGACTTGCTGGTTATAAACAGTTACGCCATCTCAGGTCACCGAGCTAGGTCACTCTGCATTGTGTACACACAAGACTTGCTGGTTATACACAGTTACGCCATCTCAGGTCACCGAGCTAGGTCACTCTGCATTGTGTACATACAAGACTTGCTGGTTATACACAGTTACTCCATCTCAGGTCATCGAGCTAGGTCACTCTGCATTGTGTACATACAAGACTTGCTGGTTATACACATTTACGCCATCTCAGGTCACCGAGCTAGGTCACTCTGCATTGTGTACACACAAGACTTGCTGGTTATACACAGTTACTCCATCTCAGGTCACCGAGATAGGTCACTCTGCATTGTGTACATACAAGACTTGCTGGTTATACACAGTTACTCCATCTCAGGTCACCGAGCTAGGCTACTCTGAATTGTGTACATACAAGACTTGCTGGTTATACACAGTTACTCCATCTCAGATCATCGAGCTAGGTCACTCTGCATTGTGTACACACACGACTTGCTGGTTATACACAGTTACTCCATCTCAGGTCACCGAGCTAGGTCACTCTGCATTGTGTACATACAAGACTTGCTGGTTATACACAGTTACGCCATCTCAGGTCACCGAGCTAGGTCACTCTGCATTGTGTACACACAAGACTTGCTGGTTATACACAGTTACTCCATCTCAGGTCACCGAGCTAGGTCACTCTGCATTGTGTACATACAAGACTTGCTGGTTATACACAGTTACTCCATCTCAGGTCACCGAGCTAGGCCACTCTGAATTGTGTACATACAAGACTTGCTGGTTATACACAGTTACTCCATCTCAGGTCACCGAGCTAGGTCACTCTGCATTGTGTACATACAAGACTTGCTGGTTATACACAGTTACGCCATCTCAGGTCACCGAGCTAGGTCACTCTGCATTGTGTACACACAAGACTTGCTGGTTATACACAATTACTCCATACAATGATTATCTACAGCTTTGACCTCCAAAAACGCATTAGTTGTTTGCTCATACTCGACATATGTACCTTAAGTGATCTAAACTCTTGCACCAAAAGCGCATATTTGAAGGCTAAAGAATGTCGTTAAAGATACTAGAATCCCTCCGTGGTGAAATTTGGACATATATTTTTTATTTCACATTCTTATTCTCCATTCGCCTATCTTTCCGCTCACTTAAAGACGAAAACCAAATTCGCATCATAAAGACCTTAATACGACAAAAAGCATAACATATTGTGAACCAAGGCAGTTGTCTTTTCTTAGTTCCCTGGGATTAGAGGGAACAGCTCACTGAAGGGGGTCAGTTGCTGTGAATAGACATGCTTCTGGTAAATGTGTATTGGCCCCTGCTATAAATTGTGGCTGCTTGTGTAGACTACCCAAGCAGACCTGTTAACTGACACTGCAGCCTTAATCAAATATCCGATTGCCGCTGGTGGCCCAGATAGTATCATATCGATGAAAACGTGTAATAACATCTAATTGCGGTCAGAGTTAAGTTTTTGAAAGTAACCAGAAGAAGAAGGAGAACGATGGTCGATATGCTGTAATGAACTCTCAACTGAAAATCACTACTAAGCTAGCTAGCATTCTAGGTGGCAACACTCACGCTGAAACGAGTCTTTTTGAAAGTTTGAAGATTAAGGGGAACTTCTATGTTTGATCAATGACGCAATATCAACGGAAGGAACTGTTTTGAAACTTAAGTACATATTCGTTATGCAAACTTCGATTGTAAAACATATTAATACAGCTGGATTTTTCTCACCTGTTTGGCGCGTTGCGTGACTTGTTGAACTACAGTTAATTTTTTATCTTTCTATTGAGAAAAATTATTAAAATGCCGGAGTAAAGCGGCGGAGCTACCTACGTGTAAAATATACCCGGCCTTAGCACCCCTTCCCCCAACTAAATTTTAAGGGGGGTGGTGTGTGTCTAGTTCAGAGCTTGATCTCGAGAATCTCGTAATAGGCAGTTTTCACTGTTTCCTGAAAGGCTATAATGGAGGAAGTCTGAGTAACTGTAAATTCGCCTGTGCGATTATTTTCTACGATTTCTGTAGTGCGGCGAAAAACACCAACCAAACAAGCTGTCAACTTCCAGCTATTGTCAGAGTCTAAAATAAATACTATAATTAAATTGTAATTAAGTTTGTTATGTGCTAATACATTTGCTAAAGTCAGTATTTGCAGTGGTTCTTATACAGCCTGATTTTTTTTAACCCATATACATTGTAGAACCATGTTTTTGCCCAATTACCGCTCAACTGAAGAAGTTTGTTGGGAAGATACTTTAAGCGAGATCAGTCCAAATGTGAAAGAATTCAATGAGGCTTCGAAGGAATGGGAGCTGAGGTAATGACCATTTTCTTGATAATAACAAGGCAGGCCATGCTGCGTAATTCTCAACTATGAGCATAAATTTACGATTACTTGTATAAAAATAAATAAATACACATACGAATAAGCTAATATTTCGCATGTCACACTTTACAGTAGAAATGTAACAGTTATGGTTTTGTATCAGGAAATGGGTATACCTTCCAGAGCCTGACACAGAGCAATAGGTGCCGAGTGTGGTTTGTAGTCCGCACTCCTGAAATGAGGTCTTTCAACCTTTCGGTTAGGCCTAGCAGCCTGAGTGAAAATTGTTCAAACTTTTTGTCAAGTCGCACGACCTTTGACAGCTACACATATCAGCCAACCTACGGAGAGATTGACATGTTGTCCCGGCACACTTTGTAAATTAATCTTTCCAGGCATTATGATAGTTTCAAGTTTAATGCCCTGTGTGTTTTCGTTAATAATGCACACTGCATGAATGTACAATTGGCGTTGTTTTGACTGATTCATTTATTTATTTATTTATTTGATTGGTGTTTTACCCCGCACTCAGGAATATTTCACTTATACGACGGTGGCCAGCATTATGATGGGTGGAAATCCACGACCATCCGCAGCTTACTGGCGGACCTTCCCACGTACGGCCGGAGAGGAAGCCATCATGAGCTAGACTTGAACTCACATTGGTAGGAGGCCTCTTGGACCATTAATCTTGGATGCATAAGTGAGCTTGTTTTGAAAGACTTTGTATAATTAGATAATTTTCGGGGAATCGATGACCTTCAGAATGGTGTGAAACCTTATCCCACCTCCCCATCTTTGAGAATGGACCGTCAGGTTGATGTCATTGTCCCACCAAGGTAAGCACGAGACCGGTATAGGGAGAAATTCAAGTCGGCCACTCATGTTTTATTCACATACGTTTAATGCCAGGGAGCATTATTTAATGATGAAACGCAGTTCACAATGTTCCTTTTACAAATGGACATCATACACACTCTGGGAGGAGGAAATTAGAAACAACTGGGTGGATATACCTGATACACCCGATATACGTATTCAACGGGGTGTGGACATTCCCCTATAAATCAGGTCACACAGCAATGACTCAATCGACTTTTTTGACATATAACATATTCACTGTTAGTTACTGCAAGGTGAGAAAACTTAGAAAACTGAAAACTGATTCGTGTCTTGGTATCTTGGTATTTATTTTACCATGTTGTCAAAAAGTGAACGCGACTATAATGGCAGCTGGGCCGAATCCTGTCCTGACAGTTGTGATCAGTGAAGTGTGTTGTTGTTGTACGCGACACTCCCCGCTATGTCAGGGGTAATACATCCACCAGAGCAGCTCTCTTCACTTGCGTTTCAAAAGAATCGGCTGTCAGGGGGAAAAACAAAAAAGAAAAAACAAACGAACTCGACATTCTTCGCTTGGCCATTGGTTCTTTTAATTTATTTCAACGGAACCCGAAGCAAGCGATTTAGGGGACGGGCTGGTAGAGAGAGTAATTGATTTGTGCTTACGCCGTGCCCAGGAATTTAGTACCGGGAGTACATACCATATGGGTTAAAGAAAACAGAGTACATACCATGTGGATGGAGGAAGCCAGAGTACTAGAAGTACATATCATAAGGGTTAAGGAAACCGGAGCACTGGGAGTATATACCATATTTGTGAAGGAAACCAGAGTGCTAGGAGTACATACCATATGGATGGAGGAAACCGGAGTTATGGGAGTACAGACCATGTGGCAGGAGGAAACCTGAGTACCGAAAGTACAAACCATATTTGTGGAGTGCATGATGCACTCATTATTTATGTTGTTAATATTTGAACTAGTGATGTGAAAAAATTACCGCCGTCAGATGAATCGGGGTTAAACTCTAACCAAGATTCTGTTATCATGCTGAGTGTTTAACTCATGGTGGTGTCTGTGTGTCAGACTGTGTGTCAGGCGCTTTTATATGCCTCTATATATCATGGTCGTCAAGGTGACGTGCTTATCAAATTTTTCTGATTCTCAGAAACCTACTTATGTTAGAAAGGTGTTTTTTATGTATGTATTTGTGCATGTATGTGTGTAAATATGTGTGTTTGCTTTGGTTTTGCGTCGTATTCAACAATTTTTTTCAGTCATATGACGACGAGGAGTCCTTAGAATGTAGATACGCTGTGTCTCCTTGTGACAGGTCGAGTCCATGCCGCCAAAGTGCTGCCACCACTGAATCATCTTGTCGAAGACACCAGACATGACACCCCACTTAGGCACATTAAACTGACACCGAGCCGACCAGTCTCTGACCTCTCAGGACCGAGCGCCACGCGAGGCAGCAACAAGTGCCATTTTCAACGTCTTTGGTATGACCCGACCTAGGACTGATCCCGGATCTCCCGACCTCGGGGCAGGTGCCTTAACCACCAGGCCACTGAAGCTGTCAGGAAGGTGTTTTGAGGTTTGCTTGGAAGATAGGATGATACGGACAAAATCGTTTCGGCGCCAAAAGTGACACTTAACGACATTTATTTGCTTCTAAAAAGTGTGTTTTGGGGGCTACATTTTGGGGATTTTACAGTGCATGCATTTCGAGTATCAGCAGACTTCTGTGCGCTTTAGTATATGTAGGTCAAATGCAAATGTTACCACAGCTCGGAGTAAATATATATGACCAGGTAGTGTTGTATGTACACAATCTGGAGCAGAGTGACCTTGCTCGATGACCTGAGATCGCTTACCCCACCTGTAAGTTCATTCACATGTCCGGGTCAGTGTGATAATGCTAGAGCGTTGTGTTCACGTTTTTGTAACAGCGTAGATGCTAAGCTAACTTAGGTATGAAATTGATTACTTAGTGCGGAGTCTCATTTGACGCGAGGCTCAAGTCTAGTTCACGTGCATGGTCTTTATATGAGGTCAGGTGAGTATGCGTGGTAATTACCGCCACACATCGTCAGGTATAGTAGAACAAACATACGACGTATAAATACCGCCGCACCTGGCCAGGTAGACTAGACCCAACACACAACGTATAAATACCGCCAAAAACTGAAATGAATATTAGATCAAACACTCGACGTAATACCGCCACACCTGGCCAGGTATACTGCACCCAACACGAGACCTATAAATACTGCCACACCTGGCCAGGTATACTACACCAAACACCCGACGTAATACCGCCACACTTGGCCATTTATATTAGACCCAACACTCGACGTAATACCACGATATCTGGCCAGGTATACTACACCCAGCACCCGACGTATAAATACTGCCAAACCTGGCTCGGTATACTACACCTAACACCCGAAGTTATACCGCCACACCCGGCCAAGGATACTACACCCAACACCCGATGCATAAATACCGCCACATCTGACCCGGTATACTTGACCAAACATCCGACGTAATACCCCACACCTGGCCAAGTATAGTGCGCCCAACACCCAACGTAATACCTCAACACCTGCATAGGTATACTCGACCCAACACCCAACGTTATACCGCCGCAAAGTCTGCCGTAGCGGGATTCGCACCTGCGATATCAAGGTTACCAGGGAAAATCGTCATCTCAAGGAAGCCAACGTACGTTTCGCCCAAAAGATTAATTAGGGCTTGCGTTTGAAAAATGAGATACATAGTATGTAGTAAAGAACTTCCAGTTCCCAATGTTTCGATGTCTTGCAGGTGTGTTTACTTTTTTATTTATTTATTTATTTATCTGATTGATGTTTCACGCCGCACTCAAGAATATTTCGCTGATACGACGGCGGCCAGCATTATGTTGGGAGGAAACCGGGCAGAGCCCAGAGGGAAACCCACGACCATTCGCAGGTTGTTAGCGGATCTTCCCAAGTTTGGTCGGAGAGGAAGCCAGCACGGAGTTGGCTTAAACTCACAGCGACCGCATTGGTGAGAGGCACGGGATCATATCGCTGCGATGGCGCACTAACACCCTCGGCCGCGGATGCCTCCCATATTTTTTTCACATAGACGACATATGCACACGGCACTGGAGGTAGACAGGTGGTATATTCAGCAGACACCTAGACTGAGAAATCGTCCCACAAGTGTCGCTTCATGCGTATAGATCTAGGTTAAGCTAACAAGGCTCGATTACGTGCTCATATCTGGGGAAGTGATTTTTTTTTTTAGACTGGTCTATCTATGTCTGCTGTTCCATGTTCTATGTCTGATTGATTATTCGATCATTGATACTTACTGTTCTATTGCTCAGGAAATTATACGAGATCCTACTTCCGATTACTGTGTCTCGTATCCCAGCCTGGAATGAGACTTTCTCCTGTTAGGCTATAGTGGTGAGCCTACACGGCGTTGTTGCAGTAGCCTGGCATGAACCACACATAAAGGCGTCCTCACACTTCATGACGACTACCCTCGAACCACCCAGTTCCTCCTCTATGTATGTCAGCTCTCTATCACCCTCATGCAGACGTCATTAGCTGGAGTTCTGTCGGCCAATGACATGTCTACCTGAGGCTCTGAAAAGAAAAGGAAAGACGGGTCGCCTTAAGTACATAGGCCTACAGTAAAGTGGCTGCGGTGTCTGAAACGGAGAAATAAAATGAATCCTTCTCCATTTTATACCTACATCACTAATTGCCATATTCACAATAGAAATGAAACATATCAATTTTGGTACGAAAAAGTATCATTTGAACACAATTAATTTTCCGCCTAAGGTAATTCGGGTCGAAGCCGTGTAGTTTATTGTCCACTTACGATGACGTTTTGTCGCTAAATTGAAAGCGTATTGCGTGTGCAGTGCAAGAGGACAATAGTAAAATTAGGCTGGGATCCAAACGCCATTGCGCAGAAAATTTTTGTCCTATTACCTATCATGTTGATGTATTTATTTATTTGATTGGTTTACGCCGTACTCAAGAATATTCCACGTGAATGTAAAATTGCTGTCTTAAGCACAGGTTATGATGGAGAAATTTGGACTTTTTAATCGTTAGTCGCTGAGACAGTGGCTAGCTATTTTCTATCTACATGGCAGGATGTTTAAAGTTACATGGAACCTTCATGGACCTGAGCCCTCATGGACAAGGAGCCCTGATAAGGAGATGAGCCCTGACGGACAGGAGCCCTTTTGCACAGGAGCCCTTAGCACATGAGTCCTGACGGACAGGAGCCCTGATGGACAGAGGGATTTATGGACAGGAGCCCTGATGAACAGGGGCCTTTCGCACATGAGTCCTGATGGACAGGAGCTCTGATAGACAGCAGCCTTGATGGACAGCAACCCTGATGGACAGCAGCTCTGATGGACAGGACGTTGATGGACAGGAGTTCAAAAGGACAGGACTTATGAACAGGAGTCCAATAGGACATAAGCCCTTTGGCTTTGTTTCCCTTATGGACATGAGCCCAATAGGACAGAAGAACTAACGAGCAGGAGCTCAATAGGACAGGAGGACTAACGGACAGGAGCTCTATAGGACAGGACATGGACAGGAGCCCATTAGGACATGAGCCCTTATGGGCTGGGGCCTAGTAGGACGGGAGAACTTATTTACAGGAACCAAATAGGACAAGACATGGTAAGTAGCCCAATAGGACAGGCCATGGACCTGAGCCCTTATGAGCAGCGGCCTAGTAGGACAGGAGAACTTATAGACAGGAACCAAATAGGACAAGACATGATAAGGAGCCCAATAGGACAGGTCATTGACAGGGCCCAGTAAGACCTGAGCCCTTAGCTTTCCATGTGTAGTTCTCCGTCTATCATTATATAAAAATAGAGAACTGCAGTAGTTCACCCGAACCATCTTGAAATATAGGATGACCTCAGGCACATTCCGCATTCACTTCGCTGAGAGGGCCAAAGTTTTTCTTCTCCATGTAAGGAATAGGAAGCGAAGTATCCAAATTAAAGTTTAGGCGGTCAATCAGTCATCCCGCTAGTACCGATGAAGAGTCATCTCACATACGCTCAGTGATCTGACGTTTCAACGATCGTACATTTGAAGAGTCAAGCCGGCAGCACAGAGACAGTTTATTCAATGAAAATGAAGAGTTTTTCCCTATTCTCGTAAATTTTGCTCGTTCTCCATCATGCTCACACGAAATGGTTATGGATTTGTGACACTGTAATATACTTGTAGCTATACGTGTATAGTTTTGGGCTGGTTTGATTTGAGGTGAAGCCGTTCTCGTGCAGTGAGATTCCGGTTATCAGTGGAAATCGATGGGTGTTGGTTATGCATTCATGTGTTTTGGACGGGATTATACCGTTGGAAAGTGTTACACTCACGCCTCACAAGTATTTGCTTAATGTAATCCAACCGAGCTGGACGTCCGTTGCGTTTGTTTTGTCACATTTTCTCATGAAGCCGTGCAAGCCACATGGTGTATAGTTTTTTTCAGGACAAAACTGTTGGATATCACACGAAAATCCTCAAGTTTTTCTACGCTGACGTTTAGACCGGACCAGTAGTCATGGCAGTAGCCAATCACTGCAATGAGCCAGAACCGATCTGCTTCAGTGATGAGTGAATATAGACTTTGGCCACATGAACTGGTATAGGTAGAAAAACACCAAAATGGCCTTACTATTTATGTAGTAATTAATAACACATCCTATCAAATGACTATATCATCTTATCTCTCTTTGGTAAGTCTGGGATCTTCATCTTGTGTACAACTCAGTCATACACCATCTCCTTTAAACATCTGAGCCACACAAAGGTGTAAAATGGCTTCAGTGTTTTTTGACGCATTTTGTGCCACTCTAAAATGTTATTAAATCTCTTCAAAGGTCTTCTGAAATGCACACCTGTCCAGTTTAACGCGGAATAAATCCGTTCTTGTCAACCCGGAAATGAACCCACATATATAGGTAATATACATGTATGGAAATTAAATACATTTTAATGGAAATCTGTGGTGAGGACGCCATCCTTTCCGCAGGTAACGAAAGCAAATGTGCACGCCATGCATTCAAGATCTCAACGTTCTCTATGACTCTCAAAATCTCAACGTTCTCTATGACTCTCAAAATCTCAACGTTCTCTATGACCTTCAAAATCTCAACGCTCTCTATGGAAACTCAAAATCTCAACGTTCTCTATGACCTTCAAAATGAAATTCCGTATTAATTTGTCATATTAGAAAAGAAATTGATTTGACATCACATTGGTTCCATTTGTCCATCTCTAAGATGATCTTATATCTCTTCACTGTTTGTCTGACATGACATGTCCTATTTAAGGTGGGTAAAAACGCATTGTCCTAAAAACATAAACCCCAAATATCCAAAAAGATGCCCATACCCTGGTGTGGTTTCCTGCCTGTATAGACTCCCAAACCACCAATGCTTACAGCACATATAAAATAACACGGAAAATACATCAATATATGAGCAATCCAGACAACTATTATTTGGTAAATATGAGCTCTTCGTGTTCTCTATGACCCTTAATCAGGGGCCTCCCATGTTGAGCCTTCTATCCACACCTAGAAAAAAATGTCCCTGGAATCACATAATTTGTTTTGTGCGGCCCTAAAGTGTTATTAAATCTCTTCAAATGTCGTATGTCGTGAATATATGTCCAAGTTGAGGTCATTGAACAGGGGTCTATCTATCTGTGTAGACTGCAAAATGATCCAACAAACAGGGGTCTTTCTATCTGTGTAGACTGCAAAATGATCCAACAAACAGGGGTCTTTCTATCTGTGTAGACTGCAAAATGATCCAACAAACAGGGGTCTTTCTATCTGTGTAGACTGCAAAATGATCCAACAAACAGGGGTCTTTCTATCTGTGTAGACTGCAAAATGATCCAACAAACAGGGGTCTTTCTATCTGTGTAGACTGCAAAATGATCCAATAAACAGGGGTCTTTCTATCTGTGTAGACTGCAAAATGATCCAATAAACAGGGGTCTTTCTATCTGTGTAGACTGCAAAATGATCCAATAAACAGGGGTCTTTCTATCTGTGTAGACTGCAAAATGATCCAATAAACAGGGGTCTTTCTATCTGTGTAGACTGCAAAATGATCCAATATAAAAAACGAAAAAATAAAGGCTGATGCGGAAGATGTAAATGACTCTGGTGACAAAGCCTGCATTTGTACCACTCTAGGAAGACATTGTGTACCTGGAAGATTCAATATATAAACGTTCCAATCAATTTTCATTGGGTAAATACGGGGTCTTCATGTTCTTTATTACCATTTACTAGAGCCTCCCATGTTGATTCTATCCACGCATATGAAAAAATGGCTATGGAATCACATAATTTGTTTTGTGCCACTCTAACGTGCTACTAAATCTTTTTAAAGAACCTGTGATAAATAGGAATTCAATAAATAAAGACCCACGCATATAACAAAAGAAAAAAAGAAGTACAATTGGCACTGGTGTCAAAACCGCTAAAACCTGCTTTTCTTTAAAGACATTGTGTACCTGGAAGGTTCACTTTATGATTGTTCTATTCAATTTTCAATGGGTAAATATGAGATCTTCATGTTGTCTGTGATCCACGTTTAGGGCCTCCCATGTTGATTGTCCTATCGACAGCTGGGAACGAATGGCTATGGAATCACGTAATTTGTTTTGTGCCACTTTAAAGTGCTATTAATTCTCATCAAATGTCCTCTGTCGTCCAAACTCGGGTCAATAAAATGGGGTTTTCCTGCTTCAGTTTCTTCATAAGTGTTTTCTTATTTACTCCAACGAAACGAAATTTATCAAATGCAACAAAGGCATAAAGGTACCTGTAAAACCATAAAGGAATTAATAAATAACACAACTGCTCCTCAGCTGCCTTCGTCTTCAACAAATTGAATGAATACTTCGCGTAAAATTAGATTCAAGTATTATTCAAGCCCAGTAGAGTTCTCAGATTATTTGAAAAATCCATTACCTAGGAATTCCTCTTCAGCCAGTTATCTCGTCTTCAGACGTGAAAACTGTCATTGTAGACCTCAAATCTTGACTCTCCTCTGCACTATATGTAATACTTGTCAAATTTTTTAACAATAGTATCGGATATTATCAGTGCTCCCTCATCACATGTGCTACATTCATCTTTTTCGTCAGGAACTGTGCGAGAATGTTTAAAAGTTTAAAAATTTCGTCAATATTCAAGACCAGGACTCCCAACAACTTCAAAGTTTATAGACCCGTAATACTTTATGAAAAAATATATGAAAACCCCACTGCATGGGCAATGCATATGCACGAGTAAACACCATCATATATGTAAGTATATATGGTTGTAGATCAAACTATTCTACAACTTACGATGTATGCTTTTTATACGATACTATACCTGCTAGGGAAAACACATAATTCTCTATTTTTACCTTTCTTGATTTGCCCTAAAGCTTTTGATTGTGTAAATCATTGAAGCTAAAATCAGAATATTACGGGTGTTGGGGTGTCTGCATTAATTGTCTTAACAGTTATTTTATATGTAAATGAGATGGCTGACAGGTTTATGGGCATCACTCCAGCAGAAACACGTACGGGTTAAGCTTATTACATGAATAAGGGAATCAACAAGTCGGATATAAAGCCTGTACAAGTATAGCTCTGCATTTAAAAATAAATTTCTTGGAAATTTCAAACCGTTGTAGGAAAGGAGCCTGATGAAATGTTATTATAAATGGACTCGTGAAAGAAATATCCCCATCACGTATTTAGTCAGAAGTAAAGCTGGTGTTACTTGATTGATTCTTTTCTATTTCTTCTGTTGCGTCGGTCATGGAATACTTATATGATGTACTCCTCCCTGACACAACCCGGCGGTGGAGAGCAACCCCGAGACTTCACTGAATTTGACAAGTTATTGGGGGAATCGTGCGACAGGCGGAGGGGATTCGTGGCGTACTGGGGTTATCTTAAATGTCAAAGAATTCAAGTGGAGTGAACTTCATCATTCATCATTAGTGAGTGGTTTTACAATAAGAAGCACTGGCATCATATATGCCAGTTTTACTCCTCGCAGACGCCTCGTTGCCGCTGGTCTTTATGTGTAGGCTCAGTTACGAGGTTGTAAAAAGAAATCAGATTTCCTTTCAAATAGAAAGTGTCACTTCCGTCATTTCAAGGCCAAACCGTACGTTTTTACACTTTTACTACGTTTTTTGTCACCAAGGAAATAAACTTCCACCGAAACTTACTTCCGTTAAGAAAAAATCTATGTAAGAACTAAATATTCACGGTAACTGTGGGAAACAAATAAAAACGTAAATGTTCTGATTTTAGTGTGATTTTATTTCCTGCATTCCTTAGTTGCTAGATTGTTATTGTGTTGCCTTTCTTCTTAATGTTGGGCACTCTCTACTATCTAACATGTACGTTACATATCTTTAATTCCTGAAATTGCCAGAGTAAAACCTGTAGTTAGCCTTTCTGCTCAGAATTGGCTATTAAGGAAATAAATTCATTACACATGGATCACATCATCTTGTGATAAAATTTCCGAGAAGACATCATTTGATCCGCCTGGAATTGACCTTGTTTTGACAACAAAAACATTTACAGAGGATTAATACTGAAATTAATGGTCATTACATTGATGTAAATATAAATATATGTAATTACATAGACAAAGGGGATGTCTGAAACGAATTTCAAGCAACCTACTCTGTAAAAACGCTGTGTAGAAATTTGCACATCGACAAAGGATATGTATTAGTGGTACACAAATTGTGCACTAATACACACGTTATTGTGAAGGTATTACACATATTACATTATCTATGTACACAAAATTATGTGGAGATCAATTTCTGCCACAATAATGTGTGACTCGAACACATTAATTTTTAGACAGCATAAATGCTATACAAGTATAACCGTTTGAATCTTAACAAGAGTTTTCAAAATCAAAATGCAATCAGCTGTAAGAAATTAGGACGTCAACCTGCATCATTGGTCGGGGTAGGTTAATGGATTTTCCCCGAACGGTCTACACAGTGACTCATAAGTAAGCGACTGACCCCGATTTCTCTCACTCAGTCCAGTACTTGAAAGTCTGCCAGGTTTCGTTATTCGTGCAGTTTTCCTAAACATTCATGAGGTGTATACAACTCAGTTAAGAGAGGCACAGACATACGTCACATGTATACTAACGCCAGCTCCCGTGTGCTGTGCTTCGATGACATGAGTAACATGAGATGACACTTTCAGTGACATATAAACAAGATCATCATTCAAAATGGATAATAGACACAGGTAAGATTGATGCATTCTATATATTCTGTATATAATTTCCTATATATTTCTGCAATAAAAAACCTTATCGTAAACTTTTCAATCTACTTTCAAACAGGAATCGATTTCATCGTAGCCTAATGTGAATGGATTTTTGCCGACTACTAATATGCGAAGTAAATTTTATAAAGAAAACCTGTAAATTTACCTCAGAAGACTGAAGTGACATCCTCATTGTAAAAAAAAACAAGCACACAGACATTTACAGCCAGAACCGTACGTCCTCAGCTGCTTTACCCCTACTATATAATCATCAAATAGGCTCAAAGAAAAAGCTGTATTTCTCTTAGCACATTTCAGAAGAATGTTCAGTCTGTATGTGTGAACTTGTAATCTTTGCTCGTGGCTATGTCACATAAAGCCTCAAAGGAAAATAGGGGCTTGGACTCGGAATTAAACTAGGCCATAAGGTAACAATATATGACTATTATACAGCAGGTATTGATGTGAATAGAGACTCACGCTTTGTCAAATGATATACGCATATAGCTGTAGATCAGTTTACATTAACGCCAGCTCCCGTATGAGTACTGCACACCTTCAGTGATACAAAAACAAGATCATCAGTGAAAATGGATAATAGACACAGGTAAGATTGACGCATTCTATTCATTTCTTAATTGTAATGAGAGCGTGATAGAGACAAAGGGAATCAACTGATTCAACCAATGGAAATTAAATGATCAATATTTAATTTCCATTGGTTGAATCATTTGATCAATCATAGCAGTGTATTTTATTCAGCCTTCTAATGTTTGCATCTCTGTAAATGTATATATGTGTGTTTGTTGATTGTACAAATTACTTCTCCTGAAGATGACAAGTAAAACTTAGTCGAAATATTGAGAACGTCAACCATGCGTTACATTTCTTTTTTCGGAGTTTCTATGCTTTTGTACTAAAAACATTTATTTTGAGTAACCATCCAAGTCCAAATTTTCATCAAAATATGTGTTGGATTTATGTGTTTATTTCCTTTCACATTTATTCTCGGGAAAAACAGTTCATTGCTCTAGAGTATTTACATATGAACACCTAATTTTTGGCCGTTTTAAATGAGGACAACTTTGTTCACATGACTCGGAATACGAACATATAAAGTGTCTGAATGAGTAGTATTGTGTGCCGCACTGGTTATAGTGGAGGTCCCTAAAATCGGCATGCCTTAACCGAAGATCCAAGTCGCTGTATGTGTCGTCAGTGATTCCGCAGATGTCGAAAATCGCGAAAATGCTGCCTACACTGAAAGTAATGGTGATGTGTACCCTGTGCTTTGTGAATGGAAATGTGCTCTTTGACAGCCAATGAAAAATTAGGGTTATGTTCTAAGCCAGTTATTTCATATTAAGTAAAATTTTAGTGGCTAAGAAGGGCTGGCTCCCTCTGCCCCTTCTTAACCACTGAAAGCAGGGGGTATAATCAGGCATTGACAGTGCCCATGTCTAGCGCTGAACTGTGCAGACAGAAATCAATTAGTTCGTCTGTGACGACTGTCAATCATCAGTTAACCACAAACCGGGTCATCGGCATTCGAGTTATCCGAACATGTTATCCGAAGCTACATGTAGACTGTTGTTTGGTTTCCAACATTTACTATTTTTTATTGATTTTTTCCTATTCTTCCAACACCGTGCAATCTAATGTAAGCTCTGTCCCCTATTCTAAAGATAAAATGAAGCTAATAATTTTCTACTTTGCATTTCTTTAAAGTAAAATTGTAAGCAGAATTGCACGATGGACCAATTTTACAGAATGTGAATATAATACAACACATATGTATCATTGTTATAGTTCAATAATGAAAATAATTCTTTGTACCAGGTTTCGACCCCATACCGCCAAAAAGCCACCTGTATAAAACATGTGGTGTACAAATGAGATGGATTGGTATTTTCATCAACAATTTAGTTTCTCAAATGTTTAATTATGTGATATTATTAGAGAATTGTGTATTTAAAAGAAAATCACATGGAAATGACAAGGCAGGTTCGAAACCAGGATCCCCTAGCCCTTACCACCATTTGCTAACCTCTGCACTAAGCTCAACATATGATATTCGGCACACATCAAGGTGAAAGACAGGTCGTGCAAATCCAAAGACAAAGTTATTGTTTTAAGCATGAAGGAAGTGAAACCCCCCAAAAGAAAAAAAATCATGATCAAGTTATCGTACCCACAAGAGGCCTTATCATACCTCCTCCTTTTAAAACCTGGCAATATAATCAAATAACCAAAACTGTCTAGTGTATAGAATGCGGAGCTTAAAAAAGTCAGGCCGAGACCGCTGGTGTGGCATGGCAGGATTAATTTTCATTCCTTACAGCGCAAAATCAGTGCACAGTATTTCTCCAGCTAACGGTAGCTGTGGTAACTGGTAGCTGTGTTAACTGGTAGTTTTGGTAACTATTAGCGCTGTAAACTGCATATCAGTGTTTTTAGATCATGTATTAAACAAGGCGATGGCAACCCAGACACTAGGTTTAAATCTCAGTGCTTTATACATAGATGTATGTTTTACCTGCATAGCTTCCAATCAGTGTTTAGGTGTTTCTTCCGGACACCACTTTGTTCGGGTAAGAATACAGGATGAAAAACTCAGCGGATTTTTACCATGTAATATACGCGTCGTTGATTCGTTTAAAGTGTCCGTCTCCATGTTGTAGATGTATACTATTTTATCTACAATATGCAACGTTTTAACAAGAAATTATGCAAATTGTTTTAAGCTTTCTTCCAGGTGCTTGGTCATAATTCATCATTTTTCTCCTCATAATAACTTCACACAATGCACCAGTGTGGATTCATGTACAACTCTATCTCTCCTAATTTGTAATTGGATGAAAAGCAACCAATCATGTGTATTATTTCTGTTGCTGTGGCGTACAACGTCAAACACCAGTCAAACAAATAAATACATTGTTCTTGCGGGGACCGTCTCATTTTTACTGTGCCTGTTAGACAGTAATTGGTCTGTAACCCTGCAGTTGATGTGTATGTTGTACTGAGTTCAGGGTCTGACTAAGGTAAAACACAGTTAATCCCTTATATAAACTCTTCTGTCAATGATATCATGTAGGGGTATCACACTTGTGGTGTTGTCTTTGATTCATTCTTTTCTCTTTTGTAACTATTTTATTTCTTTCTAAAACACATTTTTAACTATGGTGGCTTTTTGAGGTTAATATTTTTGTTTTTTACATCTTGGCTCCAGGGTAGAGGAGTTTACGGAAAACTGTTATAAATGTATGAGTGAGTTATCTCCCTTAGAATCTCCGAAATACGGTACCGGCGGATTTTCCTGTCCAAACAGGTGACGCTGCAGTGAATTAGGACTTTTGAGTCTTGTGGTCCTCGAAGTCAAACATATTGCGTGGAACAGTTTCATGTGTGACGTATATGGTTACGTAAATGTCTCAATGTGACGTCGCGCTGTCAGCGCTGCAGTTTAGTCTTTAGCGTCACTAAAATGACGTAACGTGTCCCAGTTCGGACTTGTGCCGGTATTCCATTGGCTCAGCCTGTAGCAACTGTTACTTGCTTTACTTCTATTCGAGACCGCTGACATCGGGGCATTTCATCCGCTTGAGGCAGCGGCAAGCAGACGGCGAGGTGAAACATAACATGAGAAGGGATAGGAAATTGAGCAACCCGGAAAAATATTCTGAAAACTACACCTGATATTCACAAGAAATTACAGTATGTTTTACTACAGTACAATCTGCATAGCATATGTAAATTATGAATGTTACTGAAACCTAGCGTTGGACTTATGGAGACCGTGAGGTAGCGTTCCCTATTAACTTCCATGTTATTCCAATAACGCTCCCAACAAGCCAACCAATGACAAGCCACTAGCCAGCCACTAGCCTGTCATGAGCAAGCCACTAGCCGGTTTGTGGTGAGCATGTGAGATCGTCGTGAAACTGCGGTGACTGTTGAATAGCAGAGGCTACAGTTGTGAGCACTTGCTACGAGTGTGCTCAAATCCACAAAGCACAGCGACACCTCTCTACCCCTTCAGCAGATGACAGCTAGCTGAATGGCACTGGAATGTAACAAGTGTGCTTCTGGCGTCCTAGTAGTCAACTAGTGGCTTATCCTGTACAGGACATAAGAGTGTCATTTTAGACCATATTATGTATTCACTACTTTCCGCTGTATGGAAACCCCATTGATCTGTGATTTGCTGTTCGTAAGATTTCTCAATCTTTTTTTCATGATGTAAGCAATTTTTCCCAGTGTAATACTAAAACATTTTCTGTTTTTGATCCTAATTTTTATGGCTGTAATTGTGACTGCCTGATGGTCGGAATTTTTTTTTTTCACAGTGTATACAACCACGATTCTTAGTGACTTGTTTTAATCGGGCAGTTACAAAACCTACACTTGATGTACTCAGACATATGGCGTTCATGTACTTGTATACACAACACCACCGTGTTCCTCTTTATCCAGTGATCCACTAAACAAATGCTGCAGTACCATTAAAATAAATATGCCGTTTATGTAGTGTGAATGCCTTACATTACATAACTCAATTGGCTTGAGGGTTTAACATCGACGTAGCGGTGTTTATTGCTTAACCCGATACGGCTGAACCAGTTTTTGTACCGAGTCAAATCCTCGGGATTGACTCGATACGAAACAAGGTTCAGCGGTATCGGGTGACACAACAAAGACCAAGACGAAGATGTTAAAGCCTATTCTACTCCCAAAACTGAAGAAAACGTGGAAAAACAACGGGATATTTTATGCTGCCGATCTCTTTTACTCCCCCCCCCCTCCAATGGTGATGAATTTGAGACCAATCATGGCAAATTTACGCCACCCGAGCTGACTTAGATATTTCAATGACGTTGCTTCAATAACGTTGTATATTCAGTGGCGTTTGAGTTTGAAGCGGTAAATATGTAATCACAAAAGAAATATATATATATATATATATATATATATATATATATATATATATATATATATATATATATATATATATATCGATATATATATATATATATATATATAGATAGATATATAGATATATATATATATTGACATGACAGAATATTTTTCGGGGGGGTAAACGTACCAACCGGCATGTTGCATGACACACTCGATGTTGTTTGAAAGGACATCTATATTTAATATGTACGTTAGCACACGATCGGAAATTTGACAGCGGAGTAGAATGTATGTCCCTGTCTAGACCCAGAACTTCCACTATAGCGCACCCCCTGACGACTTGGCCTCTTCTTGGTCCCAAGTCAAGTGATTGTCGTAGTGCAACGACCTGCGAGCCTCTAACCAATGTGGTCACTGTGAGTTCAAATCCAACTGAAGCTGGCTTCCTCTCTGGCCGTAAAGGGTTTCATTCCTCCATAATGCTGGCCGCCGTAGTGTGAGTGAAATATTCTAAAGGACCGCGTAAAACGCCTATCAAAATAATAATCAAATTAATCTAGTTTGAGAACTGCGTATAACTGCAATACCAACGCGCTTTCTTGTAAAAATGCCGTGCTTTTAGAATTGTTCGGTTGCCTGGTGATTAGAGGTCCACAGATCTGGGTTCAATCCCGGGTCAGGTCATAGTAAAGACTTTAAAAATGGCACTTGTTGCTGCCTTGCTTGGCGTTCAGCACTGAGACGCTAGAGCAAGGAAACAGGACTGGTCGGACCGGTGTCGGTATAATGTGACTGGGTGCGTTGTCATGTCGTGTCCTCGGCATGATGTTCCAGTGGCGGCAACACTTTGGCGGTGTGGTCCCCTGCCGTAAGAAGACACAGCATATATACATAGTAAGTTTTCTAACGAGATATGTGAGGCGATTATGACTGGAAAATTGTAAAGTACGACGTTATACTTAAAGCATGTACATATATACATAGAAATATTGCGAGGGTGCTGGTGTTCACAAAGACTTCGACAGAATTACGGATTTAAAAGATTAATGTCCATAGATAAAGCATTTATTAATAATTAGCCACCCCTGTATACATTGTTATGTTGAGATTAAACAAAAATATTTCACAAGTGTACCTTAATCTGAGTAAAATAGCATGTAAAATCGCTGGACAGTGAGGCCGGTTTTATGCATTTTCCCCGCTAACACTCGGTAGTCTCCGCCGAATTGTGTCATACAAGCACAAACTTCACGAGCTGTCGGAGCTTCGCCATTTAGTTCAGTGATAAATTAAAGCTGCAAGATTGACAACAAACATTGTCTGAAAACTCAAAATCCGAAGTCTGGCCAGAGATGTCAGGTGTCATAAATCGGAACTTCAACGTCGTCCATTATGGATTCAAATTGATACGGTAGTCTAGCTGCTTGCGTGTAGCTAGAATCCATCTCGAAAATGACATCGTTTAGATATAAATTCCCAGGTTATACCGCTCAGCCAGCCTTGAGTTCGCCGTCTATGACATCACCCGCTGAGCCGTAGCGGGCGGCAGCAAATCTATTGTTTTGGGCTGATTTATAGTCATTACGTGTCTCAGAAGTTCTCCTGGTAAAATACTATGTAAACAGATAATAATCTTTATAATTAAGGCCAGGAGCAACGTCTGCACACTAATACTTTAAGTGAATTAATTGGTAAAATCAAGAATGGACATGGATAGAAATAATCACTCTGTGGTAAACTGCCTGTGTCTCTACACGGGCAAACTCAAACAAGCACTTTCTGATGCAAAACGACAGCATGGATGTCGGCGAACCTGTAACGAACGGTAAAATGGACAGTAAAATTGACACGAAGAAGGACGGTGTGACGGACAAGAAGAATTCAGGGAAAAGCCGACATACGGACTTTATTTGTGTCTTACCCGCGCCACTTGGTTATTTTTAGTGAAGAGATGATTTGCCATGTATTGTAGACGTTGTATTCAACACAAATGGCCTTTACGGATCTTGTACACTGCCAGGCTTTATTGTCCCGCCATTCATGACCTTTATACGAAGAAGACTTACCACACTATCACACTGGAGATGGACTAGAATGTTCACACTGATAATCAGTTGCAATTAGTTGTTTTAAGATGTACTCAGGTGTACAAAGTTGTGACCAGGTGTTATTGGGTTCATACTGTAGTGAAAACAAGGACAAATTGAATTACCTTATACCCTTGGCGATAAATAGAATTACTCTACTGTTGATGAGGTATCACATACTACGAGAGTTTATGATAATTCGCCTGAAAGAATGCTTCCTGTTTGGAAGCATGTTTCCACGTAATTCGGCAGTATATGCTTTAAACACTATTTATATATCATACAACATATACATTTCTCTGTGAAATTACTACATAAATAGTAAAGCTATTTTGGTGTTTTTATACCAATACCAGTTAGCGTGCCTTAGCCATATTCACTCATCACTGAAGCAGATCGGTTCTGGCTCATTGCATTGATTGGCCACTACCATGATTACTGGTCCGGTCTAAACGTCAGCACAGAAAAACTTGACGATTTTCAAGTGATATCCAACACCATAAAGACAGTTTGGTATTAAAATCAAGTACCATGCAACCTGTACGGTTTCATCAGAAAACGTGATAAATACAACGCATTGGACATTCAGCGACGTTGGATTACATGACGCAAATGCTTGTGAGCCCTCAGTGTGATACTTCTCAACGGTATATATAGTCCCGCCCGGACCAAATCAATGTGTAACCAACACCCACGGAATCTGTCTGCTTCACCTCAAATCAAAGGAACCAAAAATATACACACGTAAAGCTACAGGTGTATTACGAAGTCACAAATCCGTACCCAGTTTGTGAGGATAATGCACAACGAGAAAAATCTACCAGGAGAGAGAGAGAAAAAAACACGCATTTCCATTGAATAAACTGTCTCTATATGGTTCCGCCTGCCACTTCCAATGTAGGATCGTTGAAACGTCAAATCATTGAGTATGTATGAGGTGTCTCTTTCTCGGAATTGGCCGGATTACTGATTGACCGCCTGAATTGTAATTTGGATACTTCGCTTCCTATTCCTTACATAGAGAAAGCGAATGCGGACTACGCCGGGATTCATCCTATATTTCATGGTTTGCGTGAACTATTGTAGTTCTCTATTTTTATATGAAGATAGACGGAGAACTATACATAGAAATCTAATGGAATTTGGTTTCAAAACTTTACAGAACAAAGGTAATGGCATACCCTACAATAAAAGGGGATTGTGTTCAACAAAAATGTGTCTTGTAAAGCCTTTAAGGTAGAGTTATTCACCACAGTTTCTATAGACCGCTAATATTTCTCCGGTACCTCCTCTCCAACTGACACCCGTCATATTGTAGTACAGTTTTGGACTGGACTGAGGCCGCACAATGCCTCCAGCTTTCGCTCTGCATTGTCATATATAAAGAGGGAGCCGCAATTCTATATCTGCGATTCCTTAAATCATCCAAGGTGTAGACAAGGCCTAGATCTGTTAACAGTAACCCAGCCCTACAACCTTTGAATCGAGCAAGTCGAAACAACGTTCACCATATTTTGAATTGGAAAAAAAAAAACAACAACCAGAAATCCCTATCTAAATTACATGGTAGTAGGCTCGTGTTCATCAGTGAACACAGCCTGAGGGCTCATGTCCTATTGGGCTCCTGTCCATAAGTCCTGTCATATTGGGCTCCTGTCCATAAGTCCTGTCATATTGAGCTCCTGTCCATAAGTCCTGTCATATTGGGCTCCTGTTCATAAGTCCTGTCCTATTGGGCTCCTGTTCATATCGGCTCCTGTCCAAACACCAATTGATAAGGATAAAAGAATGTCTCTTCGTGTTAAGGATGTTTATTTTGGAGCAACACTTTGTACATAATAAAATGGCGGCACTAAACACTCTTTCTTGCAGGCTCAAAACAAACCAACTGCTGTGAACATCAGCTTCCCATTCCCAGTGATAGCACAGGGTTACGTCACACTCCTGCAATTGTAGTCGAAACTGTTGTGGCCTTGGAGGGCAATCATTCAGCCCAGTTTCGAATATGGCCTCCGAGGTCTGTTATCTGTTTTAATTTCCACAGTCTGGCTATGAATGTACTGATGCAAATGTTTAGATACATAGGTTATGGCAAGAGTTTCTTTTTCAGTTTGTGCACACCTACACTTCTATTTGTGTCTTAGTTCTGGAAGCACAGGCAACCGGCAACCACAAGTCGTTATGTCTTTGTAAGAGTGCAGCACCAATTCCATTCTCACTTGCATCAGCCGATACTTTGATTGGTTTCTTTTGGTCATAAAATTGTAACACAAGTTCAAGTTCAAACCATCTCTTGTTCATCTGTCCAACCCAACTGTGTGGTTTTGTCCAGGAGCAACTCTCCCTGACAAGTCTGGAATTTAACATTCAAGATAATTCATCATGCCTAGGAAACGCTCTATATCTTTCTTGCATTCCGGTCTGGTCATTGATGGCTTCAACTTTCTAAGCATCAGGTTTTAGTCCATCTTTTGAGATAACCTTGAACTTTCCTCCTCACGCGGTATCTGCCAGAATCCGCTGGAGGCATTCGGTTTTGTGGAGTAACGAGCACCAGCAAACTTGGACATTACTTCGTCTCTTTTGGCTAATTTGTATTGTTCTCTTAAGATGGGTTTATGCAAGTTTCAAGGGTCCAAGCGTATGCGTAGCTTTCCATTAGGTTTGTTATCTACGACCATTGAACTCGTGCATTCTGTAGGTTCACTGACTTTTGTGATTTCACCCATTTGTTCCATTTTCTATTTTTAATTTGAACTTAGCTATCAAAGCTTCACTTTTGTCCCACTCTAGCTCGTGCTAGCAAGCCTTCTTGACTCCTTTTTTCTACTACGGAAGAACTTCTGTGCTCCACTTCTGTAATGACCATGTAATGAATAAAGAATGTCTGTTATCCGTGTTAAGGATGTTTATTTGGAGCAATCTGACGAACACTTTTGCACAATGTGAAATGATGTAGATGTCAACATGGCCAGTTAGGCGCGAATGACTGTCGAAATGGATGTATCGTCGAGGCACGCAAGGGGCCGACCGGGCAACACGGGACAACGAACATCTTAGACAGGTAGATCTAGGGAAATGAATGTTTTATTGCTGCGATCATCAAATCGAGAGGGACAGCACGGTATGTTGGTAAAATACGCAGGCAGTAGGAGGGATCTGGGGCTTAGCCTCTATAGATAATAATCTATGGGTAAGCCCGCCAGAGATAGAATGAACAATAAACTGCACAGCTTTCACCGGAATTATCTTTAGCGCAAAATAAATGTTCTCCATTGCGTTCAAATGATACTCAAATCATACCAAAGTTGATATTTTTTACGTTTGTAGTGGAGAAGGAAACTAGTGATGTAGGTAAATAGAGACTGTTTCCTCTTATTTCTCAGTTTCAGACACCACGGAAAACTATTTCTCTTCTTTTCAGAGCCTCAGATAGACCTGTCATTGGCCGACAAAACTTCAGTTCTCTCACCTACGTGTAGTTGTGAGAGAGCGCTGACAAACACAGAGGAGAGACTGTGTGTTTCTGGGGCAGACATCATGGAGTGTGAGAACGCCTTTGTGTGTGGTTCATGCCAGGCTACGGCAAGAACAACCCCGTGTAGGTTCTCCACCCTACAGCATAGCAGGATCAAGTCTCACTCCAGGCTGGGATACGAGACACAGTAATCCGAAGTAGGATCTCGTAGAATTTCCTGACCAATAGAGCTCCACACTTCTAAAGTGATCTTTGCTTCTCATTTATCAAAGCGAAGAATTAATTAATCCTGTGGGCAAAGCGTATATGTTTGCTTCCTTCAGATGAGGATTTTCCCTAAAACCCTGACATCACAGGTTCGAATCCTACTCCGGCAGTCTGTTTTGTCTAAAGTCTTTTTTTTTTATTTATTCGCGTACTTTTTTGCCATTTTGTAGAATCGCCCGTTGGTACTATCGGTATTCACTTTTTGCCGGGACACGCAACACCCAAACCTCTACACACTGATACGTGTCACATTACCGTTCTTTCCAATATAACACGAACTCAAGTTATATTGCTTCTATCCTGGAAGTGTCTTCAAACTCCTCTCATCGTTACATTTCAAATCTCCACCATCTGTGCTAAACTTTGGGGTTTACATGTATTTTCTTTGCCCTACTTTCTCATCAGGTCTACAGATTAGCTCTGTTAAGCAGCTGTTTTGCAGGATTAAGCAAAAATAAATGTTGAACTACATTTTGACATTGAATAGTTTTACAAAAGGATAAAAGTATGCGACTAAATAAAAAAGCAGACTTTA
The DNA here is from genome assembly GCA_016165875.1 of Acanthopleura granulata. Classification (NCBI taxonomy): domain Eukaryota; kingdom Metazoa; phylum Mollusca; class Polyplacophora; order Chitonida; family Chitonidae; genus Acanthopleura; species Acanthopleura granulata. The sequence goes on from JABBOT010000036.1 coordinate 1,957,731, forward strand.
ATATGGCTGGCGAGGTGCGGCATACCTCACCTCATGTACAGAGGTTGTGCACGTGAAAGTGTTGAGCTTGGCGATAAAGGCCGCGATGGGCAAACAATTCCGAACGCAAGTAAGCTCAGCAATTATGCTGATGCAACGAAGTGAACAAAATCCCTTGTAAGAAAAAAACTTTCCCGGAATATGTCGTGAATGAACTGGTTAGAGGAGTCACCGAACTAGGTCACTCTGCATTGTGTATATACAAGACTTGCAGGTTATACACAGCTACTCCATTTCAGGTCATCGAGCAAGGTCACTCTGCATTGTGTACATACAAGACTTGCAGGTTATACACAGCTACTCCATTTCAGGTCACCGAGCAAGGTCACTCTGCATTGTGTACATACAAGACTTGCAGGTTATACACAGTTACGGCATCTCAGGTCACCGAGCTAGATCACTCTGCATTGTGTACATACAAGACTTGCTGGTTATACACAATTTCCTCCCTGCAACGATTATCTACAGATTTGACCTACTAAGGCGCATTAGTTGTTTGCTCATCCTGGAATTATAAACATTAAAGGGGCCTAAACACTTGCACCGAAAGCGCATATTTGAAGGCTATAGAATGTCGTTAAGGATACTAGAATCCCTCCGTGGTGAAATTTGGACACATATTTTTTATTTCACATTCTTATTCTCCATTCTTCTATCTTTACGCTCAAGTAAAGACGAAAACCAAATTCGAATCATAAAGACCTTAATACGACAAAAAGCATAACATATTGTGAACCAAGGCAGTTGTCTTTTCTTAGTTCCCTGTGATTAGAGGGAACAGCTCACTGAAGGGGGTCAGTTGCTGTGAATAGACATGCTTCTGGTAAATGTGTATTGGCCCCTGCTATAAATTGTGGCTGCTTGTGTAGACTACCCAAGCAGACCTGTTAACTGACACAGCAGCCTTAATCACCCAACCATGGTGCCATTATGGGAGGGGTTTACGAACAAATTCTTGCAGATATATCAAGATAAAAACCCCAATTTACTCTTTCGGAGATTGAGAAGTTTTCAAATTTAACAAAATAGGTTGATGTGTTCACATTTTAACAGCAGGTTATTCTGGATTATAATTAAGTGGCAAATGAAATAATAAAGAATTTTGTCAGACGCAATGCTCCTCTAGACATTTTGGTCTTGTTTTTCCAACTTCTATTTTTTAGACGGTTCTATGGTGAAATGCTTTTATTTCTCGCTTATTTTTTCAACATAATGCTATGAAGTCTGGCACATATGTAGCTAAATACTTAAGCTAAAATGTTGGAGATGTCTTTTCTGGTTTTAAAGATGTTAGTAAAAGAACACTACAGTTTCAAAAACTTTCTAAATTTTGGCAAGTTTTAACTTGAAATGATCACAATCTAAGATGACTGTTAAACATCTACAGGATCGTTCTTTAGTTTAAATAGTAAATTATCCACTTGGCCGAAAAATATTTTAAATTCCGAAAATTGACAAAAAAATATCATTTTGAAAAACAGCTTTGATTTTTTTCAAACTTTCTCTTTTTTGATAAATATTAAATTAAGGTCAATTTTAAAAGCTTTTTTGAAGTCATTCTCCACATCAAACCTTATGTATACAGGGATTACTACTTTTTATTTATGTGCACAAGATTTGTACACATTACTATGTATGACCGTAAAGCCCTTCCTTGGTTTTTTTTTTGTTGTTTTTTTTCGCGGATTAGGGGTAGCTAAGAAGTACCAGAAGCAAGGGATCGCCTCCAGACTGGTAGCAGACACGCTGGATCTGATCCGAAACAAAAACATCAAGTTAGTGGTCGCCGAGGCTGCCAGTCATTATTCCAGGCGGATTTTTGAAAAGTTTGGATTCGAGAAAGGCAACCAGAATAGCTACGACACCATGGTTCTTGGTGGGGAACGTGTGTTTATGACGGAATACCTTAGATTCCACAAAGGAATTGCCCAGTATATAAAGACAATGTGAAATTCCGTAGAATGATGACTCTTTCAGCCAAGCAGTGTCTTATGTTATCAATTTTAATTCATGTCACATACAGAAATTACACCAGAGGTGTAATGGCCTTGGAGTTAGACGGTATCTTGCATGTGGCAGCGTTGGGACAGTGCAGGGATATCATATATGGTTTCCGCGGCATGGCTTTGAGGTGAGGCAGAAATCTAAATATGTCGACTATGAGACTGTTCGATTATGAACATGCAGTACAGGGGTGTGGGCAAAAGTGACTTTGACATCAACGTATAATTCCACAAGCAGCCAGATTTGCCTAAGTGAGATAGGAAAACGCACATGTGGTCAATATCCGATTGCCGCTGGTGGCCCAGATAGTATCATATCGATGAAAACGTGTAATAACATCTAATTGCGGTCAGAGTTAAGTTTTTGAAAGTAACCAGAAGAAGAAGGAGAACGATGGTCGATATGCTGTAATGAACTCTCAACTGAAAATCACTACTAAGCTAGCTAGCCTTCTAGGTGGCAACACTCACACTGAAACGAGTCTTTTTGAAAGTTTGAAGATTAAGGGGAACTTCTATGTTTGATCAATGACGCAATATCAACGGAAGGAACTGTTTTGAAACTTAAGTACATATTCGTAATGCAAACTTCGATTGTAAAACATATTAATACAGCTGGATTTTTCTCACCTGTTTGGCGCGTTGCGTGACTTGCTGAACTACAGTTAATTTTTTATCTTTCTATTGAGAAAAATTATTAAAATGCCGGAGTAAAGCGGCGGAGCTACCTACGTGTAAAATATACCCGGCCTTAGCACCCCTTCCCCCAGCTAAATTTTAAGGGGGGTGATGTGTGTCTAGTTCAGAGCTTGATCTCGAGAATCTCGTAATAGGCAGTTTTCACTGTTTCCTGAAAGGCTATAATGGAGGAAGTCTGAGTAACTGTAAATTCGCCTATGCGATTATTTTCTACGATTTCTGTAGTGCGGCGAAAAACACCAACCAAACAAGCTGTCAGCTTCCAGCTATTGTCAGGGTCTAAAATAAATACTATAATTAAACTTTTCCGTTGTGAGTTGGTTAAGTGCTGATACATGTGCTAAAGTCAGTATTTGCAGTGGTTGTTATACAGTCTGACTTTTGTAACCCATATATATTGTAGAACCATGTTTTTGTCTAATTACCGTTCAACTGGAGAAGTTTGTCCGGAAGATACTTTGGGCGAGATCAGTCCAAATGTGAAATGAATTGAATGAGGCTTCGAACTCATGAGAGCTGAGGTAATGACCATTTTCTTGGTAATAACAAGGCAGGCCATGCTGCGTAATTCGCAACTTTGGGCATAAATTTACGATTATTTGTATAAAAACAAATAAATACACATATGAATAAGCTAATATTTTGCATCTCACACTTCACAGTAGAAATGCAACAGTTATGGTTTTGTATCAGGAAATGGGGATACCTTCCAGAGCCTGACACAGAGCAATAGGTGCCGAGTGTGGTTGGTAGTCAGCAGTCCTGAAATGAGGTTTTCCATTCTTACGGTTAGGTCTAGCCGCCATATCAGCCAACCTACCGAGAGATTGACTTGTTCTCCCGGCACACTTTGTAAATTAATCTTTCCAGTCATTATGATAATTTCAAGTTTAATGCCTTGTATGTTTTCCTTAATAATGCACACTGCATGAATGTACAATTGGCGTTGTTTTGACTGATTCATTTATTTCTTTATTTATTTGATGGGTGTTTTACCCTGCACTCAGGAATATTTCACTTATACGACGCCGGCCAGCATTATGATCGGTGGAAATCCACGACCATCCGCAGGTTACTGGTGGACCTTCCCACGTACGGCCGGAGAGGACGCCATCATGAGCTAGACTTGAACTCACATTGGTGGGAGGCCTCTTGGACCATTACGCTGAGCTAGCGCGCTACCCAAGTGAGTCACGGAGGCCCCCGTTGTTTTGAAAGACTTTGTATAATTAGATAATTTTCGGGGAATCGATGACCTTCAGAATGGTGTGAAACCTTATCCCACCTCCCCATCCTTTAGAATGGACCGTCAGGTTGATGTCATTGTCCCACCAAGGTAAGCACGAGACCGGTATATGGAGAAATTCAAGTCGGCCACTCATGTTTTATTCACATACATTTAATGGCAGGGAGCATTATTTAATGATGACACACAGTTCACAATGTTCCTTTCACAAATGGACATCATACACACGCTGGGAGGAGGAAATTAGAAACAACTGGGTGGATATACCTGATACACCCGATATACGTATTCAACGGGGTGTGGACATTCCCCTATAAATCAGGTCACACAGCAATGACTCAATCGACTTTTTTGACATATAACATATTCACTGTTAGTTACTGCAAGGTGAGAAAACTTAGAAAACTGAAAACTGATTCGTGTCTTGGTATCTTGGTATTTATTTTACCATGTTGTCAAAAAGTGAACGCGACTATAATGGCAGCTGGGCCGAATCCTGTCCTGACAGTTGTGATCAGTGAAGTGTGTTGTTGTTGTACGCGACACTCCCCGCTATGTCAGGGGTAATACATCCACCAGAGCAGCTCTCTTCACTTGCGTTTCAAAAGAATCGGCTGTCAGGGGGAAAAACAAAAAAGAAAAAACAAACGAACTCGACATTCTTCGCTTGGCCATTGGTTCTTTTAATTTATTTCAACGGAACCCGAAGCAAGCGATTTAGGGGACGGGCTGGTAGAGAGAGTAATTGATTTGTGCTTACGCCGTGCCCAGGAATTTAGTACTGGGAGTACATACCATATGGGTTAAAGAAAACAGAGTACATACCATGTGGATGGAGGAAGCCAGAGTACTAGAAGTACATATCATAAGGGTTAAGGAAACCGGAGCACTGGGAGTATATACCATATTTGTGAAGGAAACCAGAGTGCTAGGAGTACATACCATATGGATGGAGGAAACCGGAGTTATGGGAGTACAGACCATGTGGCAGGAGGAAACCTGAGTACCGAAAGTACAAACCATATTTGTGGAGTGCATGATGCACTCATTATTTATGTTGTTAATATTTGAACTAGTGATGTGAAAAAATTACCGCCGTCAGATGAATCGGGGTTAAACTCTAACCAAGATTCTGTTATCATGCTGAGTGTTTAACTCATGGTGGTGTCTGTGTGTCAGACTGTGTGTCAGGCGCTTTTATATGCCTCTATATATCATGGTCGTCAAGGTGACGTGCTTATCAAATTTTTCTGATTCTCAGAAACCTACTTATGTTAGAAAGGTGTTTTTTATGTATGTATTTGTGCATGTATGTGTGTAAATATGTGTGTTTGCTTTGGTTTTGCGTCGTATTCAACAATTTTTTTCAGTCATATGACGACGAGGAGTCCTTAGAATGTAGATACGCTGTGTCTCCTTGTGACAGGTCGAGTCCATGCCGCCAAAGTGCTGCCACCACTGAATCATCTTGTCGAAGACACCAGACATGACACCCCACTTAGGCACATTAAACTGACACCGAGCCGACCAGTCTCTGACCTCTCAGGACCGAGCGCCACGCGAGGCAGCAACAAGTGCCATTTTCAACGTCTTTGGTATGACCCGACCTAGGACTGATCCCGGATCTCCCGACCTCGGGGCAGGTGCCTTAACCACCAGGCCACTGAAGCTGTCAGGAAGGTGTTTTGAGGTTTGCTTGGAAGATAGGATGATACGGACAAAATCGTTTCGGCGCCAAAAGTGACACTTAACGACATTTATTTGCTTCTAAAAAGTGTGTTTTTGGGGCTACATCTTAGGGATTTTACAGTGCATGCACTTCGAGTATCAGCAGACTTCTGTGCGCTTTAGTATATGTAGGTCAAATGCAAATGTTACCACAGCTCGGAGTAAATATATATGACCAGGTAGTGTTGGATGTACACAATCTGGAGCAGAGTGACTGCTCGATGACCTGAGATTGCTTACCCCACCTGTAAGTTCATTCACATGTCCGGGTCAGTGTGATAATGCTAGAGCGTTGTGTTCACGTTTTTGTAACAGCGTAGATGCTAAGCTAACTTAGGTATGAAATTGATTACTTATTGCGGAGTCTCATTTGACGCGAGGCTCAAGTCTAGTTCACGTGCATGGTCTTTATATGAGGTCAGGTGAGTATGCGTGGGAGTACCGCCACACATCGTCAGGTATAGTAGAACAAACATACGACGTATAAATACCGCCGCACCTGGCCAGGTAGACTAGACCCAACACACAACTTATAAATACCGTCAAAAACGGAAATGAATATTAGATCAAACACTCGACGTAATACCGCCACACCAGGTATACTGTACCCAACACGAGACCTATAAATACTGCCACACCTGGCCAGGTATACTACACCAAACACCCGACGTAATACCGCCACACTTGGCCATTTATATTAGACCCAACACTCGACGTAATACCACGATATCTGGCCAGGTATACTACACCCAGCACCCGACGTATAAATACTGCCAAACCTGGCTCGGTATACTACACCTAACACCCGAAGTTATACCGCCACACCCGGCCAGGGATACTACACCCAACACCCGATGCATAAATACCGCCACATCTGACCCGGTATACTTGACCAAACATCCGACGTAATACCCCACACCTGGCCAAGTATAGTGCGCCCAACACCCAACGTAATACCTCAACACCTGCATAGGTATACTCGACCCAACACTCAACGTTATACCGCCACAAAGTCTGCCGTAGCGGGATTCGCACCTGCGATATCAAGGTTACCAGGGAAAATCGTCATCTCAAGGAAGCCAACGTACGTTTCACCCAAGAGATTAATTAGGGCTTGCGTTTGAAAAATGAGATACATAGTATGTAGTAAAGAACTTCCAGTTCCCAATGTTTCGATGTCTTGCAGGTGTGTTTACTTTTTTATTTATTTATTTATTTATTTGATTGATGTTTCACGCCGCACTTAAGAATATTTCGCTGATACGACGGCGGCCAGCATTATGATGGGAGGAAACCGGGCAGAGCCCAAGGGAAACCCACGACCATTCGCAGGTTGTTAGCGGATCTTCCCAAGTTTGGTCGGAGAGGAAGCCAGCACGGAGTTGGCTTAAACTCACAGCGACCGCATTGGTGAGAGGCACAGGATCATATCGCTGCTCTGGCGCACTAACACCCTCGGCCGCGGATGCCTCCCATATTTTTTTCACATAGACGACATATGCACACATACTCCCACAAGTGTCGCTTCATGCGTATAGATCTAGGTTAAGCTAACAAAGGCTCGAGTACGTGCTCATATCTGGGGAGGTGATTTTTTTTTAGACTGGTCTATCTATGTCTGCTGTTCCATCGCGGTATGTGTAGATTCATTATTCGATCATTGATACTTACTGTTCTATTGATCAGGAAATTCCACGAGATCCTACTTCGGATTACTGTGTCTCGTATCCCAGCCTGGAATGAGACTTCGTCCTGTTAGGCTATAGTGGTAAGCCTACACCACTGTTGTTGCAGTAGCCTGGCATGAGCCACACATAAAGGCGTCTTCACACTTCATGACGACTGCCCTCGAACCACCCAGTTCCTCCTCTGCGTATGTCAGCTCTCTATCACCCTCACGTAGACGTCATTAGCTGGAGTTCTGTCGGCCAATGACATCTCCACCTGAGGCTCTGAAAAGAAAAGAAAGTAAAAAAACAGTCGCCTTAAGTACATAGGCCTACAGTAAAGTGACTGCAGTGTCTGAAACGGAGAAGTAAAATGAATCTCCAAAATAAAAGTTTCCATTTTATACCTACATCACTAATTGCTATATTCACTATAGAAATGAAATATATCAATTTTGGTACGAAAAAGTATCATTTGAACGCAATTACTTTTCCGCCAAAGGTAATTCGGGTCGAAGCCGTGTAGTTTATTGTTCACTTACGATGACGTTCTGTGGCTAAATTGAAAGCGTATTACTTGTGCAGTGCAAGAGGACAATAGTAAAATTAGACTGGGGCCCAAACGCCATTGCCTATAAATTTTTTCTTATTACCTATCATGTGGATGTATTTATTTATTTGATTAGTTTACGCCGTACGTTTATGAATGTAAAATTGCCTTCTTCAGCACAGGTTATAATGCAGAAATTTGGATTTTTTAACCGTTAATTGCTGAGACAGTGGCTATTTTATATTTACATGGCAGCATGTTTAAAATTACATGGAACCTTCGTGGACCTGAGCCGTTATGGACAAGGAGATGAGTCCTGATGGACAGGAGCCCTGATGGACAGGAGCCCTGATGGACAGGAGTCCTGATGGACAGGAGCCCTGATGGACAGGAGTCCTGATGGACAGGAGCCCTGATGGACAGGAGCCCTGATGGACAGGAGCCCTGATGGACAGGAGCCCTGTTGTATCCAATTACATAAGCTCCGACAAAAGGGGGAGCAGGTATTCCCGGAACTGTCACAGTTCTACACAATTCAGCAAGGACAGGCACAGACATACGTCACATGTATACATGCATCCACCTGCGGAGGGTTTTCACACTAACGCCAGCTCCCGAGTGATGTGCTTCGATGATATGATTACCACACACTTTCAGTGATATAAAAACAAGATCATCATTCAAAATGGATAATAGACACAGGTAAGATTGAGGCATTCTATATATTCTGTATATAATTTCTTATATATTTCTGCAATAAAAACCTTATCGTAAACTTTTCAATCTACTTTCAAACAGAAATCGACTTTATTGTAGCCTAATGTGAATGGATTTCTGCCGACTACTAATATGCGAAGTAAATTTTATAAAGAAAACCTGTAAATTTACCTCAGAAGACTGAAGTGACATCCTCATTGTAAAAAAAACAAGCACAAAGACATTTACAGCCAGAACCGTACGTCCTCAGCTGCTTTACCCGTACTTTATAATCATCAAATGGGCTCAAAAAGCTGTATTTTTTTCAGCACATTTAAGAAGAATGTTCAGTCTGTATGTGTGAACTTGTAATCTTTGCTCGTGCCTATGTCACATAAAGCCTCAAAGGAAAATAGGGGCTTGGACTTGTGCCTCTTCTCGGAATTAAACTAGGCCATAAGGTAACAATATATGACTATTATACAGCAGGTATTGATGTGAATAGAGACTCACGCTTTGTCAAATGATATACGCATATAGCTGTAGATCAGTTCACATCAACGCCAGCTCCCGTATGAGTACTGCACACCTTCAGTGATACAAAAACAAGATCATCAGTGAAAATGGATAATAGACACAGGTAAGATTGACGCATTCTATTCATTTCTTAATTGTAATGAGAGCGTGATAGAGACAAAGGGAATCAACTGATTCAACCAATGGAAATTAAATGATCAATGTTTAATTTCCATTGGTTGAATCATTTGATCAATCATAGCAGTGTATTTTATTCAGCCTTCTAATGTCTGCATCTCTGTAAATGTATATATATGTGTGTTTGTTGATTGTACAAATTACTTCTCCTGAAGATGACAAGTAAAACTTAGTCGAAATATTGAGAACTTCAACCATGCGTTACATTTCTTTTTTCGCAGTTTCTATGCTTTTGTACTAAAAACATTTATTTTGAGTAACCATCCAAGTCCAAATTTTCATCAAAATATGTGTTGGATTTATGTGTTTATTGCATTTCACATTTATTCTCGGGGAAAACAGTTCATTGCTTTACATATCAACACATAATTTTTGGCCGTTTTTAAAGCGGACAACTTTGTTCACATGACTCGGAATACGAACATATAAAGTGTCTGAATGAGTAGTATTGTGTGCCGCACTGGTTTTAGTAGAGGGGCCTAAGTCGACATGCCTTAACCGAAGATCCAAGTCGCCGTATGTGTCGTCAGTGATTCCGCAGATGTCGAAAATCGCGAAAATGTTGCCTACACTGAAAGTAATGGTGATGTGTACCCTGTGCTTTGTGAATGGAAATGTGCTCTTTGACAGCCAATGACAAAGTGGGGTTTTAGTGGTTAAGAGGCCTGGCTCCCTCTGCCCCTTCTTAACCATTGGAAGCAGGGGGTATGACAAGGCATTGACAGTGCCCATGGCTTGCGCTGCCCTATGCAGACAGATATCAATTAGTTTGTCTGTGACGGCTGTCATTCATCAGTTAACCGCAAACCGGGTCATCGGTATTCGAGTTATCCAAACATGTTATCCAAATCTACATAGAGACTGTTGTTTGGTTTCAAACATTTAATATTTTTCATTACCTTTTGCTTTTCTTTTAACACCGTATCATGTGTATCAGTGTTATAGTTCACTAATGAAAATAGCTCTTTGTACCAGGTCGAGCCCATACCGCCAAAGAGTTACCTGTGGATAAAACACGTAGTGTACAAATGAGATAGATGAGTATTTTCATCAACAATTTCGTTTCTCAAATGTTTAATTATATGACATTATTACAGAATTGCGTATTTAAAACAATATCACATTTTCATGGAAATGACAAGGTAGGTTCGTAGTCAGAATCCCCTAGCCCATACCACCATTTCCTAATCTCTACACTAAGCTCAATATATGATATTCGGCACATATCAAGGTGAAAGATGGTGTAAATCCAAAGACAAAGTTATTCTTTTAAACATGAAGGAGGTGAACTCCCAAAAAGGAAAAAAAAGAATTATGATCAAGTTATCGTACCCACAAGAGGCCTTATCATACCTCCGCCTTTTACCTAAAATGAAAGACCGGGCATGTTCAGAGTTAACTCTGTCGAAAAGGTTGAACAGTATTATGTTTATTCTTTTCTGCACCGTAAACTGATACTTTACTCTATTGTCATGAAACGGAAGCTGTGTAAGAGAGCTGTCCGATTGAAACTTCAGTATGTAAGTAATAATATATGTGTTAAAATGACTGTCGAACATGCAATGTTACTTCACAGATGATATCTCGTAGTTCTCTGATTGGTCAGAATACAATACAGAAAGTCCAGACACAGGGGCCCTTCACATGTATTTATGCCACTATCTGCAGAGGGGTTTCTCAGTGACGCCAGTCCCCGTGTGCTGTGCTTCGATGATATGAGTACTGCAGAGAGTCGGTGATATAAAAACAAGATCATCAGTCAAAATGGATAATAGACACAGGTAACATTGATGCATTCTATTCATTTCTTAAATGTAATGAGAGAGGGACAGAGACGAAGGGAAATGCGCTGCCGTTCTTAATCGTAATGAGAGCGGGATATAGACGAAGGGAAATGCGCTGCCGTTCTTAATCGTAATGAGAGCGGGATAGAGACGGAGGGAAATGCGCTGCCGTTCAAATACTTTACTGACGATCACACATCAAACAATGTCTGGTGAGGTACGGATACCCAGCAAGCGGAGAAGACGTGATGACAATCACAAAATTGGAATACTATGATCATTATTGTAAACAAAATAACTCTACCAATGTCTCATAATGTAATCTGAAAACTGCAGGGTAAGTACTTTGGCCATAACCTCAAATATACGCTGTGTAAATACAATGTAAAAGACATTGCCATTACGATGTAACTTTATGTTCATTCGAAATGTCAGTCAAGCCGGTAACCAATTTATTAGAACTTGTCGCTTATTGACAGTAGTGTTTAAACGTAAGCATCACGACTAGTTAGAAGAGTTATCGCCCAAGGTTCATGATAGGTAACTCTAGTAAAGCGTTCAGAAGAAGAACCTACCGCATACTGAATCAAAGAAACGAAACCGCCAGAGTACACATCACTAGTAATTTACGCTTACATATTTCAGTAATAAAAATCTTATCGTAAACTTTTCAATCTGCTTTGAAACAGAAATCAACTTTGTTTTAGCCTAATGCAAATGGATTTCTACCAACTACTAATTCACAAAGTAAATTTTATAAAGAAAAACTGTCAATTTACCTCTGTAGATTCAAGTGACATCCTCGTTGTAAGCAGAGAAACACGTGGACATTTACAGCTACAATTGTACGTCCTTAGCTCCATTATCCAGACTTTATAATCAGCGAGTAAGCTAAAAAAAAAAGCTGTATCTTTCTTAGCACATTTAAGAAGAATGTTCAGTCTGTATGTATGAACTTGTAATCTTTGCTCGTGCCTATGTCACATAAAGCCTCAAAAGAAAATGGGGTTTGGACTTGTGCGTCTTGTCGGGATTGAACTCCGCCATAAGGTAACAATTCGGACGCCTTAACACTAGGTCTTCATGGCGCCGTCCAAACGTTGTACTCTGGAGGCTCTCGTTTTGTCTCGTGATATTCTGTCTCGCGATGTTGTCATCTTACTTCATGTGTGTGTTACTAGGAATCCAGCTCCCCAATATACCGTTAGAGGGCTGCCTGTGTTACCAGATTCCTCCTATGGGTCGCGTTACCTGTTGCCCAGCGGGGCCAGGGAGCCCATCCAGCTGACTACTCCAGAGCAGGTAATTAATATATGTATATGGCGTGGTGTTGCTGTCATGTATGGGGTGGACAAGGGTATTATGCACTTTCATTTGCCATAGGAAGTACTCTTATCACTCCCTCCCCCTCAACACCTCTGCACAAATACACGCGTCTCTCTCACGTATCCTTGCCCTAACTAAAATATACCATTCAAACTGAATGTCCCAGAAAACTGGTGCACGGTATTATAGCACAGTTTCCACCCCCCGAAATAGCACCAAATGTCCTACATATGTTTAAAGTAGGTCCGTTAAGCGTGTATACATGTGACGTATGTACACTAGACTGCGAGTGTTGTCATCCGTGTAGTATACATAAGTCACATGTATACATGCATCTATGTGCGGAGGGTTTTCATTCTAACGCCAGCTCCCGAGTGATGTGCTTCGATGACATGAGTACCGCACATTTTCAGTGATATAAAAACAAGATCATCATTCAAAATGGATAATAGGCACAGGTAAGACTGATGCATTCTATATATTCTGTATATAATTTCTCATATATTTCTGTAATAAAAAAATTATCGTAAACTTTTCAATCTACTTTCAAACAGGAATCGACTTCATCGTAGAATAATGTGAATGGATTTTTGAGGACTACTAATATGCGAAGTAAATTTTATAAAGAAAATTTACCTCAGAAAACTGAAGTGACATCCTCATTGTCAAAAAAAACAACAAGCACAAAGACATTTACAGCCAGAACCGTACGTCCTCAGCTGCTTTACCCGTACTATATAATCATCAAATAGGCTCAAAGAAAAAGCTGTATTTTTTTCAGCACATTTAAGAAGAATGTTCAGTCTGTATGTGTGAACTTGTAATCTTTGCTCGTGCCTATGTCACATAAAGCCTCAAAGGAAAATAGGGGTTTGGGCATGTTCCTCTGTCGGAATTGAACTCCGCCATAAGGTAACAAGCCGGACGCCTTAACACTACGTCTACAAGGCGCCGTCCAAACGTTGTACTCCGGAGGCTCTCGTTTTGTCTCGTGATATTCTGTCTCGCGATGTTGTCATCTTACTTCATGTGTGTGTTATCAGGAATCCAGCTCCCCAATATACCGTTAGAGGGCTGCCTGTGTTACCAGATTCCTCCTATGGGTCGCGTTACCTGTTGCCCAGCGGGGCCAGGGAGCTCATCCAGCTGACAACTCCAGAGCAGGTAATTAATATATGTATATGGCGTGGTGTTGCTGTCATGTATGGGGTGGACAAGGGTATTATACACTTTCATTTGCCATACAAAGTACTCTTATGTCCCCCTCCCCCTCCTCCTTCAGCACAAACACACACGTCTCTCTCACCCATCCTTACCCTAACTAAAATATACCATTCAAACTGAATGTTAAAGATGTTGACGTCACAATTATCAAAACACAATCAGGAAAATGTTGCCAGTTATAAAAACAAAGTTGCATTCTTCACTTGAAATGAGGTTGATAGATATTTGTATTCCCATCTATTCAGTTGTTCTAATCCTGTTTTGGTGCCTTTGGATTAAACTCTGCCCTGTTTAATCACCCATTAGTTTCTAACGCCATTATAGGGAATCTGGCAGTTTCCCGTTTTACCTGTAGGGTAAATGGCACATAGCCATTGCACCGGCCAAACCTCCTGATTTATGGCCGCAGCGGGACTAACCAGACCGGGATGAGAGCCCGCCACCCTATAATTACTGTCAGATTAGCACGGTGGACAAGGCTTTACCTCAGACAGTTGGTCAAGGATCACCAAAATGTGGTAAAACGACAAAGCTAGAGGAGTTATCTCCCCTCAAAGAGATTGTTGTTATTGGTCTGTACAGTTTGTGAAGATTACATATGGAGGTATATCATATAAACGCATACATTGTCCTCCTGTTTATTTTTGTGCTGAGCAGTTATCGGAAGCTGGGTTCCCTGTAACCTCCCCGACCCCAGAGGCTGCCCCGTTAGGGCACAGGCAGTCCCCGTTGATGCAGCCCGCCCCACCCTGGGTCATCCCTCGGACTGGGCCCCTGGTAAGCACACGCATGTTACTCACTGTTGAGTGACTTTACCCGAATATGGTACATGTACATGGTGTGCAGCTATATGCACATAAAACGTTCACATAAGTTTTAATTGTGTGTACACTGTTCTTTGTTACATAGCTCTAAAGTTTATGGCCGTTAAGTGACGATAGGCTGGTGTCGCCTTCACGAGGCTAAGGCCGGCCATCAGATTCAGTAGATGACCACAGCACCTTCCACGAAGAGACGTAGCAGAACTAAATACTTAAATATCTAAATACAATTTTTCCGCTGAACACTGAATTAAAAGTACGCTAGAATGCTTCCCAGAACCGAAAGTGTCGGCAGAGAGACATCATATACGTATTTTATAGATCATTAGTAAAGTCAACACGCTTACCTTGATGCCAGGGTAATCCAAAGTAGCCGAAAACAGTGTGTGAATCGGCAGTGAGTCACAAAAACTTAAGTTAAAACTGTATGAGACCATTTCTACCTGGACAGACCCGGAGCGTGGAACTCAGCTATGACTGTCCAGGAAAACTGGTGCACGTTATTATAACACAGTTTGCACCGCAACATAACAAAAAATGTCCCACATAAATCTCAGTAAATCAGTCAAGCGTATTAGACGAATGAGAACACACATGTGTAGTGTACAGTCAGAAGGACTAGACTTGGGCTGTATGGATTACAGCAAGGTAAAGGTGCATACTTACTGGCCATACAGAACATGCATGGACTTCACGAACGTTGCAGACTATTTAGAAAGTGTATAATACATCAGTCTATGGGCCATTTCTTTTCTGCATGTCATCAGGAAAAAACACACCCCTTTCCGTCAATCAGCGACACCCACAGATTCCGAATTTTGGTCTGCAGACAGGACATATATCGGTATAAAATATCAGCGATCACACGAAGACATTTCTGATGATTGTGTTTTCTCTATGTTTTCCCTCAGCAGCTCTCAGACTCTGGGTCCCCAGTGTCCAGCCCGACGCCCGAGGATGCTAGGTCCCCAGTGGCCATCCCTACCCCCCGAGGTTTCTGGATCCCCAATAACCATTCCGACCCCCGAGGATCCCCCTCCGGATTACCAGGCCTCACTGGCTCTACAGGCCGCCTAGCGTAGGTGTAACCATCCTGCCCTAACACAGCCCGTAAGTCAGTCTGCTCTTGGTCTTCTATTTAATATCACTGAGTCAACTGCCAGATAACCTACAGTTTCCATGACGGCATCTTTGTAAACATTCTCTGTTGTCCTGAAGTCGGCGTAACATGTTGTTGTCTTTGCACAGATCTAAGTCTAAGAAAGATGTGCCGTTTAGAGAATCTAGCTGTACTTCCCTTCGGATCCAATGAACAATGGATATATTTCTTTTACAGCCTATTCTTTTAACATACCGCTGTGGTAACGACTCCACGTAGGCCATCAACAGCATATTGACGCCATCAAGCGGAAGAATAAATAAATATAAATGGATAAGCAGAACACGTTCACAGTAAACCAACGAAGGAGACCCCATTGGCTAGACAACAGAGTGCGGGGTACCAGAGGCAGCATGGACAGATGGACGAATTACAACACACGAGTTTTGAACAATACATCCCTTAACTGAAGATGTTATATGATAACGTGTTTGTAGAATGTGTACAACTGTGCCAGGTAGAATTGTCCCTCAGTGGTTCTCCATGTAGAGATCTGACACCAAAAAGTATTATGTGGCTTTGCAATTTGCTGTTGTACAACCAACTGCTCCTTTCTTGTAAATTATGTTAAATCTTACACCGTTCAGTAGAAAATATTGACTTATATCTATTTAAATGACCACGATTCTATTTGCAAAAAAGGAGAAAAGTGCTCTATACGAAAATATTTGCTCAAGGATAAATCTTAGTAAATTTACGAAGCGTGATACTTTTTGTGATAATGATTTGCTGTGACGTACAGGTTTGTACTTAAGTACTTGATAAATATACCAGGCTTGTGACATATGTAATATTATATCAACACTGCTGGTTTGTTTGTGCTGTAAATGCATTCTTACTGTACATCTTGTGTAACGTACCAAAACACCATAACCATGTATACCGTTATCCTTGACACATCCGTTTTCCTTGAGCCTCTTGTTTGCTTAATGCTATTTTTAGCTCTACTGGTCCGTCCTTTCGTCTGTTTGCCTGTCCGTCCGACGTCTGCTGACTTTTCTTTTTAAACACTAATCGTCGTACATTTTTTTCCTCTTTGAAGGAAATATGGTTCTAATATAGACGACCTCAAGGTAGATAATTCTCAGTATAGATTTTCAATTTCGATTATCGGTGGTCCGTCTGTCTGTCTGTTCATCTAGCGTATGTTAGCATTTGTTCCAATTGCTACTCTGTTACTCCTTTTTTTAACGAACTTGGTAGAAGCATTCACTCTATCAAAATACGTGTTTCTTACTGCTGATTTTCAATTTTGACTGTCCATTGTCTGCTGTACATTAATAATTTATAATCGACTCTGTGATAATTTTGTCCCAACCAATAGAGCTACTGTCTCCATCATGAGAGTCTGATTGGACGAAACGATTATAGGTGCTACATAGAAGATAGAAAAGATGCTATTATTTTGGGAAAATGTATAAAAATAAAACCAAAAACTTTAATGCTCTCTCTATTTTGTATAAGAAACTATGGAATAAACAGATATAAACAATAAACCTTAATTGTTCATTCTTTGACGTTTGTTGAATCATGTTGTGATATATGTCGCGCGCCAAGCAGCTGGACAAAGGAACATAAGACTGTTTGTCACGTTTTGAACATCTGTAAAGGCAGTGCAACAGCTCATAACCAGCAGGACGAACTTTGCAAACCGTCAATGTATGCCATTACATGTACTAGGAAATAAAGGCTACAAAATCTTTCACTTTTAGGAATTTGTATGTTCCCTGAAATGTAAAATGTTTAATTAAGACCAATGTACTGGAGAAAAAACATTTATTTTGAGTAAATATCCAAGTCCAAATTTTCATCAAAATATGTGTTGGATTTATGTGTTTATTGCCTTTCACATTTATTCTCGGGAAAAACAGTTCATTACTGTAGAGTATTTACATATCAACACCTAATTTTTGGCCGTTTTAAATGAGGACAACTTTGTTCACATGACTCGGAATACGAACAAATAAAGTGCCTGAATGAGTAGTATTGTGTGCTGCGCTGGTTATAGTGGAGGGGCCTAAAGTCGGCATGCCTTAACCGAAGATCCAAGTCGCTGTATGTGTCGTCAGTGATTCCGGAGATGTCGAAAATCGCGAAAATGCTGCCTACACTGAAAGTAATGGTGATGTGTACCCTGTGCTTTGTGAATGGAAATGTGCCCTTTGACAGCCAATGAAAAATTAGGGTTATGTTCTAAGCCAGTTAGTTCATATTAAGTAAAATTTTAGTGGCTAAGAAGGCCTGGCTCCCTCTGCCCCTTCTTAACCACTGAAAGCAGGGGGTATAATCAGGCATTGACAGTGCCCATATCTAGCGCTGAACTGTGCAGACAGAAATCAATTAGTTCGTCTGTGACGACTGTCAATCATCAGTTAACCACAAACCGGGTCATCGGCATTCGAGTTATCCGAACATGTTATCCGAAGCTACATGTAGACTGTTGTTTGGTTTCCAACATTTACTATTTTTTATTGATTTTTTCCTATTCTGCCAACACCGTGCAATCTAATGTAAGCTCTGTCCCCTATTCTAAAGATAAAATGAAGCTAATAATTTTCTACTTTGCATTTCTTTAAAGTAAAATTGTAAGCAGAATTGCACGATGGACCAATTTTACAGAATGTGAATATAATACAACACATATGTATCATTGTTATAGTTCAATAATGAAAATAATTCTTTGTACCAGGTTTCGACCCCATACCGCCAAAAAGCCACCTGTATAAAACATGTGGTGTACAAATGAGATGGATTGGCATTTTCATCAACAATTTAGTTTCTCAAATGTTTAATTATGTGATATTATTAGAGAATTGTGTATTTAAAAGAAAATCACATGGAAATGACAAGGCAGGTTCGAAGCCAGGATCCCCTAGCCCTTACCACCATTTGCTAACCTCTGCACTAAGCTCAACATATGATATTCGGCACACATCAAGGTGAAAGATAGGTCGTGCAAATCCAAAGACAAAGTTATTGTTTTAAGCATGAAGGAAGTGAACCCCCCCCCCCCAAAGAAAAAAAATCATGATGAAGTTATCGTACCCACAAGAGGCCTTATCATACCTCCTCCTTTTACCTGAAATGAAAGACAGCGCAAGTTCAGAGTTAAATTTGTCGAAAACGTTGAACAGTATTATGTTTATTTCGGTAAAGTATTTTCTCTAACAGTTACTACGACTGCGTGAATTGATACTTAACTGTGCTCCGTGGGCTAACATGAAAGACAGCCATTGTGTGTGAGCTGTGACCCAACTGTTCCAAGAGCGGAACATCCTTGTCACCTGAGACTGTAGTAAGCCGTCAAGCTTTTGGTTGAAACTTAAGTATGTACCTAAATTTATAACATGAAACGATCAAGAAACTTACTTTCCCCACAACATAATGGTCTGGAAATACTTTGCAGTGTTGTAAACATATGTACTTGTTATAATTAAGATATATAACATTAAAACAGTGTCCTGTTCCAATGTTACTGCATGTTACACTGACAGTCAACTTGGAAAATTTACGTCACAGCTTATAGGCAGCTGATATCTCCTAGCTCTCTGATTGATCAGTTTCTCATAAGCTTAAAAGCATTGGCCCCTCCAGATCGTCAGTCGGCAGCAAAATACTCCACACTTTAAGCGAAAGTAATTCAGCCACAATTTCATATAAGTACAAATAGGATTTTGCATTGGAAAGAAGATTTTGTAGTCTTTTTAATGAACAGTGCCTCAGTCATAAGTCTTTTACATTGATATGAAATAACTATTACTTCAAAATCCAAAAGCATGGATGGCATTTTAGTAAGCGTCAGAAAAACACGTGTCAATTTCTGTGAACGGAATGAACTCCAGATGACCGATTTAATCACCTAATACGTAGGCCGACGTTACATAACCTTTGGCGGGTCGTGGGCCGCTCCACGGCGACCGTATCGTCCCCTCGTCCTCTCGTCTCGCGCTTATCAAAGCTCATGTCACGTAGGCCCATGTGTTGGGTGCAATTCACCCGAGCGGCGCAGAATCCTCATCCGGCTTCCATACATCCCCCTAATTCTTGCAATTTTGCTGACATCTACCTAGGCTGCTCTTTATAGTCTCAATAACCATAACAGGAAGATACAGTTTCTCTGTTCTCACACGGTTAGAAGTTCTCAGGAGCAACATATGCATATTATTACTTACTCCCTTTAGCAGTGCAAATATCTATCTTATAAATTAAAATAATCGGGGAAATAGACGTAAGTGATCTGCATGGTAAGAATGGGACCAGAGCTAGAACTTTTCACACTACACAAAATGTCTTGAACTACTCACTTGACACGGAAAAATCCATTTCGCCAACTTCATTGTGGTCATGAATATTCATGAGGTCAAAGGTTTCTCTCTAGTTACTTGAAAGCTAAACACATCAAACATTACAAAACACATCAAAGACGCTACAATATGTCTGCTGATGAGACGTTTGGAGGAGAAAAGTAAATTCATCATGTTCTTGATAGAATGTATATTAAAATTTGGCACTGTGGTATTTCGGTCTACGGACAGGTACCCATGGATTGAAGCTAACGTTCATCGTGATCTGAATACAAATGAGGCTTTATTACTGTTGTCTGACATGTCAGGTCTCTCTGCCATTCATTGGATAAAACCATGTCACGTGGGGCGCAACAATTTGTGATGCTGTACCCAGTGACGACGAATGCAATGTAGCAAGCCCAGCGGTGCTACGTCACATTTATTTTTGTTCTCGTCGTGAGTTGTGTCCCCTTGGAACAAATTTCGGTTGTCGTCTGCTGCTTGCAGTTCCACATGGCCATTTTATGGCGTATCAAGCAAAGCAGACATCAACACACTGGTCACTTCACCATGTGTCATTCGGTATAACCAAGTAACTGTGGCAAGCTGCAAAGTGGAACTGTGTGGTCTATCTACTCGAGGCTGGTGATGAACAGTGAGATGGTCAACTGTGTGATCCATCGACTCGAGGCTGGTGATGAACAGTGAGATGGTCAGCTGTGTGATCTATCGACTCGAGGCTGGTGATGAACAGTGAGATGGTCAGCTGTGTGATCTATCGACTCCAGGCTGTTGATGAACAGTGAGATGGTCAGCTGTGTGATCTATCGACTCGAGGCTGGTGATGAACAGTGAGATGGTCAACTGTGTGATCTATCGACTCGAGGCTGGTGATGAACAGTGAGATGGTCAACTGTGTGATCTATCGACTCGAGGCTGATGATGAACAGTGAGATGGTCAACTGTGTGATCTATCGACTCGAGGCTGGTGATGAACAGTGAGATGGTCAGCTGTGTGATCTATCGACTCGAGGCTGGTGATGAACAGTGAGATGATCAGCTGTGTGATCTATCGACTCGAGGCTGGTGATGAACAGTGAGATGATCAGCTGTGTGATCTATCGACTCGAGGCTGGTGATGAACAGTGAGATGATCAGCTGTGTGATCTATCGACTCCAGGCTGTTGATGAACAGTGAGATGATCAACTGTGTGATCTATCGACTCGAGGCTGGTGATGAACAGTGAGATGGTCAACTGTGTGATCTATCGACTCGAGGCTGTTGATGAACAGTGAGATGGTCAGCTGTGTGATCTATCGACTCCAGGCTGGTGATGAACAGTGAGATGGTCAACTGTGTGATCTATCGACTCGAGGATGGTGATGAACAGTGAGATGGTCAATTGTGTGATCTATCGACTCGAGGCTGGTGATGAACAGTGAGATGGTCAACTGTGTGATCTATCGACTCGAGGCTGGTGATGAACAGTGAGATGGTCAGCTGTGTGATCTATCGACTCGAGGCTGGTGATGAACAGTGAGATGGTCAGCTGTGTGATCTATCGACTCGAGGCTGGTGATGAACAGTGAGATGATCAGCTGTGTGATCTATCGACTCGAGGCTGGTGATGAACAGTGAGATGATCAGCTGTGTGATCTATCGACTCCAGGCTGGTGATGAACAGTGAGATGATCAGCTGTGTGATCTATCGACTCCAGGCTGTTGATGAACAGTGAGATGATCAGCTGTGTGATCTATCGACTCGAGGCTGGTGATGAACAGTGAGATGGTCAACTGTGTGATCTATCGACTCGAGGCTGTTGATGAACAGTGAGATGGTCAACTGTGTGATCTATCGACTCGAGGCTGTTGATGAACAGTGAGATGGTCAGCTGTGTGATCTATCGACTCCAGGCTGGTGATGAACAGTGAGATGGTCAACTGTGTGATCTATCGACTCGAGGATGGTGATGAACAGTGAGATGGTCAATTGTGTGATCTATCGACTCGAGGCTGGTGATGAACAGTGAGATGGTCAACTGTGTGATCTATCGACTCGAGGCTGGTGATGAACAGTGAGATGGTCAGCTGTGTGATCTATCGACTCGAGGCTGGTGATGAACAGTGAGATGGTCAGCTGTGTGATCTATCGACTCCAGGCTGGTGATGAACAGTGAGATGGTCAACTGTGTGATCTATCGACTCGAGGCTGGTGATGAACAGTGAGATGGTCAACTGTGTGATCTATCGACTCGAGGCTGGTGATGAACAGTGAGATGATCAGCTGTGTGATCTATCGACTCCAGGCTGGTGATGAACAGTGAGATGGTCAACTGTGTGATCTATCGACTCGAGGCTGGTGATGAACAGTGAGATGGTCAACTGTGTGATCTATCGACTCCAGGCTGGTGATGAACAGTGAGATGGTCAGCTGTGTGATCTATCGACTCGAGGCTGGTGATGAACAGTGAGATGGTCAGCTGTGTGATCTATCGACTCGAGGCTGGTGATGAACAGTGAGATGGTCAACTGTGTGATCTATCGACTCGAGGCTGGTGATGAACAGTGAGATGGTCAACTGTGTGATGGTCAGCTGTGTGATCTATCGACTCGAGGCTGGTGATGAACAGTGAGATGGTAAACTGTGTGATCTATCGACTCATGGCTGGTGATGAACAGTGAGATGGTCAGGTGTGTGATCTATGGACTCGAGGCTGGTGATGAACAGTGAGATGGTCAAGACGAAAAAAAAAAACAGGTGAAACTTGGTTAATTTGAGAGTAAAAATTATTCCACGTAGACGTTGTCTCATGGTCTAGATGTGAGTATTGAGATGATGAGGCACGTTTTGCTCGGTAACATTTCTCCATCGGGAGTAGTGTCTTGCACAATATCTCGTTACACAGTCTTATTTATGTAAAATCTGGCAGGTCGTGGAATATAACATTGTTGCCACAGTTAATTTCAGTCACACCACGGTCCTCTGTTCTCGTAACAGGGCGGTCTTATACCCAACATATTGACCTTGCAGCCTCACCGGAATCCAAATCTGACACAACGCAGCCAAATGTAGGCCTATGGTGCTGCCTCACTGGAACGTCATGTCGCAGGCACCTGATATGGTGCCTGTCTGTGTATTAGAAATGCTTATTTAGGACATCGCTTCTCTTTCGCCGAAAGCGTCTATTATTATTATTTTGAATTTGACATCGTCTTTATGTACTGGACAATTCCTTTGTGGAACTCGAGTTCTTCCGTCATAACCAAACGTTCTCCAACAAGAACCATGGAGTCGTAGTTAATGTGGTTTCCTTTCTGGAATCCAAAGTTGTAGACGATGGGGGCAAACGTGATTCCGATTATCTTCCGTGTGTCCATGTCAACGGCTGCCATGGATACACCGTCGTTGAAGGATGAAGAGAAGACGTTGTCCAGCCACAAGTTCCTGTCCACTTCGGGATTCAGCTTCAGGGAGCATCAATCAACAGCGGTTTGTACAATCAAAGAGAGGAACGCAACAGACTTTCAATTCTTTTGAAACAATACTTAATTTAAATAATAGTTTTCTGAATTTTTTTTTTGGAACCAACATCACATTCGAAGGTGTTACTTAATTTTACTGCATTAGGGAAAGTATATAGACGATGGAGCACACTCAGCTTTTATCGTACTGGTTTTTGAAGAGTATACCAATCGCGTCCAGGCCTTACAGCTTTTCTTGACCCTACTGAGCATCTCCGTGGCCAAAGGGGTTAGAGAACCAACGTAATGACCCAGTGCCTATCACCAATGCGGTCAGTGTGAGTTCAAGCTCAGCTTCTGTCACACGTAGAAAGGTCTATCAGCAACATGCGGATGGTCGTGGTTTCCACCAGGCTTTGCCCGGTTTGCTGTCACCACAATGCAGGCCGCCAGCGTATAAGTGAAACTTCAGTGGAATAAATAAATGTTGATCCTATTCAAATAATTGCTTCAATAACCGTTAAAACTTTAACGGTTACTGAAATAATTATATCAATAAGCGTTCAAATGTAACTTTTTATGAAATAGTTATTTTACTGACGGTTGCAAGGGTTGCTCTTATTGAAATAAAGTCGATTTTATACATGTGATTTCACATTGAGATTGTCTCATTCTCCAGTACGATGATCTAGATCTGAGTTGTCAAAAACTCCTTGTAACAGAGCAAGGCAGAAGCTTGTCTGTTTGGGGTGTCTTTGAAGCCTTTATTAGGGAAACACCTAAAGAATGGAACGAAAAAGACAAAAAAGGACAAAGGAAAATTCATTAAGTACACTGGAAGGAACATGCTGTGTTCCAACCGGTCCAAAGTCATAATATACGTGACGTCATTCCTCATGTTTATGTATGTATATGTATATATGCATGTATATATACATGGTTATCGATGACCCATTGCATGTAACACTACTAAACAAACCCTTGTGTGGATGATCAGATGTAAATTTACAGGTAACAACTGGTAAAGGTGCAAGTACGACTTTCTCTTTATACATGTATACGTTACGGATATTCCACGAATACACCCGAATGCACATTTCTCCATTATCACACATCAAACTTGGAAACATCATATATCCACCAAAGCAGCCAAACGGCAATTTACACTTTAGTGATTATAGTAGTCGCAGTGCTCATCTACAGTGCTACATAAAGCCTACAATGTTCATATGAATGACGCCAAAGAGGGTGTTACTCAATACACACAAATAGCTTTGTGACAAATCAGCAATAACATTGACCTCCCAAACGCCTCCAAAGAATGGTCCAAACTGTCAACAGGTATTCATATGGACACATCATACTTAACCTACCGGACCTGTTAACAGGTCAATATTCACACAGTCTGCTACATGTTGCCTGTCAAACAACAACTGCGTGCACATGTAGGTATTTTAGCATGGTACAGACCATGAGCAAATTATACAAGAGAATTAGCAGAATTTTTCCACTAGTTATCTGCTACTGCAGCAAGACATGAAGAAAACCATGTCCATGAGGGGCCTCCGCAAAGTGTGACCAGACCAAACCGGATAACAAATGGACAAAGAACACCTCTTGTCATGTCCAAACCGGATAACAAATGGACAATGAACACCTCTTGTCATGACCAAACCGGATAACAAATGGACAATGAACACCTCTTGTCATGTCCAAACCGGATAATAAATGGGCAAACATACCCCTTTACATATCCCACATCGGAGAATTAGGGGGAGGGGGAGAAGGTATGTATAGCAAGCTAATTACAAGGATGGCTATAAACACATTATCTCGTCATAACAGCTGTAGGCCTACGCCTCTTTTAGGTGTATTCAACAATGAGGGCTATTCATGCAAGGGAAAGATGACGATAACACTTCTCAACTCTCGAGACTAAAGCTGTGGAATAATGATACACTATCTCTACACTTTGTTAATGATGTTAAATTAAACGGCAATCTTTACATCATATCCGTTAGAAAATCTCTTAAAGGACCAGAGAAGAAAATGCATGAAAAATACATTTACCTATTTTCCAGTGCATGGCGTTTAATCTGAATGAAACAAACGATACGTAAGTTATACTGCAGTTAGAAAGCATTTACGAATGGAAAATATAATGCTAGGTTCCCGCCAGTAGAAATTTCATGTCATGTTGTTGACTTTGAGGAAATAATGCTGGGAATGTTTCAGATGGGAACAGCTGTTGAACAGATGTTGGCCATAATTTTAGCCTGCTCACCTGTTTCTTGGGTTCGAAAAAACTAAGCCTTGTTTCAGGTATATTCGCAAGACACCTCTGGTTATCTCCAATGTATGCCTGGCTGATATACCTATGCGCATCCTGATCCATGATGTGATTAAAGACAGGATTGAATTAAGTAGTACATATATTTAATCTATGTTACAAGGTGCAAGCGATTCATCTGAAATCACTTGGATAAATAATATAGTAGCTACAACAGTGTTGTGCTTTACGCTGCAAACCTATAGCAATGTTTCCATTTTTAAATAGATAATTCAAACTTTGCTGTAAAACGGTTTGTTACACATTCAATACAAAATAATCATGCAAGCATGTGCTGTAAAATTATGTAAATGTAACATTTAATTGTCCTGTTAATAGTTGCAGAGCTAGGCCAAAATTCTTTTACAAAAACAAGTTTTAAAATAAAGTTTAAGCTGACGGTAAGTTGCGGACGGTCGATTAACTTTGTGCAACAGTTATTTTGCCTGAGTAGGCGTAAATGCTGAACTACTTGCACAGTCACCGAACATACAAATTACGTCCGGGGACTCCATGGACAAGACAGTTAGCACGCCAGCGCGGCGTTAAGACTCTCGTGCCTCTCACGAATGCGCTCGCCCAGCTCATGCTGGCTTCCTCCCGGCCGCACGTGAAAAGTTTTGCCTGCAACCTGCGGATGGTCATGGGTTTCCTCCGGGCTCTTTCTGGTTTCCTCCCACCATAATGCCCGCCATCGTCGTATGAGTAAAATATTCTCGATTTCGGGCAAAACACCAATCGAATAAATAAATAAATAAATCAAACAATGGCGTGTTGGAAATTCAGAGATGAAGAACGGGTTTGATGTGCTGTGTTAGCGGTCCAGGAATACATCACGTCAAT
Source organism: Acanthopleura granulata (assembly GCA_016165875.1). NCBI lineage: Eukaryota > Metazoa > Mollusca > Polyplacophora > Chitonida > Chitonidae > Acanthopleura > Acanthopleura granulata. The sequence goes on from JABBOT010000036.1 coordinate 1,984,308, forward strand.
GTTAGCCACAGTGGCATTAATCGCGCCCATCAACACCTGTCAGACAGAACTGATTCCTCCCGTTACTCAGTGTGCAACGCTATTCATAATAATTCTGAGGTCACTCGAGACAATTGAGACGAGGTGTTGAAAACATACTTGTGGGAATATAACATTACACACCGCAAAAAGTGTTTTAACTTGAGTTTCATGGCAAGTGCGGAGATACATATCAGTTTGTCAAGTTTTGGATGTTACAAGTCACTGAGAAAAGGAAATGCCGACGGTAACAAGGAGTGACTTTACAAGGGGCTAACAGAACGCGACTAGATAAAAACCAGACTTTAGCTAGTGACATTTATACACGTTATGATATTTCAAGCCTGTCGTCGGCCACTAGTTTTTCGTTACGGTGAAAATTTACTCTGTAAGGTTTAGGGTCGAAGTTGTACAGTCGATGTAGTCGTTTATTTCGCGTGAGCGGAATAGCTGCTGGAGCAGAGTTACAATGAAGGTCTCAGACCACGGGTTAATCTGAACGCTATTTGATTCGCTACGATTCGCGAGGGCCAGTTTTCTCGAGTTTAGATGTGCGCATGCAGCCTTCACAGTAATGGCCACGACGTGCCTGTAGCAGATGTGCAAACCAAATACAGGTTAGAGCGTCCATGTGCAAGATGAGAACCCACGGGTTATATTGGGCTAATGTAAACACTCTAGCAGACGCTGTTCCCTAATTAAGACCCAAAGCAGGTCACACGGTTCCTTATTGTCTGATCAGATGAACAGATCACACTGATAAATCAAAGACATACCACATTAAAAGATCAAAGACATGCTGCATTAACGGATCAAAGACATGTCACTGACAGGTTATACTCACGGATCACACCTGAAGATCACACTTAAAAGTCACACGGACAGATCACACTCACAGGTCTCACTGACAGATTATATGGACAGATCACACTAACAGATCACACTGACAAGATCACACAAGGTTTCACTGAGAGATCACACTGAGAGATCACTGTCCGCAAGTATAACGCAAGGTACAGGTCACCGAGCACAAGCGTAATGTCTGAAGATGTCTGAAGCAATCAACGAGCAATGATGAATTCACGAGACGTACTTCCTTTCAAACACCTCACAGACTGTCGGCAATTACCGAAAACTGTCAGTAAAACCTATCGACATCTAAATTTATTTCATAAATCAACCGGACGGCAGCGTGGTGCAAACCTATGAGCGCACACGTGCTGATCACCGTGCACAACAACAAAACACGGAGCGATTACACAATCAGTTAGAGCCGCAGGGATCCAAACCTATGTGCTCACACGTGCTGATCACCGTGCACAACAACAAAACACGGAGCGATTACACAATCAGTTAGAGCCGCAGGGATCCAAACCTATGCGCACACACGTGCTGATCACCGTGCACAACAACAAAACACGGAGCGATTACACAATCAGTTAGAGCCGCAGGGATCCAAACCTATGAGCGCACACGTGCTGATCACCGTGCACAACAACAAAACACGGAGCGATTACACAATCAGTTAGAGCCGCAGGGATCCAAACCTATGTGCTCACACGTGCTGATCACCGTGCACAACAACAAAACACGGAGCGATTACACAATCAGTTAGAGCCGCAGGGATCCAAACCTATGCGCACACGTGCTGATCACCGTGCACAACAACAAAACACGGAGCGATTACACAATCAGTTAGAGCCGCAGGGATCCAAACCTATGCGCACACACGTGCTGATCACCGTGCACAACAACAAAACACGGAGCGATTACACAATCAGTTAGAGCCGCAGGGATCTAAACCTATGAGCACACGTGCTGATCACCGTGCACAACAACAAAACACGGAGCGATTACACAATCAGTTAGAGCCGCAGAGATCTAACTCATAATATGTAAGCGACACTGCCTACTCACCATGACAATTGATCGGGTAGCTATAAGAAAACCTGATATACAGGAGAAGCTATCCCTGTCACACCCTCCCCTGCTACGTGTTTGACGCCTCCACAAACTAACACCCTTTTCTGCAATATATTAACGTCTAACACTTCAGTGGATATTAGAAAGGAGCCGAGCTCACAGCAGCTGGGTTTGACTCACGGTGGCCAGAATCTGGGGATCCACCGACAGCATACATACCTGAGCTAAAGCTGATCTGGGCCCTTGATGGAGGTTGGAGTGCTGTCCAGCAGTCGACCGCGTAGAAAGGCGCACAGACTGATGACCGGGAAAACGATCTCCTCTCGCGGGCTCCCCTGTGCTCTCCAAAATACAACGTTCATCTTCCGAAGAATCACCGTTTCCCTGGGCCTGTAAGGCGAGTCTTGAAGCGTGAGTCACATAAACGTCAAACTCCTCGTCGCTCGACAGTTCTCTCTCTGCAAATTGCTGTTCGGGTTCCTCTGGTACTGGCTTTCTTGTAGGTTTTTAAAGAATGTCATCCACAAGGTGTCTTGCATCTAAAATTTCGGCCCTATTTACTGTCTTCCTGATGCCGGTATCGTGGAGAGCTTCTTCGACGTGAAACATGACCTTCCGTATCCGGGCCCTTAGCGATCCTTTAGGGTTGATGACACTAGACGTGCTGGATCTTCGGTTACGAAGGTACACTCGGCATCCCACAGGTAAACCAGTCTCTTGAGTCTTTCTGTAGATCTTCCTTCGCCGAAGCACCTCGTGCTCTGTTTTCGCAGAGGCTACCGCAAATGTTCCCTTCAGCCGGTGATAATGATCATCAACCCAGTCATGAACGCAGAATGTATCCTGTTCTTCCAGTTAAATGGCAGTCTAGGATCTCTGTCAAAGAATAGATAGAATGGCGAATACTTTGTGGATGAATGAGGCGTGCAGTTGTATGCACACAGAACTTCGGAAAGGTACCTTGGCCACTTCGACTTCTTATGAGGCGGAAGTGAACTGAGAAGGCCATGCATGGTCCTGTTGAAGCTTTTGAAGGCACCATTCCCCTGAGGATGGTAATACTCTTGGTCACGTTGTAGATGGAACAAAGTTACTTTATCGCTTCACTTTCAAAGTCCATGCCCTGATCGCTGTTAATCCTGCGAGGTACTCTAAAACGGACAAACCATTCCCGTACCAGAATTCTAGGAGTAGCTTTTGGATAAAGAGTGGCCACAGCTTGGGTGTATTTGATAAAATACGTCAGTGAGAACCAACACGTTCTCCATTCCACAGGACTTCTCCAACATTGTGAAATGGATAGCCAATATCTCTAAAGGTCTCCGGGCAGTAGGAGAACCTGGCGTTGGTCTCACCTTCGTCCATGCCTTGGACAGTGCACATGTGCGACAGGTTCTGCAGTATGCTCGAACATCAGCTGTCATTCCAGGCCAGTAACTCCTCGACTGCAACCACTCTAAAGTGCGTTCAGTTCCCTGATGTCCAGACCTGTCGTGAATTTCCGTTAGGACCTGTTCTCGCAAACTGAGGGAGAGAAATAGCTGCCTGGTTTCATGTCCATTTCTCCACATCTTCCGAAACAGAACAGTTTTCATAATAACTTATATTCCACCTTAAGTTCACCCGGGGTCGGTCTGCGTTTCAATGCCCAGTAGTGATGCGTCCTACAAAGAAGGGGCCTATTGAGCTGAAGATTCTTCATGTCCTGAGTCGGCATCGTATGTAGTGTTGACACTGACAGAGGGTCGTATGTAGTGTTGACACTGATGCTGATAGAGGGTCGTAGGTAGTGTTGACACTGACAGAGGGTCGTATGTAGTGTTGACACTGACAGAGGGTCGTAGGTAGTGTTGACACTGATGCTGACAGAGGGTCGTAGGTAGTGTTGACACTGACAGAGGGTCGTATGTAGTGTTGACACTGAAAGAGGGTCGTATGTAGTGTTGACACTGATGCTGATAGAGGGTCGTAGGTAGTGTTGACACTGAAAGGGGGTCGTATGTAGTGTTGACACTGACAGAGGGTCGTATGTAGTGTTGACACTGATGCTGATAGAGGGTCGTATGTAGTGTTGACACTGATAGAGGGTCGTATGTAGTGTTGACACTGACAGAGGGTCGTATGTAGTGTTGACACTGATGCTGATAGAGGGTCGTAGGTAGTGTTGACACTGACAGAGGGTCGTATGTAGTGTTGACACTGACAGAGGGTCGTATGTAGTGTTGACACTGACAGAGGGTCGTATGTAGTGTTGACACTGATGCTAATAGAGGGTCGTATGTAGTGTTGACACTGATAGAGGGTCGTATGTAGTGTTGACACTGATGCTAATAGAGGGTCGTATGTAGTGTGGACACTGATAGAGGGTCGTATGTAGTGTTGACACTGACAGAGGGTCGTATGTAGTGTTGACACTGATGCTGATAGAGGGTCGTAGGTAGTGTTGACACTGACAGAGGGTCGTATGTAGTGTTGACACTGACAGAGGGTCGTATGTAGTGTTGACACTGATAGAGGGTCGTATGTAATGTTGACACTGATGCTAATAGAGGGCCGTATGTAGTGTTGACACTGATAGAGGGTCGTATGTAGTGTTGACACTGATGCTAATAGAGGGTCGTATGTAGTGTTGACACTGATGCTAATAGAGGGTCGTATGTAGTGTTGACACTGATGCTAATAGAGGGTCGTATGTAGTGTTGACACTGTTAGAGGGTCGGTTTTGTAGGAGCGAAACTGAACCTCTTGGATCCAGCTGTCTGATGTAGCTGCCTGAAAACTGTTATGAATCTCGACTGGCACTGATGTCGTCATGTTGACAGGTAAGTCATATATTCGGCTAATAATGCAAAGAGTAAACAACCCTTTCTGATAGATACACTACTGCCATGGCAAACATTAACACAAAAACTGTTATCAAACATATCCGAAGTACACGTGATAAATATTTATAACATAACCCAGGGTGAAAAGAATCGATTTATGGTATGAAACAAATGTATGCTGCTGTCCCATGGCAGAAGGAACCAAGTGATATATAGGTCAAAAAGACGTCAATCACGCTATATCATTTACCGAATGAAGGCTCATTTGTCAGCATCAGGATTTTGTGAAATACACTGTATTTTTGTCTGTATTAAACACGCAAATTTACGCAAATACTCATGGAATGATAGTTTTTTGTGACAAAAGGAAGTGAGTGACTCAGGCCAATCACAATGTACGTGATGAAAGATGCAGGCCAATCAAATACATTTTACTAACAGAACTTGATCTTTTAAAAGATGACCATGTAATTATGATAAACGTGCTGAAGCGTACAGACTCCTTTGACAAAGTAAAGAAGTCGTAAGTGAAACAATATATTTTTTTTATCGTTTCTTGTGTATTTAATTCCTGACGGGTATTTTATTTTAGCCGACAAAATAATAATAAATTTGCTGCTGTTATTGTTGGTCTATCATCGAAAACTGGACCCTCTATAATAATAATGGCTTGCTTTTCTGTTTAAGTGATGTTCACATTTAAAGGGTGGTAAAAATAAAGAAAAATACTTTAGTCGGTCAAATTCTTTGTAAAACTGTTTTTTATTGTTGGTAGGGATTATCTGAGCTACAAAATTCCCGTATTGTTTTGGCTACCCGCTTCCTTTTGTCTGTGTAAAAATGATATAGTACAGGACGAAACATACACCGACATAAGGAAGTAATTCTCATGATATATCTGTCCCAATAATTATCCATCCCAATATACATTAATTAATTGCCTTTCTTGTGGTCTGTAATTACAAGGTAAATTAATCCCAATATAGGGGATGTCCGAAAAAAGCTTATCAAAACGGTGGTTTTGTCACTTGCTTCCTTTTGCCAGGAGAGGACAGTATGGTTTCAAACAGTTTCAGTGGATTCTGAGAGACATTTCTTGACATTTTGAGGAGACTTAAACTTTTCAAGTAAAACGTCTATTCCTGGACTGTAGTCAGTTACTTGAAAGTGTCCCAACCGAATGGCTTTAAGGCAGAAACAAGGAGGAAGTGACACTAGAAATACAGAGATTTTTACAACTTTAATGTAACATTTCACAAATATAAAGAAAGTCTAGTACTATTTAGATCTACACTGAGAAATTATTTGGAAAAGTGTATTCACATCTGTCTATGAATGCACTCAAAATACGAAGTTAAAAGATTTTCATTATAAAATCTAAAAACAAACTCTTATCTCCATAAAATAAAACAGGGAAGAGAAGAAATGAGTAATTATTATGGCCTGGAAAAAGATACAAAACAAAAACATATCTGTTAATACTAACTTATATCGAACATGTTTGTGAACATGAACATGCACTTAAATTCACAGCAACCGCATTGGTGAGAGGCACCTCGGTCATTACGTTGCGCTAGTCCGCTAATCAACTCGGACAAGGAGGCCCCTGGAGTCATGATGTTGTCGTCCAATGCACCTCGGACTGATACGGCATCTATAAATGTCGTCGTCTCAAATTTGGCTTCATATTGAATTAAGAAATATCGTATCCAGCATAGACCACATTAAACGAATCTAAGATAAACTTAACTCTGGCAACTATGGACGTGCACATGTATAATTGTGTATAGTGCGAAGTGCTCCGTCAAGTGCCCCGTGCCTCATACCTGACCTTGGTTGTGGAGGGTCGGCTTCGCTCTGGTTTTGTTCTTGTCTATAGCATCATCCGCTCTGTCCTCGACAAACCATTCCAATCTATTGACTTTAAGCTGTGTCCAAAGACACCAGATAATATCATGCGACTGAAAACTGTGTAATAGGTAACAATAGTGTAATGGTGTAATGGTAGAATAAGTGTTTAGCTGTCCGTGCATTTTCAGTACGAACCAAGGGCCTTGGAGAATATGTATATATACAAATTTATATTGGTCGACCAAGCTGTCTTCGTTGGATGTGGACGGCCAAGTTTCACACATCCCTCCAAACCTTACCCCACCCCACCAGAAGTAAAACACCTGACAATCAATACTCATCTTCAAGTGAACCTTAATTAGGGTCTCCAGCCTTTAAAGAATTATTTCTGGACAGGTTTGGTCCAGTCTGATTCTGGCTGTGTTCAGAGAGGGAACAACACCTAAACTGGATTCCAGCTGTGTTCAGAGAGAGAACGGCTAAACTAGATTCCAGCTGTGTTCACAGAGAGCAACGCATAAACTGGAGTGATATCTGCTGTGTTCAGAGAGGGAACAACGCCTAAACTGGATTCCAGCTGTGTTCAGAGAGAGAACGGCTAAACTAGATTCCAGCTGTGTTCACAGAGAGCAACGCATAAACTGGAGTGATATCTGCTGTGTTCAGAGAGAGGAACAACGCCTAAACTGGAGTGATATCTGCTGTGTTCAGAGAGAGGAACAACGCCTAAACTGGAGTGATATCTGCTGTGTTCAACAACGACTAAACTGGATTCCAGCTGTGTTCAGAGAGAGAACGGCTAAACTAGATTCCAGCTGTGTTCACAGAGAGCAAGGCATAAACTGGAGTGATATCTGCTGGCTGTGATCACAGAGAGAACAACAGCTAGACTGGAGTGATATCTCATGGCTGTGTTCACAGAGAGAACAACGGCTAGACTGGAGTGATATCAGCTGTCTGCGTTCACAGAGAGAAGAACGACTAGACTGGGGTGATAACTGCTGGCTGTGTTCACAGAGAGAACAACGACTAGACTGGGGTGATATCTGATGGCTGTGTTAACAGAGAGAAGAACGACTAGACTGGGGTGATAACTGCTGGCTGTGTTCACAGAGAGAACAACGACTAGACTGGGGTGATATCTGATGGCTGTGTTAACAGAGAAAACAACGACTAAAGAGGAAACCGGGAGGTGCCATGTCATCTATTTATTTGTCTGAATGGTGTTTTACACCGTACTCATAACATTATGGTAAGAGGAAACCGGGGGGGGGGGGGGGCATGTCATATTGTATACGACAACAAATCTGTATGTACCATTTACTCCGGACATCCTCGTTGGGAAAATACTGAACAAGAATCATCACACACGGCTAGTTACTTGTAATTAAACTTTTCTTTATTACCATCGTCATTTCTATGGATTACTGTAAAATAATACTTCAAGAGATGACACGCCTTAAAATAACTATCCACAGTCCTGTGTGCACATAATGAGTGTAATCTTCTGGGCAAGCAAAGTTCATGTCACCTTTATGAGATTTTAAGATGTAATTCGCATGTAAACTGCAAACGAAGGCACAGGCTACGGAAGACAGGCAACATTCCTGGGGCCCGTCTGACAAAGCTGGAGTAAGGCTGCGACTGGGTGTGAGCTTGTCGGACGCGTGTTGCAGGAAAGACTGATTGTCTTACAAAGCTGGAGTAGTTGCGACTTGATGTAAAGTTTGGTGCAAATTTACACCTATACTCGGGCAGACGTAAATTCCCTAAGTACACTAAATATGGCGGCGCTTGTGGTGTTTCGTAGACACACTTCAAGCATTGCGACAGTAATTTAGTAAGACGCTACCCGGAGCTGACGGAAGCCGCTACTAAAGCGGATGTAAACGTCTACGTCTGACGCAAGCTACCCCAGCTTGGTAAGATGGGCCCCAGGTCCGCGAAGACACCTACTCCATGTACTTAGGTCATTACCGCCATTTTTCACCATAGACTTTCTCTTTATAATATACGATGGTGTTATGTTAATTGGGCGTTGGGAACTTTAGTGCCCACGGGAAAACCACCAACCTTTGGTAGGCTTCTCATGAACTTTTTTCACCTGAAATATACAAGCATGCACATCATACTGGTGGACGTCATCTTCAACAAACAGCACACTGCCCAAATGGCCACCAGAGCGTCGCTGGCCGCTTGTCGTCACTGTTAAGATTATTGTCTCTAAGCAGAGAATGCGGCCAATCTACATGTACACATTCTCTGAGCAAGGCTGGCCCAATCCTGCAACACCAAACAGTTCTTCAATTAAGAATCAGGTCAGTCACCAGCTTTTCAGTACTGACATGTTTCAGTTTTGTTCAGTCCTCATGTAAACTTCGTACTGAATATCCTGCCAGATGTAATGGACGAATCACGCTGATACTACAGCTTCCACACATACGCAATATGGTTGATACGCACCCGACCAGTGGCATTCGTCTTTTTTTACGTCTCAGTTTCAATGACATATCTTAGAAAGCTTGATTTTGTAAAATTTTCGCCGTACCTTTCGCACATGACCATGCATTCAAAGCACTACAGTAATGGCCTTCTTAAGCCCTGGAAATCAACACATGAAGCTATTGTACAAAAATGGCCACTAGAGTCGCGCTGTACACACGTATATAACATGTATGTAAAAATGGCCACTAAACTCGTGCTGTGTACACACGTACATAACATGTATGTAAATATGTACATGTGAAAATGATATATTATGGCAGGACTGAAAAGACTGTGGTTTGATGTTTGGTTTTTATTTCAGAGGTACATGCATGATGGTCAAGAAAATAGAATACGGGTGGGGGTTAGGGATGGAGGAATCATGACAGTTGGAACACCAAGTGCCCAGTTAAAGCACTAATTCTGATAAGGGGAGACGTGGGGTGGGGTGGGGAGACGGGGGGTGGGGTGGTTGTTTGGCCTCTGCAACAAGTTGTCCATTTGAATACAAAAATCTTTTAAGAATATTATTTACATTGTGCCTGGTTTTGCAATATGTTCATATATATATATATACCTGCAGTGCAATGTACCTTTCATCTTAGTTATAAGATCTTTTTAACATGTGCTTTTAACACAACTCCTAGGAAATTTCCAAGGTTCAAGGAGTTAGCTTCCTGGACCCTCACCTTTTGTGCTGGGATACCATCGTGTTTTGTGCTGGGATTTATTCTGTGAATCGCCTAACCTTACCGCCATAAAGCTGCTCATTTTGTCTAATGCTGAAAGTCCTAATGATCTCAGAAAGGTGTTGTAAGGTTCGTTTGGACTGTCAATTGACGTCCTAATGAAAGTTTCGGTACCAACTAATAATTTACGACTTTTCTTTGCTTCTTTTTTGTACAAAAGTTTAGGTCATTTAAGGCATTTCCAGGGGGAGATTACTCCCCCCACATGCGTGCATGCCCCCACCACTGTCTGTGAGAGAAGGGTTAAGGCTTGAGTCAGCCAGTAGGGCTGGTTGGTTTGTCTTCACAGGGGTTTGCGGACAACGAAGAACACAGAGTTGTACTGATAGGTCAGCATGGAGTGGACGTTCTGGGTGTACGTGGACTTCACTGACAGCTCCTCTTTCTGGAAATAAAAGATTAATTCATCCATTTCTCTTTCGCTGAATGTCACACACAAGACATTTTATATACCTGTTCCGTGTTTAACGCACATTACTACTTCACTACTGTGACAACCGAAAGTTGAAAGGAACTTCAGACGTTTGCTACGTACATGTACCAAAGTGAACCCTCCTGACTTGAAGCTGCAGGAAGAGCCTGATTTGAACACGCGATCCATCTGGTCAAGGACCTGACAGTCGCTGCGACTCAATGCTTCAATCATGTGAGCCAGCCAAGGCCACAATTGCATATGTTAAGTCAGGAGCTTCAATACATACATACTAACCTCAAACTGAAAACCCATCTTGACGATAACTGACCGGACCTCCTCGTAGCTCAGTTCTATAGAGTTCTCGTTTGCCATTTCTGCAAAATGGTACAACAGTGGACCTGGGGGGAGAAAAGAGAATTTGTTTTTAATCAGACGAACTTGGTCAAATTCTTGGCTCTGATGTACCTCCACAGCTTGGATTTTAATACCACCTTCAAAATTTTTTCAACTGTGTTATGTGACACAAGCAGCCGTTGTGTCATGCTTGTAGTGGGCTAGCCAGTGATTGGCCAATGTTCTGAGGTTGAGTGGCAAGCAGGAATCCTGAGCGTGGTACTAACCCATAGAGGCCTTGATCAAGGTGTTCAGTTTACTGGCCACATTCAGCTGGACTCAAATAATCTGTACTCACTGCAGTAGCATGAAGCACCTGTACATACAGGAAAGTTGCCTACGTTATACGCTCTTCTTTGACAGTAAAAGTAGATTCTTCTACATTACAGTAATTGTATTGTATTTGACCTAGAAAAAAGTGCATGTACAGAGAAAAATAGATCTTGTGATGAATATGTGCGTACAGTCACCTTCACACAAATCTTCTGAGAAATATGAGCGCATAGTGACGTTCACACACAGACAGAAAAATACATCTCCTGAGAAATATGAGCACATAGTGACGTTCACAAACAGACAGTGACCTTCACACAAATCTGATGAGAAATATGAGCGCACAGTGACGTTCACACACAGACAGAAAAATACATCTTCTGAGAAATATGAGCGTATAGTGACGTTCACACGCAGGCAGGAAAATACATCTGAGGAGAAATGTGTGCATAGTGACCTTCACACACAGACAGGAAAATACATCTCCTGAGAAATATGAGCACATAGTGACGTTCACAAACAGACAGTGACCTTCACACAAATCTGATGAGAAATATGAGCGCACAGTGACGTTCACACACAGACAGAAAAATACATCTTCTGAGAAATATGAGCGTATAGTGACGTTCACACGCAGGCAGGAAAATACATCTGAGGAGAAATATGTGTGCATAGTGACCTTCACACACAGACAGGAAAATACATCTCCTGAGAAATATGAGCGCATAGTGACGTCGACAAACAGACAGAAAAATACATCTTGTGAGAAACATGAGCGCACAGTGACCTTCACACAGACAGGAAAATACATCTTCTGAGAAATATGAGCACATAGTGACGTCCACAAACAGACAGAAAAATACATCTTCTGAGAAACATGAGCGCACAGTGACCTTCACACACAGACAGGAAAATACATCTTCTGAGAAATATGTGTGCATAGTGACGTTCACACGCAGGCAGAAAAATACATCTTCTGAGAAATATGAGCACATAGTGACGTCCACAAACAGACAGAAAAATACATCTTCTGAGAAACATGAGCGCACAGTGACCTTCACACACAGACAGGAAAATACATCTTCTGAGAAACATGAGCGCACAGTGACCTTCACACACAGACAGAAAAGTACATCTTCTGAGAAATATGAGCACATAGTGACGTCCACAAACAGACAGAAAAATACATCTTCTGAGAAACATGAGTGCACAGTGACCTTCACACACAGACAGGAAAATACATCTTCTGAGAAATATGTGTGCATAGTGACGTTCACACGCAGGCAGAAAAATACATCTTCTGAGAAATATGAGCACATAGTGACGTTCACATGCAGGGAGAAAAATACATCTTCTGAGAAATATGTGTGCATAGTGACGTTCACACACAGACAGAAAAATACATCTGAGAAACATGAGCGCACAGTGACCTTCACACAGACAGGAAAATACATCATCTGAGAAATATGTGTGCATAGTGACGTTCACACGCAGGCAGAAAAATACATCTTCTGAGAAATATGAGCACATAGTGACGTTCACATGCAGGGAGAAAAATATATCTTCTGAGAAATATGTGCAAATAGTAACGATTACACAGACAGAACAATACATCTTCTCAGAAATATGTGTGCATAGTGACATTGACATAGACAGAAAAATATACCTTCTGAGAAGTGAAAATGTTCAGCAACATTCACACATAAACACAAAATACAACCTTTATAGGATGTACAAAGTTATTAAGAAGTTTACTTAGGTATTACCAAAGACATATGTGTTTAGATCATCCAGTTATGTGATAATTGTGAGATATACCTGCAGAGGAAATAGGAACAGTGTAGGGTAAGACTGCGAATAGGTGCCTGACATTTTTGAAAACACCCCTTTGGTGAAAGTGGTGTGCTCCAAGAGGCCTTTACCCTGTAATAAATAACATGGTCAACAAAGAGGTGTTTCCAAAAATGTCAGGCACCTATTTGCAGGCTTGGTGTAGGGGGAGTGAAACTGATTGCCCAAAGGCAAGCAGACCGTTGGATGAAGGGAGGGTGCCCTTGTGAGACAATAATACAAAAGCCATCTCATCTGCTCAACAACATCAGCTTTCTACTCACCCATATTGACCCAGTAGCCACCTGGCTTCAAAATCTTCCATATTGTCTCTATGTAGGCTATAATATTGTGAGCTGTGTCGATAAAAAATACAGTGGCAACACAATGCCAGGATTCTGAAAAATACAGAGAGGAAATTATGTGGAAAATGTAGACATAAACACATTACGACAACACACTGCCAGACTTCTGAAAGCTAAGAGTTCTGAAAGAGAGAAATACATGAAAGATATCGGGAAAAGATGATGGCAACACATTCTCAGACAGGAAAATTCATGGAAGATGTAGTCAGGAAAACGTGATGACAAAACAATGCCGGAGTTCTGAAATACACAGACAGGAAAATTCATGGAAGATGTAGTCAGGAAACAAGATGACAAAGCAATGCCAGAGTTCTGAAAGCTAGAGGCAGGAAACTACATGGAAGATGTGGTCAGGAAACCATGATGACAACACAATGCCAGAGTGCTGAAATACACAGACAGGAAAAATTCATGGAAGATGTAGTCAGGAAAACGTGATGACAAAACAATGCTGGAGTTCTGAAATACACAGACAGGAAAATTCATGGAAGATGTAGTCAGGAAACAAGATGACAAAGCAATGCCAGAGTTCTGAAAGCTAGAGGCAGGAAACTACATGGAAGATGTGGTCAGGAAACCATGATGACAACACAATGCCAGAGTGCTGAAATACACAGACAGGAAAAATTCATGGAAGATGTAGTCAGGAAAACATGATGACAAAACAATGCTGGAGTTCTGAAATACACAGACAGGAAAATTCATGGAAGATGTAGTCAGGAAACAAGATGACAAAGCATTGCCAGAGTTCTGAAAGCTAGCGGCAGGAAACTACATGGAAGATGTGGTCAGGAAACCATGATGACAACACAATGCCGGAGTGCTGAAATACACAGACAGGAAAATTCATGGAAGACATAGTCAGGAAAACGTGATGACAAAGCAATGCCAGAGTTCTGAAAGTTACAGACAGGAAACTACATGGAAAATGTGGTCAGGAAAACGTGATGAAAACACAATGCTGGAGTTCTGAAATACAGACAGGAAAATTCATGGAAGATGCAGTCAGGAAAAAGTGATGACAAAGCAATGCCAGAGTTCTGAAATACAGAGACAGGAAACTACATGGAAGATGTAGAGAGGGAAACATGATGACAAGACAATGCTGGGATTCTGAAATCAGGAACAGACAGGAAAATTCATGGAAGATGCAGTCAGGAAAACGTGATGACAAAGCAATGCCAGAGTTCTGAAATACAGAGACAGGAAACTACATGGAAGATGTAGAGAGGGAAACATGATGACAAGACAATGCTGGGATTCTGAAATCAGGAACAGACAGGAAAATTCATGGAAGATGCAGTCAGGAAAACGTGATGACAAAGCAATGCCAGAGTTCTGAAATACAGAGACAGGAAACTACATGGAAGATGTAGAGAGGGAAACATGATGACAAGACAATGCTGGGATTCTGAAATCAGGAACAGACAGGAAAATGCATGGAAGACATGCACTGTAGACAGGGAAAAATGGTGGCCACATAATGCCAGACTCGTGGTATTTATTTGTTTATTTGAATGGTGTGAAGAATGTTTCACGTATACAATGGCAGCCAGCATTATGGTGGGAAGAAACATGGCAAAGCCAGGGGGAAACCCACGACCATCCACACGTTGCTGACAGACCGTCCCATGTGCAGTCGGAGAGGAAGCCAGCATGAGCTGGACTTGAACTCACAGCAACCCCATTGGTGGCATGCCTCTGGGTCACAGCGCTATGCTAGCGCACTAACCAACTCAGCCATGGAGGCCCAGGCCAGGCTTGTGAAATGCAGACTGCAAAACACTGGCAGTTATGGTATTGAGATCTAAACCTGTTTGATCTTCCTCATCATCCATTAAGCAGGCACACCTGACTGTTAAACTGCAATTCTGAAAATCACATCTGCACTTGACCTGCCACATTAGCAAACCAAAAAGCACAGATCTACTTACATATTTATCACCAATGCAAAGAGAAAGATTTCTTGTAACTTTGAGCCACTAGAATTTCAGTGTGAGCTCTTTGACCAACCCTATTAGAGTCCATTAGATACGCCCTGATCATGACAGGGTCTCTGACGAGAGGTTGAGGTGTCATACCTGGTTCTGTGTAGACCTCCAGGAAGTCACCAGCAGCCATGGAGAAGTTCGAGTTGGCAGGCAGATCTGCCGGGTTGACGTCGGGGAAGGTCACAGCCTCGATCTGGTGGCTGAACGACCTCAGGTTGATCCAGCTATGAACCCAGGGGTACAGCGTGAAGGCATTCACCTCTCGGCATCTGAAAACGTGCACTACAAGTGTTAAATTAGACCGGATCCATAGGGATTTGACCGAAGTGAAAGGACTGTACACAGAATGGAATTGATTTTGATTGTTCTGTAATGCCATATTCAGGAAAATTTCACTTCACATGATGGCAGTCAGTAGGTGGAAACAACCTAGGCATATATCACGTTACTTTGGTAAGCTGCTTCCAAACATTTCCCACATATTTGACACAGATATCCACACCATACTGACAGGAGATAAATAGGGGTGGTCTTCAATGACAAGTCGGCACACACGTCGCTTGTGCCAGGTGTGGTTTGTGCGTACAAAGTCTTAAATGTAGTACATATACATACAGAATAAATCTGACTGAAAAAAAAGTACATGTTCAGATGCAAATAAAAGCCATACAATATCACTCTTCACACAAAATTCACTTTGATCCAGAAGAAAATCACCTTACATACACATATACTTCAAGCAAACCTGAAGAAAGAACCCCTCCCCTCCTCCGCCCCCGCCCCTGCCCCCGCCGCCAAAAAAAAGTGACTAACATCAACAGGACTTTCCAAATCAGTCTAAATGAACAACTTAATCATGGGTAAAAACTGTAAGTCATAAGTGGCATGTTTCACGTAACGCCTCTTAAAAACAATGAAGTCCGAAACTCACTTGTTCAGCACGAAATTGGAACCAAACAGCATGAACAAGCTCCACTCATTGCCCTGGCAACAGTAGCCGTGTTTCGCAAGCTCGAAAGCGAGCCTCCCTAGGCCAGCTCCCGGCACTAAAACGGAAACGGTCGAAGGATCACTGCAGGTGGGGAAGAATAAATTCCAGTAAGGGAATAAAATGACACAATGTAACATTCTGGCATTGGAGTAACATGATTGAATTCAATGTTTTAAACTAACAGGGGAATAAATTGTCACACTCCGGTAATGGGGTAAAAATATACAATGCAACTTTTTAAACAAACAATAAAATATCATATTATCGTAACACTCCAGTACCGAAAGAAATTTACAGAACATAATATTTTACAACGGGAACAGTGTGACGCACGCACCACTCAGTGTGACGCACCACTCACTCAGTGTGACGCACCACTCAGTGTGACGCACCACTCACTCAGTGTGACGCACCACTCACTCAGTGTGACGCACCACTCACTCAGTGTGACGCACCACTCAGTGTGACGCACCACTCAGGGCGAGAAAGGACATCAGACGTGTTAGATAGTCACAATATAGTCAAGTGAAAAGAACACTGGGTAAGTGAAGCTTACACCTTACTAAAAGGAATAAAATTACAGGATGTCACGGTGGGAGGAAACCAGCTCTGCTCGGGGGAAATCTGCTGACCATCTGCAGATCGTTGGCAGACCTGCCCATGTACCACTGGACGGGAAGTCAGCATGAGCTTGGCTTGAACTCACATCAGCCTTTGCTTTAAAGAAAATACACGTCATTCGAAATACAGAGTTGTGCATATTCCAAAGATATATTTTCACTATTTCCTTCACACTCTTTTTTATAGCGAACAAAATGTGAAAAACATTCTGGTTCTGTGATTGAGTTTTTGGGCCATATTGAATACATGTACACCGAAACACAGTGAAGTCAATGAGATTCTTTTTTTGCTGGTAAACACGCTTTAACTGTTACATTACAAAGCTAAATACTGGTGCAGGAGTAGTCCGTGTATTTCCATGCAAAACCAAGACATACTATAATCAGAGGATGTTTAGCACCTACAAATAATCTGTGACATCACTGTGCTTCGGGCTGTGGAATATGTTCCAAAAAGTCCAACGCAGAGCCGCATTTCCATTTTAATCACAGTACAACAAAAAGGCCTGATAAATGATGAAGACCATATCTGAAAGTGTCACACAATGGCCTTTTCGATGATGCATGTTTTAAAAGTGGTCTGCTCGTCTAAGAAAACAAAAACAAGTAAATCTTATCTTCTGACAGAATAAAACGCCAGTTAAATTTAATTTAGGAATGAAATCACACCATTTCACACTTCAGCAAGGATGTGAAAGTATCTCCAAACTAGGGGAATGGATTGCCAGGGGAATTACACAACAGCACACGTGATCTGAGAAGAGAGTACCATACGTGTAGCAGAATTACCCTTCAAAGTATCAAAGGACGTGTAAAACCAAACATTCAACTAGAAAACTGGCAAGCTGAGGAAAGGCTGGTGAGGGAAGCAGAGAATGGCATATCTGATGGGTTCGTAACTAGTAAATGATTTGTGCTTATTATGTAATCATTCAACAGAGAGTTATCCCCCCTTGAACGTGCTCCCGCACAGTCTTGAACATAGGCTTGAGTAACAATCGAAATGTTTACGACACAAATACATGTGTATCCACAGTTGGCCAGTATGACATGCTTATTCACATTAAATGCAGCTTCCTAACATCGCTTATCCTGCCCACCCTAATTCTTCTCATTTTGGTTACACCTGGTCTGCCCTTTTCAGCCCTTTTCAGCCAGTACACACTGTAATGGGAATACACTTTCTTATTTCCCACATGCTTAGTCCATCTAATGAATAACCTATCCACATATTCACTTTTCCTAAAAAAACAAAAAAAAAAATGGCAGAGAAATGCAACTGTTTGCTTTCAGGAGATCTCAAATCTGTGCAAAAAAGACTAAGAGTGCTTTAACCTGATATCTAAAGTGAATTACTAATTTAATTATCATTACCTTGTTCTCCACATTACTTAATGAGTCAACATTTCAATAAAATGGGTAAAACCTATCAGCATATTATTTGCAGTAAGCTATATCACATGTCACAAGTCTGCACAAAACATGAAGACAGAACACAATCAACTCACTTCAAACTATCTAAGAAAAGGTGCATAAAACCATAAACTTCATTTCAGGCTTCTAACTCAAACCAATGAAAACATCTGGAAGACCACAAAATTCAACTCTCACCACTTCTGTGATGGAAACCTTTGACAAATTTCGGCGATAACTGGGTCGTAACACGCAGTTCTCTCCCCTTTACCAGCTTCGCTCCAGTCACGTGAGAACTGCTTTAGGGTCGTCTTGACCTTATCCATGTCAAACCCTGTGGGAGGAACACCTTGAAGGACACACTCCCCCTAAAATTAAAATGAAATAGAAACCATTGCTATTTTTAATACAATTTAACTTTTAATACAGCAAAGCTTTAGTTTACATGTATATATATGGTTCGTCTCCTACTTAAGTCTCCTACTTAAGAATTTTTGAGGATACTTGACAGACTTACACGTAGAGACTGAGGAAACCACAGTGCTTAGAGTTACCCCCTCGACTGCCAGAGGCAGCACCCAGGTACCCGTTCAACCTGTAGACTAAGATGAGGCCGCACCCAGGTACCCGTTCAACCTGTAGACTAAGATGAGGCCGCACCCAGGTACCCGTTCAACCTGTAGACTAAGATGAGGCAGCACCCAGGTACCCGTTCAATCTCCAGATTAAGATGAGGCAGCGCCCAGGTACCCGTTCAACCTCTAGATTAAGATGAGGCAGCACCCAGGTAAGCGTTCAACCTCTAGGCTAAGATGAGACAGTCCAGGAACCAGGTGCTTGCCTTTCCATCGGAAGCCCACTCACATCACTGGTTGTAATTCCATCCTCAGAGAGGGAGTTTTCATGGTTCAACTCTTCTTGGGTTCTTCAAGGGTATAAGCCGTCAACAGTGCTCTCTTGTGTGGTTTTACATTAAGTTTACAGGAGACTGCCGGTCCTCTACCAATGCGACATGTCACCATGACAACGGTATCAGTGATTGTGCTAAACAACAATTAAACCAATACTCTCTAAATAAATAAAGGACGGAGCCAAACTAGCGATAACTGGATACAAACTTGAGATCTTCAACATTTACCACACTTTATAATCCGACAAGTCAGCAAGGGGCCCCAGAGCAAAATAAGACTGGAATATGTAAAGAATTACCCCTACTTGAAAAACGGAGACGAACTTACATTTTGCACGGGTCCATGATCCTTGTTTTCAAACATGCCGCTTGTCTGAGCGGTGATTAGCTTGATCACCTGGTAATTATGATCGATACAGGTGCGTACCAGATCGATGTGATCCAGGTAGCATGGTAACAGCTCCTGATGACGAGGGGGCAAGTCATGAAACTGTTGCTCCGCTCTCTGGACACGCTTCAGCGAGTAAGATCTGCAACACAGAGGAGCACTGACATTATGCTGTTTAGATGTTTAATGATTTCATAAAATAAATATAGTATTGTAGCTATCCTATTTATAAAATGATGAACAGGATGGTACAGAAGAACATGTATGACTGATCTGTACCTCATCAGGGGTTTTTTCAGTCAGAAAACTCAATATTTTTCATCACCAATACATATAAAATGTATCTACAAATTTTTCTATAACTCAATTTTCCAATGTTTCTCGTTGTGGTTGCCACTACAAGAAAGTGGCTAGAAAACACCTTGCTCATTTGGAGCATAAACAGCAGCAGTGTACATGTGTAAGCTGAGATGGATACCGATACCTTGAAAGGTGGTACGAGGCACTGTAGATGAGCATCCATTTATCAGGCCATTTTATTATCAGCACAGAGCTGAGACGAATTGCTACAGAGTAAAAGCTGCTGACACTGGGTGATTTAAGCCCACTTCAAAAAGACGCTAGAAGAGCCAAGGTAGCCAAGGATTTAGGCTGTGATCTTTAATATGGGGTCAGGAGTAGATCACAGCTGATGAGCTGTGCAGGTTAAAATAGCAGTATGAAAAAATAGCTCAGTGCGGAAAAACGCCGGGTTATGAAAATGTATGTAAAAACCAGGTAAAACTGAGATAAACTATGTTTACCAATACATTCCCTATTCTACTGCCAAATTTGTTCACATTCTATAGCCTTTATGACCCGTAAATCCAAGATAATTCAAATTAGTGACTCACGCTCAGGTGCGTTGTCGACAACTTAACCTAATAAACAGTGTTATTGCTTCCCAATTCTGTTATGCTATGTAACTATATCCGTCAGAATATATATATATATATATATAAAAAGGAGATCTGCAGTTCTGTATCTACATACGGCTAGATGAGATCTGTGTTCAACACTGTGTACGTGAGATTTCCTAGACTCAACTAACCGGCAATCTTGCTAGAGGAATTTTCAGCAACACAGTTACAGTTTAGGTTACTAAGACTGCGACCACAGAATATGCTAGCATGCTATTTCATGCACAAGTCGCAGTTTATGCAACTTTTATCTTCGTTGTTGTTGTGAAAGCATTAGACTATGAAGCTAAACTGGATCAAAAGTCAGGGAAATATGAAACCTGTAAAACAGGAATGCGTTTAATATCCTCTGAAAGTTTTCCTTTTCCATGTCCTCTTCATCTCTGCTAAATTCATTTGCACCCGAATTAATCAAGTGTGTTTCTTTCTTGGAACAACTTGTTGAGTCGCGCGAACTTTGGTCTGCCGCCATCACTATATCACTCTCCAGGTTCGGAGGTAAAAAGAGTGCACAGCAAGTGCTAAGCCTAAAAGTTATGGCCCACGTCAGGGCAGATGGTCTGGCACGTTGCAACAAAGGGGGGGAAAAAAAAAAACACGACCATAGACGAGCTTATGAAAACAACGGAATCATACCTTACGTTCATAGATGTCTGATTCTCTCGACTAGCTGGAAGGATGGGTCGAAGAACTGAGCGATCTACAATGTATTTATTGATTGATTACCCACCTGATTGATGTGTTTGCATTGTGGACTAGATGTAGTTCACTGACAAAACAGAAATTTCCAATGATCCGAAAACCTGTTATTAAGGAATTTATTTCATTTGACTACATTTCTTTAGGTATTTAATTGGTGTTTTACGCCGTTCTCGAGAATATTTCACGTATAGGGAATACGGATGCCGAATCGACAGAGCAGCGGGAGCCAACGACCATCCGCTGAATATTTGAGCACTGTCATTATCGGTACTCCAAAAAGTAAGACTAAAATAAATGCTTTTTACCCGAAAATGTAAACAACCAAGCCAAACAAGAGTTTGTAAATAGTTATACGAAAATGTAAAATCAATTCCTTACTGGAAGAAGTCTTTCTGTCACACAATGCTGTATTTACGGTTCCACCCACTCAGACTATTCGAGCACCGTTCTCTAGCTGTTTCATTAGGAGTGCTGACAATTTTGTGTTCGAAACAACACTTTGGCTCATATCCACTCCATATAAACCCCCATGCGCTTTAAAATACTCATACTGATATAATTTCTCTTTACCCAACAGTTTTGAAACATATTCCAACTTTATTTTATATGTTATACATGCCATTTAATACACATTTCCTCCACATTTGCTACGGTACAGCCCTCAACATTTGCTACGGTACACCACTCCCAACATTTGCTACGGTACACCCCTCCCAACTTTCCTGTAAAAATTGTCATTTTACAAATGCTGGTAACTGAAACTGCAAAATATTTCTCTTCTGTTTCAATAACAGCAAATTAGGTTGCTGGTTATATACATGCATTTAATAGTAAAATTTGCAGACAACACCTGGCCTATAGAACATGACACTGTGTTCCGACTCACATACTCCACAGGGCTATATAGAGGACTTATATTACACATTAATTCACCCTTTCGTTTCCAGAATTCATGTAGTTCCTGCACATCGAAGAATTAATTAAGCCTAGATAGTTGACATCTGTCAGCAGGTTCACCAGTTAAGCCAGGGCCGAACAGGGTAGTGAAGCGGTAGGCTGACCAAAGCGGCCATTCTGTGGTCTGAGTGAAACGCCATGCAAACTCCAAGCCACGATATATGTAGATCTCCAGTACGTACGCCTAAGGCCTCACGCATGGGTTTACAACGGCTGCGAAAACGGTACCACAATGTACACATTCATGGGTTTTCACTGTTAAAAATCAGTTTTGTTTCAAAGGTGGATAAATGATTCAACACGCTGTCATTTTCAGTCAAGTCACACAACTGAGAATGTCAGATGGAACGTCTGTACCGGCATACACACACACACACACACACACACACACACACACACACACACACACACATATATATATATATATAGGCACTTTACCTACCCCTTCTATTTGAATAAATTGGTGATAATATTATTCAGTAATGATCCCATATCTGGGAGATTTTTTCTCAAGCCCAAAATTCAAGCTGCTTGTATATAAACCGTTATGCTTATTTATTTGCCATGTATACATCTGTAGGTTGTATTGTATTAACGTTGTGACCTGCAATGTACAGATGTGTACAATTACAAAATCAACGTCAAGTTTGCTTCAGAAAAATAACATATTGTTTTCTATATTATCTTGTTTTCT
Organism: Acanthopleura granulata; assembly: GCA_016165875.1. Classification (NCBI taxonomy): domain Eukaryota; kingdom Metazoa; phylum Mollusca; class Polyplacophora; order Chitonida; family Chitonidae; genus Acanthopleura; species Acanthopleura granulata. The sequence continues at coordinate 2,007,059 of JABBOT010000036.1, forward strand.
ATATTGTCCAGCTCTTTCACCCGGACAAGCAGCAATACAAATCAATTTGTGAGAGTCTTTTGGGTCAGCGCTGTGCTAGCGCGCTAATCATCAGGGTCACGGAGGCCTCCGTCTCACCACCATGATACTGGCCGCTGTTGTATAAGTGAAATATTATTGAATAAAGCGAAAAACACTAACCAAATAAATAACTAAATATATTACATGTTGCATGATTCCATAAAAACTCCAAAAAGTTCCGGCCCACATGGTGTAAAGGGCTTCCGATTAAAAGCATTATAAGTGAAACATTCTTGAGCGCAACTCTGAATTTAAACAAATGAATAAATGTAATTGAATAACAAAATTTATGAGGGGTAGAACCCGGGCAGAGCAAAACTCACAACCAGCTGCAGGTTTCTGGCAAATATTCCCACGTGCAACCTCAGAGGACGCCGACAAGAGCCGGATTTGAATGTATGGGTGAGAGTCTCTTGAATCCTGCCAAATCACTCGGTCACGGAGGCCATCACTGTAGTTTTCTGCGGTTACGGCGCCATATCGACTGAGCCCAGGGTTCTTAGCGGTGCTGTCGCCATATCAATCGAGCGCAGAGTTCGCTGCGGCTGCGTCCCTGTATCGACCGACTCCAAAGATCCCTGCGGTTGCGTCGCCGTGTCGATGGAACCCAGAGTTCTGAGCGGTTGCGTCGCCGTATCAGGTGAACCCTATGATAGCATATTTAAGGATGGCTAGAACCCGGACAGAGCAAAACTAACAACCTCCTGCACGTTTCTGGCTAATATTCTCACGAACAACCACAGAGGAAGCCAACATGAACCGAATTTGAACATATTAATGAAAGCCTGCTGAATCAATGTTCTCCTCGGCCACAGAGGACCCCAATTGCAATTTGAGATTATAAGTGCAATGTCCTCTTCTGCATCAGGGTTTTCTGCGACTCCGTCGGTATATAAAGAGAGCTTAAAACTCTGTAGCTGCGACGCCGTATGGATCGAGCCCAGAGCTCTCTGCAGTTTCGTCGCCGTTTCGATCGAGCTCGGGGATTTCAGTGATTGTATTTCCGTATCGACCTAACCCAGGTTTTCTTCCGCTTGCCTCGCCATATAGAGCAAGCCAAAAAGGTACTTGCGGTTTCGTCGTGGTATTGACCGAGCCCGGAATTCTCTGCGGTTGAGTCGCCGTATCTACTCAGCGATCAGTTCCCTGCAGTTGCGTGTCTGAATCCACCGAGTCCAGAACTGCGATTGTGTCGCCGTAACGACCGAGCCCAAAGTTCTCCATGGTTGCGTCGACGTATTCATCGACCCGTGGATGCGATATAAAATCTGCTTTTGGGACCTTAAGATTCAGATATTTCTCAAGACGACTCTGCTTGAAGGGGCCTCCCTGGCTCAGTCGGTTAGCCCGCTAGTGCAGCACAATCACCCGAAGCCCCCCACCAATGAGGTTGCTGTGAGTTCAAGACCAGCTCTTGCTGGCTTTCTCTCCGACCGTACGTGGGAAGGTCTGCTAGCAAACTGAGGATGGTCGTGGGTTTCCTCCGGGCTCTGCCCGGTTTCCTCCCACCATAATGCTGACCGCCGTCGTATAGGTGAAATATTCTTGAGTACGGCGTAAAACACCAATCAAATAAATAAATAAATAAATAAATACTCTGCTTGAAGTGTAATTGCTGGCAGTGCACAGGCCGCAATGACGCTCACAAACTATTACGCGTTCATCCAAATATAGCATGTTTAAGAAGAGTTGACCGAAACAATAGGCAAAAGAGACAAACAAAACAACAACACTAAAAAACGACAAAAACAAAAAACAAACTAACTACCACAAAAAATAAAGATTTGAAAAACGGTGGGGTTATTTTTATCAAGTAGGTACAGCCGAGTTTTGAAAATATAGATGCTATTTAAAAGCAAGAACTGTAACGTTTATATAAACACACTCTCAGACCTGACAAATGACATTTTGAAACAGTATAGCAGCTGAAAAGTGGGCTAAAAGAGTGAAGTCCACCACCAGTTTTAGAAGTGAAGAAGTGATTATTTACATGGGAACGACATAATGTTCTGTAAAATTGCTGAAGTCTCTAAAAGTTCCTAAAAGGGTTTGTCACCCAATTTAAAGGCCATCTGACCCTTGGCAGAGGTTGAGCTGGAACGTGCAATTCTGGAAGGATGTACCCTGGAAAATACCAGCAGTTGTACCATTGTGAGTGACATGGCTCACACTGTGCGGGAAATTCTGTGATTTGAAAACAAACAGGTCATTCTGCACGGCTGAAGATGACGGTAAAGCTGCATCAATTTCTGTGGACATATTGGTTTCGGGAGGAAGTGTTACGCTCGTAGCCGAATGGTGTCTCACTAGTGCATTTGATGTCATGTGGCTCATCTTTTCCTGCGTACACTTAGAAGCAACAGCGTAATCGTTTACACTTGCAGCATATTTAACATTTTTGTGGCCATTGAGTTGCATAATAGTCGTTTGAGCTAAGCCAGCCTGTAGGAGACAGGCAATTGTTGTTTTGCGGGCACTGTGATTTGTCAAACGGCCAGATAAGTTTTCCCATTGGTTGGCGTTTATACTCTGATTTATGGACATTGATGTAACCTGTTACTCGTGTTTTACAAGAGAACAATGGCAAGTTCTGTTTGTGCCCGAGGTCTACTGTGCAATCTATTGCTTCCTCAGCCGTGTTTTTCAAACTGGAAATCAAATTACTGTAAAACTTTTATATGTCAGTGTTAAACTGTCAACGCAGTATTTAGCCAAACGTATCAAATTGCATTATAAATGCATTATATAATACACTGGAACATGTCTTTCTTATGGATATACAACTTCTTGGTTTATTATCACGACGTTTCGATGTAGATACTAACATCGTTATCAAGTTACCACTACCACCTGATAACGATGTTAGTATCTACATCGAAACGTCGTGATAATAAACCAAGAAGTTGTATATCCATAAGAAAGACATGTTCCAGTGTACCTCCATCCCAACTTCTAAATGCCACTTAAACAAGCATTATATAATGCTAGGGAATACAGCACTACACAAGTTTCATTAGACTTGTCGCCACATAGCGTTAGCTTTGACTTGGATTTGCTGGTTGGACATTTCAGGTTTGTTTATTTGATCTTCTTGCACCTGTAAACGTATATTTTAAAACGGCGTTGGTCGTTAGTAACGATTTACTATTTCTGTCCGAAGTGAGGATATTGGAGGTTTACTTACTTTTCTTTCTTACCTCTGTAAACTTAAAACGATTTTATTTGGTAGTATCCATTCAGATGATTTTGATTCCTGGCGTGGACATTTAGGATTAGCTTGTTATCAATCTGACCTTGGTGAACTTACTACAAGACAGCTTTGCTTATAAGTTTGTAAGATGGCGTGCAGAGATTTCATGAAAATTCCTGTGTAGATTCACACATTGGTAATTTATAAAGTAGCATGTTACCGTTTACCACTCTGCAAATTTTACTATGTACAAATGGTACATCTTATTGTGGCAGTACATAGTTTGCGTAGATTGTGTGATACCCTCACAGTGACGTGTGTACAACCGGCGCACATCCTATAAGTAAAACTTTTTTAAAGTCACCTATATGGCGTTCAGAAGCAATCAAATAAATATTTGAGTTTTCTTTATTTTGCTTTCTCTATTCTTTAAACTTATATTACAAAACGTTTTTAGCGATGTTAGCTAGGAGAGATGTGACTTGGATTTGTTGTGTGGATATTTTGAGCCATGTTTATTTTCCTTTTCACCATTGTAAACCTATATGATACAAAACGGCTCTGCTTGTTAGTAAGCTAAATATTATTTCTACGTGTGGATAAACAGGATTAAAGCTACAACTTTACAAGAAAGGCTAAACTGACAGGCACATTAAAAATAAAGTGCAACAAAACTACATGCATATGTGTAATAGACAGTTAACCCAAAATGAAAAAAGATACAGTTTGAAACCTAGTGGAAATGTCTACATCACCTAAGTGACTATGCTTTGATTAAACATGTAAATACTAAAGAACACACAGAAAAGAAAAATTTTTGAAATCCGACAGACGAATGGCTTCCGTGGAAATATGGATGGTATTTTCATTTGCAGGTTTCATAATCTGGAGTATACTTTAAATAAAATTCCGAGACGACCATTGCCGCTTGATGGAGAAACACTATATGTGGTTCAGTTTTAGCAAACTGATTGAGTGACGGATCTCGGGGAAGATTACCTCACTTGTTTCGATGTAGTCATGACTGACGGGATTTGTGGATGTGGATTTGTCTGTTAACATCATTGCTTATCAAAGTTTTTCCACGGGACGCTCTGAAACTTCTGGAACTAGGTATAATTTTATGTGCACCAGCCATTTTTGCGACGACTGTATGTGATGACATGGACATTTTCCAAGTCTTATTGTTTCCGAGTCTGTCTTTCTAAACTCTGGCCTACCACGAAACTTGTTATCTAGTATTTATTGGTTTTTAGCATGGTATGGAGAAATGGAAAATATCACCTCTCTAGAGTCACAGCTCTGTAATGTGAACAGTCTAGACAAATGCATATTCAGCGCAGGGAATGGCTTGTTGTTGAACAGGTTTGAGGGTAGCCACTGATTGTGACACACCCAAAAAGGGAAATGTTGTATCGAAGTTTCACTATGTTAAACCCAGATTTTGAGCCATGGTAAAGGAGGGACAATGTTTATAAGCCATGAGCTTGAGGTGCTTAATCACGGTTATACACATTATCTACGATGTTATGGCTTACATAATCTCTCATTTGCTTATTCTTGCTTTCTCTCTGGCCAGCAACCTGCGGATGGTCGTGAGGTTTCCCCCGGGCTCTCTCCGATTTCCTCCCACCATAAAACTGACCGCAGTCCTTGAAGTGAGATATTTTTGAGTACGCGTAAAACACCAATCACGTAAATAAAGCTTATTTCACCGTTAACCAGGCAGACAACTAGCCATGGTATAAGTTAAGATCTTTGCGCACAGCGCTATGGCCTTAATCGGCAATGGAATGAATACAAAGACTATTAGTTAAAAAAGAAGCCAAGCTGACTATCACATTCGTCAATCTACCGTTATGGGAATAAAGCATGCCGTGGGGGGAAGGGTGGGGGATATCGGGAATTCTGACCTCGAGAGAAGTGATGCTCAGCGAGTGCTGCGCCGATATGCACTACATGTTTTATAAAGAAATCTAGTGCTCTGTTGAAGCCCTTAAGTGCTAGACTACTACGTCGCCGCTAGCTGAACAAGTGTTCGTCCGACTGTTTACCTTTAAACAAATTGACGTCAAAGAGTGGACATAACGGAGATAACCGTTCATGTGACCGAGTACTGAGCAATGAAACCTAACTATCACCCTATGAGGTATAACAATAGTATTTCTCACATCAGTCATTCTGATTACCATCGGAACTGTAAACACATTTACAGTGTTATGCCTTCTTTTTTATTCTAGATTATCCTGTGGTTGAGAATGGATAAAAAAAAATATGCACAAAAAAATTGGACGGCATTTTTCAAGGTCTTGGACTTTAGGGGTAAGGGCATCCTTTCTCTTGCGGATACCATGGAATATCCCTGCAATTTGTTACGGGCGGGAAAGGTAGATAGTGCCATTGTGACAGCAAGAACCTACATAAAGCTCTGGGAGAGCCAGCTAGAGATCTTGGGGAAATCCAGGGAAGAAAAGTCTATGAGTGAGGAAGAATGCGTCAAAGCACAAATGGTTCTTACCAAGCAGGATTGGTACCACGATGAGGCTGTGCCCGCTATTGCGTCGGCCATGTTTGATGGCCTGGACGAGAACAAGGACAATCTAATTAGTCTGGTGGAGTGGCGACATCACTACGAAAGGTACGGGGTGAAGAACTAGGATTTCGTCCGAAGTACCTTGGCCAGGATGGATACTAACAATGACGGAGTTATCTCCCGACAGGAATTTGAGTATGGCCTAAAAATGTTCTGCAAACAAGACCCGGAGAACGATTACTCAATTTTGTTCACACTTGAGTAGAGAAAATCAACGAGCATGAATATTTAGCTGCAACACAAACCGAAAACTGTAGAGAAAAGGAATCAAATAAATTCATTTTTAGCATTCAGCTGGAACATTAACTTAAATCAGCAGACAAAATCCAACCGATTGGGCGTGGAAATTCTGTTTTTTGCATAACACATATTACAGGTATAGCGATTTTAATTGGATTCACCCTGATTATATTTACCATTTTGTACTCTATTGTAACTATCACATACATGAATCAAGAGGGTTTAAATTAAAACAAGCGACCGTGAACATACAAACTGGTTGTTTATCTTAAATAAAATAATCGGTAGCCCCAAGGGATGTCGAATGCTGTGCTGTGTGCTCATTTTATTTGTTTGTTTGTTTATTTTCTTAATTTATTTACATTATGAAAGTTTTTTGTCGCTCTCACAACTGTTTGAGTTACACCACTTCGGTCAGCACTATGGTGGGAGGAAGTCAGAGGAGAACTCACACACACACACACACACACACACACACACACACACACACACACACACAGATATATATATATATAGTAATTATAGTAAGTAATTATGTATATATATATAATCATAGGCTGACATACATATATGTATATAGGTGTTAGACGCCCCGGCATATGCTCACAAACATGTATTTAGGTGCTTGGCGCCCAGGCATATGGTCACGTACATATGTATACAGGTACTAGGAGCCCCGGCATATCCTCACATATATATATCTAGGTGCTGCGAAAAAGTCTGAGGGCCTCCGTGGCCTAGGAGTAGTGCGCTACTGCAACGTAGTGACCCAGGTGTCCTCCACCCGCAGTCCAATACGGTCGCTATCAATTATAGCCCATCCCATGTTGGCTGCCTCTCCGGTCGTACGTGGGAAGGTCCACCGGCAACCAGCGGATGACCCGGTCCCCTCCCGCCGTATTTGCTGGCTGCCGTCGTACAAGTGAATTATTCATGGGTACCGTGGCGTGAAACACCAATCAAATGAGTAAACAAGACAATCAATCAAAAGAGCCCAAGGGAATGAAGTTGCATACGCCCAGTCTGTAGGTCCCTACTGTCGCTGTGCCAAATGAAGCTGCATACGCCCAGTCTATAGGTCCCTACTGTCGTTGTGCAAATTGAAGCTGCATATGCAGAGTCTGTAGGTCCCTACTGTCGCTGTGCCAAATGAAGCTGCATACGCCGAGTCTGTAGGTCCCTACTGTCGCTGTGCCAAATGAAGCTGCATACGCCGAGTCTGTAGGTCCCTACTGTCGATGTGCCAAATGAAGCTGCATACACCGAGTCTGTAGGTCCCTACTGTCGATGTGCCAAATGAAGCTGCATACACCGAGTCTGTAGGTCCCTACTGTCGCTGTGCCAAATGAAGCTGCATACGCTGAGTCTGTAGGTCCCTACTGTCGATGTGCCAAATGAAGCTGCATACACCGAGTCTGTAGGTCCCTACTGTCGACGTGCCAAATGAAGCTGCATACACCGAGTCTGTAGGTCCCTACTGTCGCTGTGCCAAATGAAGCTGCATACGCCGAGTCTGTAGGTCCCTACTGTCGACGTGCCAAATGAAGCTGCATACACCGAGTCTGTGGGTCCCTACTGTCGCTGTGCCAAATGAAGCTGCATACGCCGAGTCTGTGGGTCCCTACTGTCGCTGTGCCAAATGAAGCTGCATACGCCGAGTCTGTAGGTCCCTACTGTCGCTGTGCCAAATGAAGCTGCATACGCCGAGTCTGTAGGTCCCTACTGTCGCTGTGCCAAATGAAGCTGGATACGCTGAGTCTGTAGGTCCCTACTGTCGCTGTGCCAAATGAAGCTGCATACGCTGAGTCTGTAGGTCCCTACTGTCGCTGTGCCAAATGAAGCTGCATACGCCGAGTCTGTAGGTCCCTACTGTCGATGTGCCAAATGAAGCTGCATACGCCGAGTCTGTAGGTCCCTACTGTCGATGTGCCAAATGAAGCTGCATACGCCGAGTCTGTAGGTCCCTACTGTCGCTGTGCCAAATGAAGCTGCATACGCCGAGTCTGTAGGTCCCTACTGTCGATGTGCCAAATGAAGCTGCATATGCCGAGTCTGTAGGTCCCTACTGTCGATGTGCCAAATGAAGCTGCATATGCCGAGTCTGTAGGTCCCTACTGTCGATGTGCCAAATGAAGCTGCATACACCGAGTCTGTAGGTCCCTACTGTCGCTGTGCCAAATGAAGCTGCATATGCCGAGTCTGTAGGTCCCTACTGTCGATGTGCCAAATGAAGCTGCATACGCCGAGTCTGTAGGTCCCTACTGTCGATGTGCCAAATGAAGCTGCATACGCCGAGTCTGTAGGTCCCTACTGTCGCTGTGCCAAATGAAGCTGCATACACCGAGTCTGTAGGTCCCTACTGTCGATGTGCCAAATGAAGCTGCATACGCTGAGTCTGTAGGTCCCTACTGTCGACGTGCCAAATGAAGCTGCATACACCGAGTCTGTAGGTCCCTACTGTCGACGTGCCAAATGAAGCTGCATACACCGAGTCTGTAGGTCCCTCCTGTCGACGTGCCAAATGAGCTGCATACGCCGAGTCTGTAGGTCCCTACTGTCGATGTGCCAAATGAAGCTGCATACGCCGAGTCTGTAGGTCCCTACTGTCGATGTGCCAAATGAAGCTGCATACTCCGAGTCTGTAGGTCCCTACTGTCGACGTGCCAAATGAAGCTGCATACGCCGAGTCTGTAGGTCCCTACTGTCGCTGTGCCAAATGAAGCTGCATACGCCGAGTCTGTAGGTCCCTACTGTCGCTGTGCCAAATGAAGCTGGATACGCTGAGTCTGTAGGTCCCTACTGTCGCTGTGCCAAATGAAGCTGCATACGCTGAGTCTGTAGGTCCCTACTGTCGCTGTGCCAAATGAAGCTGCATACTCCGAGTCTGTAGGTCCCTACTGTCGATGTGCCAAATGAAGCTGCATACGCCGAGTCTGTAGGTCCCTACTGTCGCTGTGCCAAATGAAGCTGCATACGCCGAGTCTGTAGGTCCCTACTGTCGCTGTGCCAAATGAAGCTGCATATGCCGAGTCTGTAGGTCCCTACTGTCGATGTGCAAAATGAGTTCATGTGTTATCATTGTAAATACATAACGATTACAAAAGCATGTACATAGCGCTTATAAATATTAATATAACCTTATTCTTCTAAGTTTTGGGGACACCTGGTCTGTTTTTTTTGTTTGTTTTTTTTTTTAGCCAGTGTACATGTGCACTGTAATCGTAATAAAAGTACAAAGCTTCTTTTTCTCACATGGTTAGTCTACTAAATGAACAATATATCCATACCTTTACTTTCACTTCAGACTTGGAGAGAGAATTGACATAATTTGGTTTCAGACCTGCTGATATCTGTCCCCAAAATTAGAAGAATTAGGGTAACTTATATTTATATATACGACATCGTGCTCGTTGAATTTATATGAGGTCACAGACACAATTTCTCCTAATTAGGAAGTTTACGGTACAGAGCAGGCTACGCCTACCAGAGGGGGCGATCGAACTGTGCCAGTAGGCTACATATCCAGTCCGGCGGCGTCCGGCCTTTCGACCGGAGTGTAGTTAGCGAGACGAGTTAGCGAACTGAACAGTCGTCTCCATTCCCTCTGATAGTCTGGTCGGTGAGACCGGGGTAGTTCCGAGGCCATTCCCCTAAGGACACCCGGGCCTGGAGCAGGCGGCATCGGGTGGACTTTCCAGCGTTTGTCACCGAGCTCGCGTCGTTCAGTAACGTTGCTCGCTTGTAAGTTAACCCAGATAGTGACACAGAAACACTGTGATTCGATGGTCCTTAACGGTGTGGACGTGTGTATAGGTGTGCACAGGCATCCTGCGGGATATTTTCATTCGTCAGAATGGCTGCTATGCCTAAGCCTTTCGACTATCTGATCAAACTACTACTGATCGGAGACTCGGGCGTGGGGAAGACGTGCATACTGTGCAGGTTTGCTGACGACTCCTACAACTCCACCTACATCACCACAATAGGTAAGTTACACCATTAATTATTCATGTACACGTATCCATGGTAATATTATACCACACCTCTTCATGTAGCTATGGCAGTATTATAGCACTACATATATAATCATATAGTAAGTCATCTGCCCCACCCCCACCCGGCCGTACACGTGGGTAGGTCTGCCAGCAGCCTCTGGGTGGTCATGGGTTTTCTTTGGGCCCTGCCCAGTTTCCTCCCAACATAATGCTGGTGGTCGTCGTATCAGTGGAATATCCTTGAGTACAGTTTATTTATTTAGTTCATATAGGCCTCCTGTCGAGCACCAGTGTAGGCAAGTTACACAAACGCCTGTAGCTTTGGTGATATTACACATATAAATAAGCTGTTTGACTCACCTGTAGATAACTACGTGTATATTTACACGTGTAACGTACATGTATCTACATCTTTATACGTACATGTAGGCCCCTGTACACCACCTCTGCGCTCATGTATACGGGTCAGTTAGCGGCTCATCACAGGCCTGTAGATAACGATGCCATATAGGCTATACCACTGTAAATGATGACAAAAGACTGGCGTGTATGTGGTCAGAGAGTGACATTGCATACCACTACTGCATTTCTCGTGTTTGATGTTTTTTTATGATAGATATTTCGTGACATTATATTATATCTTATTATCCATTTCTCTGTGGTGTGTAACGCCGGACGTATACTCAAAAATTTGGTTACCTTATTCACGTTATTAATTGAATGATCAGACTTCGCCTTTGGTTAGCAGGCTGTTGGTAATCCAAATATACATGTATATGTGACCCGGCCTCGTTTTGACACGCGTGCTGTATCTATATATATATATACGTATCTGTAACGCAGGCTTTGGTACATATGTACATCTATATACATGTATGTGTTCATCTGCCTGTAGTATGTATGTGTTAACTGGGAGTGTGTTATATCTTATGTCTGTGTTACTGTGGTATGTCTTTACGTGGGGAGGTCCGCCAGTAACGTGCGGAGGGTCGTGGGTTTCCCCGGGGCTTTGCCGTATAAGTGAAATATTCTTGAGGACGGCATAAAACACCAGTCAAATGGATAAAGAAATAATTTTGGTATGTTTTATGGTATGTATAATAACACATTACGTGTATACATCTTGTAACCTTTGACCTTTAGCCCATGTCATTTTAATCATGTCAAATTTGGTGGATATATAGACCAGCTGATTTTACAGTGAAATCACGTGATGGCTACCAAAGATGACCCGATATCTAATTTGGTCTACACTTCAAAAGCTAAGCTGTAAAACTGACAGAATACTATTTCTCCAGAATGACGACTGAACAGTTACACAGTATCTCATGACACCAGTACAGTTATTCTGTTGACACAGCAACACACGTCTGCCATATGTAACAATATCAGCCTCCGCTAAATGTGAGAGGCTGCTATTCCAGTAGAATAAGTTTATTGGTGTACTGGCATTTTGTAGTGTCCCAAAGATAATATTTATTATGCATTAACAGAATCTATTCTGTTCGACGCTGAAAAAATACAACATAATTATGTTAAATATTTTAATATATATAAATATTTAAAATATGTTGACAATTGAGTTTTAGAACGTTTGGCTTCCCCTTGTCTGGCCTCCGCCAAGTGGTCGATGTATTTTTGATTGCACTAGGCGTTCATTGTCAATCAGTCATTAATCGATTGGCTCATTAGTTAAACCAAGGAATGGGTCAGTCACTCCACGCAATTCTGTCTTGAATTAATAGGCATAACGATTTGACGGCTAAACCGTTTACTCCAGTCATAATGGTTACTGTCAAGTCACGTGGAAGTGAAACGTTCTTGCATATGGCCGTCATAAAACATCAATCAATCAATCACTCATTCACTCGATCGAGCTATCAATAGATCAGCCCGTCAGCCAATCAATCAGTCAATCACTCGATAGAGGTGTCGATCAACCAATCAGTCAGTCAATCAATCTCAAATGTGGCATTGGCACGCTATGTTCTGCCATTATACCGTGATTTCTCGAAGGATCGTTCTTACAGAGGTTCGCATATATGTGTACACATGACGCATACGTCAACTGTCCGGATCAAACAATTCTGTACACATTTGCACATCCACAATGTATCAGCCGTACACAAATCGTGTACCACTGATACACACTCATTGTGGATCTCGTACACAAAATCATATGGATGTGCATGTTTGCCACCATAATTTGTACCCCTCGTACACAGTAGTTTTTAGAGATCACGTACAAGCAAACTTTCCAGGTACTTGAAGTCAACCTGTCGCGTCGCAGACTTAGAAGACTGTGTATACTTGTGATGGAAAGTTACTGTACAAAGTGCAGGACTCTAAACGATGTGTACAGGGAGGTTTAATTAATGCCACGGTACACACAAATAATACCTGTGTACAATACTTTGCTGTGCTACAGCCAAGTGAGGTAAAGGAAAACAGGACGACGACACACGGGTTAATGGCTTTAGCACTGATCTGTGCACCTACAAGTAAAGGTGTAGCGAGTGTGACCTAAATGTTAGCACATACCTGTATATGTACAGCTAACAGTAACACATGTCAGTTTATTTGTTTATTTAATTGGAATATACATGTCATTGTACGAGTTTATACATACCTGCGGTGTATCTGCGCTGAATGGTCTCCGGTTGTTGCTATGGCCACACCTTCACCCATTGACTCGGTACAGTGAACCTGTCTGTTACCTGGAGCGTGAAATCTTTACTCGAGTGTAATTAGTTATATCTAGGAGGAGAATGCAATCGATTTAAATACACTGAATTCAAAATTAAATTTAGAGTTGCTTATTTATCAGGTTTATTTAGATATGTGCAGGATTATTATCTTCATGCCCAGAATCATTTTTTCTCTTGAAGATCACCCCGACTTTCCTTATCTGTTTTGTTATGTGATGGCTGGACTTGGTCAGTAGCAACAGCGGACGGTAGAATTATTACAGTCGTAGTCTTTCATAATTGACGTTAGATGTTCGAACCCAGGTTCACTGAATTTTACCCATCTGGTTCTTTGCTACATAAAGTGCCGCCAGGAGAACAAATGCCACTTAAAACAGGGGAGTTTAGATTGGTATATCGATTGCACAGTATCCTGCACGAAGATCAAGTGATTGCAGACGTCGAAGAGAGCATGTTACACATTAGTTATCCTTATTTGAACAGCACACGCTCTTGGATCGAATTGTTCAGGGAGAGTTTCAGAAAGCAAGACTGAAAAGCGTTATATTCGGGTGTTAAGAAGCACAGAAAGTTGATTTGGATTTTGGTCAAGAAAAGGTCACAGTATGTGGAGGCTCACAGTATGACGTCACAAGGAAAGATCACAGTGTGTGGAGGCTCAGAGTATGACGTCACAATAAAGGTCACAGTATGTGGAGGCTCACAGTAAAAGATCACAGTATGTGGAGGCTCAGAGTATGACGTCACAATAAAAGATCACAGTATGTGGAGGATCACAGTGTGACGTCACAATAAAAGATCACATTACGTGGAGGCTCACAGTATGACGCCACAATAAAAGGTCACAGTATGTGGAGACTCACAGTATGACGTCACAATAAAAGATCACATTACGTGGAGGCCCACAGTATGACGCCACAATAAAAGGTCACAGTATGTGGAGACTCACAGTATGACGTCACAATAAAAGATCACATTACGTGGATGCTCACAGTATGACGTCACAATAAAAGGTCACAGTATGTGGAGGCTCACAGTATGACGCCACAATAAAAGATCACAGTACGTGGAGGCTCACAGTATGACGTCGCAATAAAAGATCACAGTATGTGGAGGCTCACAGTATGACGTCACAATAAAAGATCACAGTATGTGGAGGCTCAGAGTATGACGTGACAGTAAAAGATCACAGTATGTGGAGGCTCAGAGTATGGCGTCACAATAAAAGATCACAGTATGTGGAGGCTCACAGTATGACGTCACCGCTGGGCCTGCGCGAGCTACAGAGCTTGAAAAATACCCCAGTACTGAAGCGTTCAGTGTTTAACATGTTCGAGCGCTCAAGGAAAGTTGTGGAGAGACTCATGTGAGTGAATATTTAAATTCATTGACATTGACAGTTATATGTCAAAGGTTTTTGTTTGTGAGACGGCATCGGCGAACGCATATACCGTCAGACCAATTGAATCGTCTCACGTAGATATAATATACACATCTTAAAAAGTCCCCTTGCTTGCAAGACCATTTGCATTGAGGTAGACATGGTTGTAGGGCAACTTCACCCCGGATTCATTAATTCAGTCTACACGCGTGACATCGTTCGGTATTAACAGACTCGTCTATTGTCAACAAGAACACCGACATGAATGAATCATATATGTAAATTTACAAGTCATGTGGATCGAATTTGACATGACTCATGCGCAGTCGCACTGGTCATGTTTGTATAATCAGCGAACTATCCCATTGCATACACGCTCGACATTCTTCAGCGATTATGTCTGCTGTAATTGAGACAGAAATGAATGAATGTTTTTATCTCCATGCATTTGACACGTGAATTCATCTCTACGCCTTGTTCCTCAAAGCGGTTTAAAACCTATAAGTGGGCGAGAGGGTTAGGCCTCTGGCGCAGCGCAGTGACCCAGGAGTCTCGCACCAATGTAGTCACTGTGAGTTAAAGTCCAGCTCATACTGGATTTTCTGGTCGTACGTGGAAAGGTCTGCCAGTAAGCCTGCGGATGGTCTTACATGCCCCCCCCCCCCCGCCGTCTCAGCACAATTTCTTCTCACCATACTGCCATTTCATAAATGAAATATTGTTGAGTATGGCGTAAAACACCAGTCATATACTTAGACAAATCAAATCCAGTAACAATGTCAAATCAGGTTTAAATTTTAATTTTGATGTTATGTGTTGACCTAGTTCCGTATGTATGGTTTTTATAAGTTTGTGTTCAGGCTAGTATACACAATTAGTGTAAGGAGAATGACCGAAAAAAACCTGAAGTATACAGACTTTCACAAACGTGTAAAACGAGGCCAGCAGTTATATAGATTTCAAACACTGGTTGCCAGACAATTTTGTGACAACTCTTTGTTCGTGTTGTACGGAACGCCAAATCTTGGACTGAAGACGACAGGAGAAAAGGCTATATTCGCTTAAGTAAAGAGAAAAAAGTGTTTTATGTCAAGATACAGTCATCCAATGAATTATCCCGTTATTGTCAGCTCTAATAAGAACTATTTTAAAAGGGGTATAAAGCCGTTTAACAGCTGGATAAAGGCAGACGTGTATAATAGCTGATTATCTAAAAGCGTCACAACTCAATTGTCGTATTGTCGCCGCAAATATATGGCTACAACATTGTCGAAATCGAATATCATTGCCTCAGTGGCGGCAACATTGCCGAAGTGACAATAAGCCGTAATCATTTATTCTCGCCATATTGTGCCATTACGATTTATCCTCTGTTGATGATCGAAGAAAATAAACGACGTAAGTGAAGATGACATAAGCAAATTTCCTAAACATACGGACAACTTTAGTGAACCAAGAACACGCGAAAGAGTGCTGATCCCAGGGTCACACGCAAAAGAGTGCTGGTCCCAGGGTCACACGCGAAAGAGTGTGGAATCGGCAGCTGCCTTCATTCTTTGTACCATGTGTACAGTGTGTTATTGCCAGTGAGCATTTCCCAGAAATGCCCACCTCTCCTGAGCGATGCCCTAGCTTGGTGGCATTGATCATGCGTGTGGCAGAGCCGCGACCTGATCATACAAGTGCTGTACGCGCTCTGATCGAGAAACCAGCTGCACGCTTACCAGAAATCACCGATTGTAATTCGAACAAAGAACTACTGGCTTTTTGTTGCTCGTACAATGCTCGTACCTTCCCAGTCTTGAAACCTTCCATAAAAAGCTTCCCTTTGCTTCTGCTGCATCTATGACTTTGGGAGACTGGTATAAAGGCAGTTGAAACTTCTGATGCGCACTCATTTTATAGTTAGCTTGGAACAGAGACATAGGCAAGCGAGCTTTGTTGTATGAGAGCCTGTCTGATGGTGTGTTTAACCCGACTCAGCCACGTCTGGGATTTTCTGTCTTGCCCAATGAGATTTCTTTATTACAAACAGGTTTCATCTCCTGTATTAAAAATCATCTTTTCATTTGCTTGGTGTTTTACGCCAAACTCAAGAATATTTCGCCTACACGAGGACAGCCAGCATTATGGTGTGAGGAAATCAGGCACAGGCTGATGGAAAACCCACACACCACCCTTTTTCAGTATTCCGCATACCGTTTTTCTTTCTGGTAAATGTCCAACAGCAAATACAGTTACAAACATGAAGGAAAGCTGACAAACAGTGTAGAGTATGCTTTCTCCCTAGGTTACCCCTGGGGCGTGTCGCGGACGGGCAATCCACCTGTGGTTATACAAATACATAAGGTTATGAGTGGGTATTTGCTTATGCAAATGCAACTTCCGTATTCTATACCTGCTTTAATACCTTTTCTCCACCCAGGTTCATCGACATAGAACTGTATCTGTTCCGCGCGAGTGGTTTTCTTTACCTGTTGCTATAATATCTGTATCCACACTATTAGGCTGCACTGTGCAGTATGGTTGTGTGCATGTTCGAGTTTAGACGTCAAGGACGCTCCCATGCAGGTTGAGGACACGTCACGAATGCGTCTCACTTAAACAGTACGCTCCGGACTGTTGTACATGTTCAAACTGTTGTACATTTTAAAACTGTTGTACATGTTAAAACTCTTTACAGTTCTAAGACTTTTGAGCTTTGAACGGATATAATTGTTAAGATTTCATACATATCGTATCCGTATCACGCAAACCGTTCCTTTTTTAACTACACTTCATGTTTTAGTTGATCTTTCTTAATCCAAATTGTGAGCAAATCTGTCAGTCAGCCAATCGTCAGTCTCTGTGGCAGCCTGTCTGTGAATGAGACAGTCAGTCGGTTAATCAATGAGTGATCGACATCTCACGTTCTCATCGGAGAGGACGCCAGCGTGAACTGGAATGGAGCCCACAGCGATTACGTCAATACCCCACACCAGCGCGCTAAACCTCTTGGCCACGGACGCCCACCACATGTCGGTAAAAGATTCTCAACTGTGGCCGGATGTTAAGCCATAGTCAGATAAAAAATGTATTTTCTATGCTGTGTGGGAGTCGTATGCGACAGCTGTGGCAGGAGATGGAGGGGATAGAGCCAAGCTAATGGCTATCTTTGCTCATTGACATCATATATGTGTATAGATAGTGTAATTATGAATGTACACTTTGTTATCAATGTCATGTGTACATACTGTGTACATACTGTCATGTGTACATACTGTCATATGTACATCCTGTCATGTGTACATACTACCATATGAATATATAGGTTTACATGCCGGTATATGATATGCACACGTTCTTGAAATACCAGTGTGTCACGTGTCATTACCGTCACCTCTGTCACGAGCCAGTGAGTGCCAGGCAAGTTGTCATAAAGGCTCACGCTTATCAGCTAGATTAACACGGACTTTAAGTTATAACCCATGCATAAATTAGCTAATTCTGTAATGAATGCTTTCCTGCTCGGGATCATTATTCTGCATAATGGTGCTCGTGCGCTTCCGTGTGAGATATGGAACTTGAGTATAAGCTATGTATGTGTAGGTATGGGCTTCCTTGAAAGACTTCCTTAAATAACCATTTAGGGCAGATCAGAAGAATAAAGAAGATGAAGAACAATAGCAGCAAAAAAGAGAGCCTGTATATCGAGACAGTTTCGAACTCAGGGTCTCATTGCTGAAATCGTGTAACGGATGAAATGTCAAAACTGCTCGGTTGTGTAGTATGTAGAATCAGAGTGAGGTCTTACCTGTAGCCTACATGCATCAGATGACCAGAGTTTTCTATGGGCACAAAGGGGGTGGGGGTGGGGTGGGGGGACGAAAGAATCCTGAACAAAGACAAAGCATTAAAAACAACAACAAAAAAAAAGAAAACAGAAATTTGTTTTGTGCGGTGGGGCAGTCTGGCGAGAAAATTCCCTGGCTACCAAGGAGTCATGAATGTACTTATTTTACACCGGTCGCCTTAACCTCTGACCTTTCTTCTGTGTCGGACACATGTATTCATGCCGAGATCAGTACGAGACTTTTGTAGTTCAGATGCCTTGGCGTAACAGTGTGGAAGGTATATGTATATATTGTGAGAGATGTGATGAAAATGTGGCATGTCCAATTGATGTATAAACGTCTGTGTATGTAAGGTTAGATAGAGAGGCTTATGCAGTTTGTGGGACAGTTTTGTGGTGCATTATGTTTTGTGCGAAAAACAGTGAGTTGAATAAGGTGGTATTAGCCGAAGGGAGGGTCTTGGCCACTGGGCCGTGCTGAATTCACAAACTAACAAGTTTTTAACTGTCCTAAGTTCTGTCCAACTTTCAAATTCAAATGAAAATTTACACGTTTAGTATACAACTGGATATTACACACTGATGTTGAGATATTTTAAAACGTACACTTTTTAAGAGATCACGGAATGAATATGCCTCTATTCTTCAGTTATAGTGAACTTTCACTATCCGAGCTGTGTTGAGAAAGGCTTTAAACTCTACATATGGAGACACCCTGTCGGCTTGGATGAATTAAAGCAGTGAACCGGTTTTTACTGTTCATTTGAGTTTCTTACTTGGCAGTTCGCTTTTTTGATCATTTAACGTCAATGTCTGTAGCCGGTAGGGCCCAGAGGGAAGCCGTGTGCATGTTGTGGTGCCAGCCTGGAATTTTGTGTAGAAAATTGGACATGACAGTTCACGGACTACATTTAGACCGGATGTGCCACCTACCTAGTTGTAGTGTACTGACATCAGACATGACACCCACCCAGGTATAGTGCACTGACATCAGACATGACACCCACCCAGTTATAGTGTACTGACATCAGACATGACACCCACCCATTTATAGTGTTCTGACATCAGACATGGCACGTAGTCATCATATACTGATGCTATGACGATGTGGGGCCTCCGTGGGTCAGTTGCTTAGCGCGCTAGCGCAGCGCAGTGACTCAGTTGCCTTCGACCAATTCAGTCGCTGTGAGTTGAAGTCCAGCTTCTACTGGCTTCCTCTCCGGCCGCACGTTGGAAGGTCTTTCAGCAGCCTACAGATGGACAACAAACATGACACCGACCCAGTTATAGTGTCCTGACATCAGACATGGCATCCATCCAGTTATAGTGTTCTGACGCCAAACACGACACCCACTCATTCACAGTAACACCTAACCACGAGAATTAACAGGGAGGCTGACACTCTCGTCTCTGGCCACCGTTGAACAGCCACTATATTGCACTGTCTAGAGTTCCCGGCTTGTGTAGCCGAGTGCACGTCTGTTGTTTTCCAGTCACATTGACATTGTCACATGGCGGTTTGACGAGACTATGCCTGACCTGAAAATATAGCCTGATCTCTTTGTAACTGATTGTGCAGGTGTTTCAGTTACCGTAAACTTTGTAATAATTTTGTCTGCTATCCGATAAAAATGTCGTCCTGCATTAAACGTGAAAATCAGGTAACAAACTTTTGTAAACCCAGAGGCCATCATTCTGTCGGTTATCTTGTTACTATCAGGGTTATGTGAGGGACGATGTCTTTTAAGACGGAGGCTAAAGTTGGCTTCGGTAGCCCAGATGCTATTCCTAATTTTCTTTTTAAGTTTTTGTAGTATTTTTCATCAATTTGCAGTTGCAAAGTTGTAAAATTGCCCCCCCCCCCAAAAAATACGTTTATTTTAAAAGTGTTCAATTTTTTTTTTGCATAATTTGTAAAAGTCTCGAGACTTTCAGTTGGAAATGTGACGTCGCCTCGCCATACCGCCAGCAGAAGACCGACTTCGTCCCGCTGACTACGCCATACAACAAGTCGGTTACAAGGGCGCCCTCTGTTAAGGAAAATGGAACATTTCAAAATCGTTGGAGATTTCTTTCGGGAAGTAACGTTTTCAATCGCCCATTCTCTCGGCTCCCTCCACACCTGCATAAATATATAAAAGGTCAGCTTTTCTGCTCGTCAATTTGTCCGAATACATGTTTTTATTCGACTCCGCTAAGGCCTTGGATGTGTCATGCATATCTGCATATCTGCATGAGCTTTTTATTCGTATCTTTTTATTTATTTATCTCCCGAAGTTATCATTGTTTAAGGATGAAATCGTACTTAAAAAACCAAAAAAAAAAAAAAAAGAAAACATCAAAAAAACAAAAACAAAAAAAAATCAAATGAGAGCTTATAAACGCAATTCTTTCCAATCCGTTGGCCAACATTTTGATATACGGTAGACTGCTTCATCAAGGAGTGTTATACCCGAGGTGTTAATCCACTGCCGTTCTTGCAGCAAAGAGTATAGTCTAGGCTTATACATCGACAAATCATGCAAGTCTCCACCAAAAACTAGTGCACGTCTAGAGGTAAGATTTTTCAGGAAAAACTGATCCGGTAGACCACGTACCACATTCAACAGTGGAAGAATCTGATTTGAGTATAAACCTTTAAATTTGATTTATTGGATCGATGTTCAAAGCCGTAACCTGTTCCATAACGTGCACTTATACGACTGCGGTGAGGTTGATGGTTTATTTATTTGCTTGCAAATTTATTGCGTACTCAGGAATATTTCTTTTACACGACATCGGCCAGCATTATGATGTCAGGAAACCAGTATATGAGCTGGACTTGAACTCACAGCGACCGTGATGAGGTATTTGAGGCTACGGCTTCAAAGTTCCCTGTTCTTGGCCTATATCGAACCTGGACCAAGGAGCTAACTTCTCAGATACGACAGTGTGTTACTGGTATACTGCACGGCAGTCATTCGTTGTTTCTCCGATGAATATGCAGATACGGCGCAGCCGCCATATCTGAACGTACCAGATTGGCACATGTCACAACGATAATGGTGTTACTTAGACTACTGTTTAAATCACACCCACCATCTTGTGTACAGATACATTAATTGTATTGTGGATTAAAGTGGTCAGTGTGGCTATACTCGCTGTAAACAAAATATGTTTCATTGTGTTTTTCAGGAATTGACTTCAAGGTTAAGACGATTGAATTGGATGGAAAGAGAATCAAACTCCAGATATGGTAAATATAACTTGTCTTAACGTTTTACTACAGGTGCGGGTTTAAACCCACTATTCGGCGGGAAATTCTAGATTACTGCTTTGGGGAGCATTTGGGAAATTAAGCCTTCGACGACATTCCGGTGCCTTTTTGGGGCACTCTAACGCTTCTTGAAAACTTCAACCAATATAGCCTACATAAACTGACCGCCATCGTACAAGCTGAACGGATACAGTGTGCGAAATGATATTAGGATACCGACATGACTGATAGTGTCGCCCAGATATACAGCTGTAAGTAGCAACTACTTAAGTGTGGCATTAAGCGACAATAAAATTAATTAATTAATTAGTAAACTCGCTAACCCTTGGCCAAGACTGACGTAGCCTTGCCGTCTTCTGTTTTTTTCCTATTTTTTTCTAAACACCTTTTACAATGCACAACCCTCAAACTTTATCTCATGAACACAAACCTTAAACCCTGCGGGCATCCTGGCCCTAGGATACAAGGAGACTCGGCTCATGTTACGCTGTGGGCATCCTGGCCCGAGGATACAAGGAGGCTCGGCTCATGTTACGCCGCGGGCATCCTGGCCCTAGGATACAAGGAGACTCGGCTCATGTTACGCCGCGGGCATCCTGGCCCTAGGATACAAGGAGGCTCGGCTCATGTTACGCCGCGGGCATCCTGACCCGAGGATACAAGGAGGCTCGGCTCATGTTACGCTGCGGGCATCCTGACCCGAGGATACAAGGAGGCTCGGCTCATGTTACGCTGCGGGCATCCTGACTCGAGGATATAAGGAGGCTCGGCTCATGTTACGCTGCGGCCATCCTGGCCCTAGGATACAAGGAGGCTCGGCTCATGTTACACTGAACCTAGGCCGACCATACGCCGATCATGTTCCCCTCCCTCCTTGGATGACGACTCGATCCTACGGCCATTATCCGCTCATGATGGCCGGATGGTCGGCGCATCTTGATCAGAGATTTTTTTCATTACAACGTACCGATTTTCTGCACACCGATCATTCAGACGTGCTGGTTCGAGTCATGTACACACAAATTGAAATCGGCTGATGACTTTTTGTCATTGTCAGGCCATGATAAGTTCCAGTGGGACATTCCCGGCTTTTGTGTCTAGCATTCGACCTCTTTTTCCGGTTGATGTATTCGGAGAATGGAAAGTTCAAGCGTGATGTTCAACATGTGCCTCCGAGAGGTGGAGATCGAAAGGTTACTGTGTCCCATTTTCCACACGCTTAATTTTGCATTGACTACATGGAGCAGTGTAATGAACATAGGCCTAATGGTGTGACTTTACAGACCTTCCACATGCAAATTGGCGCCAATTTGAGGTGAGCTAAGGAGGATCCAAGGCCGTTGCCTCTTATTTTCCAGGAACACTGTAATCAGCACATGGACAGTACACTGAATACACCAATGTGACCTTACGGACCTTCCTCATGCAAAAGTGCCCTAGTTTGAGGAATTTTCTAACAGTCATGACAGATTTACGCAAGCTGATTATGAATTTTGTCCGTTGAAGGCTTTGGGACTAAAGAAGTGCCGATTTATCGGAATTAGACAGCCTTTCACACAGTTATCACAATTTTACAAGATAGTAAAATAAATATGAAATTTTAAACTAAAGCTAGAATATTGAAGTGATGCCGCCCGGGTGATGTCGCAAAATCATACGCGGATCACGGCGCCATGATACGACCATCATGCCTGTATGATGGCCGGATGATACGCCGATAGTAACCGCAAAGTTGCTCACCACCGGCCCATGGTCTGCGTATGATCCACTGACCATACACCGACCGTCCGACCGATGGGCTGAGGATATGAGGTTAGAATCCGACTGTACTGTACTTAAACACTGGAAAATGAGCTATATTTTTAAAGCTAAAATTCTGCATTTAGTTCTGTAAGGGTGTTGAAGTTAAAAACTTCCAGCTGTTAGATACAACGCTTCCGACAGTTTGATCTCTAACACTTCTAAACGTTATGTTTAATACTTACATGTACATCCGATGTAAATTACACCTAGAGATGTTACACCTGGTAATTGTTCCAGATCTGAAGCTATTTTTAATAGCTCATACAGATTGATTTTCTTTAACCTTGGCCAGTATTCCAACATAAATGAATGGGGTCATTTCAGTTGCATTTAATGACACGCTTTTCCCTATGAACACGATAAATCTGGTGTTCTCGTGCTAAAACTTCACCCCGTGTGCACTTAAAACTCCTCCAGATGTCGACGAACCCTGCATTGCTAGCGTAAATAATTAAACACAACTAAAGGCGTAGTCAGACGTGTGTGTATGTAGCTGTTGCGTAGTCAGACGTGTGTGTATGTAGCTCTTGCGTAGTCAGACGTGTGTGTATGTAGCTGTTGCGTAGTCAGACGTGTGTGTATGTAGCTGTTGCGTAGTCAGACGTGTGTGTATGTAGCTCTTGCGTAGTCCGACGTGTGTGTATGTAGCTCTTGCGTAGTCCGACGTGTGTGTGTGTGTAGCTCTTGCGTAGTCAGACGTGTGTGTATGTAGCTCTTGCGTAGTCAGACGTGTGTGTATGTAGCTGTTGCGGTGTTTCTAATGATGATAGCATCGCTTGTGGATTTTGCCGTGGATACTCTGAGTCGGATAGATCAGTAGAGCTTTAATTATTACCGGGCGAGATAGACATGCAATAAAAGTGGCAATCACATGTACATTTGTTAATAAATGCATCTACGTAACACATACCATGTGCTGCTCTTAATGGATGTAAACGTACGTGACAGTTGACAAGTTCACAGTACACGTGCGTGACAGATGACAAGCTCACAGTACACGCACGTGACAGTTGACAATCTCACGGTACATGTACGTGACAGCTGACAAGCTCACAGTACACGTGCGTGACAGATGGCAAGCTCACAGTACACGCACGTGACAGTTGACAAGCTCACGGTACATGTACGTGACTGTTGACAAGCTCACAGTACACGTGCGTGACAGATGGCAAGCTCACGGTACATGTACGTGACTGTTGACAAGCTCACGGTACATGTACGTGACTGTTGACAAGCTCACAGTACACGCACGTGACACTTGATAAGCTCCCTACCGGGCCTCAGTGGCTCAGTTGATTAGCACGCTAGGGCAGCGTAATGACCCTGAAAACTGCCGTCAATCCGGTCGCTGTGAGTTCCTGAGGATGGTTGTGGTATTCCTGCCGGGCACTGTCTGGTTTCCTCTCACCGTAATGCTGGCCGGGGTCGTGTAAGTGAATTTTTCTTAAGTACGGCGTAAAACACCAATCAAATAACTAACTAACTAAATAAATAAATTAATAAAGAAAGAAAGAAAGAAAGAAAGAAAGAAAGAAAGAAAGAAACAAGTTTAGAGATAAAACGTGTTTGTAGTAAATGACTGCAACTGTTACACTGGTATGGGAAACGCGGCTGAACTCTGTGTGCTGATAAACGTTTTATGGTACAGCATATTGGGCAGATAAGCGCTATTAAAGTAATTTACGGCAGATTAGTAAATGGCTTGTGTTACCACTGTCATATAAGTGAAAAATTCCAAAACACGGCGGTAAATGACGGTGAGATAAACAAATGAGAAAAAGGCTGGAAAAGTCACTTTTGATGTGGGTTATTAAATGGCAAACCGTTCTGCATGTTGGGGAAATAAAATACTATACTCATAACACAGCAGGCCGGCATAAATCTGTGTCAAATCGTCAGTCGCGTCAGACACGGCAGGCCGGTATAGATATGTGTCAATTCGTCAGTCCCGTCAGACACTGTTCTCAGCGGTTCTGACTGTATCCCATGACCAGATCACGCAACACTGTGTTCTCACGAGATTCCTGGTTAGCCCTTTGTGTTACAAAATTTTCCTTTCTTGGAATTAAGTCAGAAACTCTTTTTTTTGCGTATTTGCGTCACTCACACAAAGGGGTCGGGAGATCCTGGATCAAACCCGGGTCGGGTCATACCAAAGACTTTAAAAGTGGTGCTTGTTTCTGCTTGGCTTGGTGCTCAACGCTAAGAGGTTAGACCAAGGGAACAGAACTTGTCGGCCTCGTGTCAGTATAATTTTACTGGCTGGGGTGTCATATTTGGTGTCTTCGACATGATGTTCCATTGGCGGCAGCACTTGGGCGGCATGGGCTCGTTCTACCACAAGAAGACACTCAACATTTTAATGACTCCTCGTCGTCATATGACTGAACAACTGGATACGACGTTAAACTCAAGAATGAATACATTCCCATCCATCCATCCAACCATCCATCCATCCGTCCATCCACCCATCCATCCATCCACCCATCTGTCTATCCAACCATCCGTCCATTCACCCATCCGTTCATCCACACATCCGTCCATCCACCCATCCATCATTCACCCATTAATTCATTCCTTCATACATTCATACATACGAACATACAAACATACATACATATATACATACATAAGTGGCTGAAATACAAGTCTGATAAATGGCTTCCCGGATGTCACATCTCCATCTCCAGCAGAACCGCGTTGCATAAGGGCTTTAATGAAGCTGTCATACAGCCTTTATTACAGGAATATCTACACCTCGAACTTTCTGCCAAGTTGATTGCTTCCTTGCTATTAAATTTCTACTAATATATAGTAGCGCTGATTCAAGTACACACAGGACGTGTATAGGAGCCACATGCGGAAGTGCAGCCTTACTTCTGATCTGTGCTAATGTTGTACACGGTAACATTGCTTACAGATAAAGTGAAAAACTGAACCTTGTAAGGCTGGCTCTTCCACAATAAGTTGCTTAATTCTCCGCGTCATATTTATATTTTGGCTTTTGTTTAGCGTCATCCACGAGAATTTCGTTCACACATGTGGTTGAGATCAACGTTAAGAACACAGAAAACCTGTATTGCTGAGGTAGTAGTTCACCTGCCTGGACGTTTGGCAGTTGAAGTAGCTGGCATATTTGTGAATTCGCTATTGTAAGTGACCAAAGATTTCAGGGTTAATTTCGATGTTTCCGTGTTAAATGAAACACATGCAATTATACTCTCTTAAAACGCGAATGCTTCTTCTCCGATTCTAAATGGGGAGGTCCGCCAGCAGCCTACGGATGGGCGTGGGTTTCCCCCACGCTTTGCCTGCTTTCCTCTTACCATAATGCTGGCAACCGTCGTGCAAGTGAAATATTCTTGAGTACTGCGTAAAACACCAATCAAATAAATAAATATATAAAAAAATAAATAAATAAAGCAACGTTTCCTATTTCTTTTACAATGATAAAAGGTGGCAAGTGCTGTCAAATGTCATCCACAAATTTTGGTACATAGGCCACCTAATGATTTTGCAGGTTGTTACATAATGTTAGGTTACAGGATTTTTAACACTAATATTACCCAACATAACATGTGAAATGTTTTAATCTGATATATAGTGTTGGATTACAACACTGTCCGAGTTATGTTTTTGTTAAGGGTTCAATTTCAACTTTAGAAAGTGTGAATGTTACGTTATAACTTCATTCCTTTCTTTACACCACTACCAAAATGTTGTGTATGATATTTTCAGTTATGTTATTTTATGATAGACTTCTTAAAGCCATAAATAACATTTTAGTTAGATGAGTGGGTAAATGAATGGAACATTACTGCCTTGTTTTTCCCCAGGGACACGGCCGGGCAGGAGAGATTCCGGACGATAACCACGGCTTATTACAGAGGAGCTATGGTATAGATATAAGCACAGCTATTTCTTCCTTACTTCGCTCCACCATTTCCTCTTTTGTTGTGCATAGAGGATGCAGTTCTGTCAAATTTAAATACACCATATATTATTTGAGCTATAGGGATGAAAGATCGACAACCGGAAGCGGTAGTTCTGTTCATTTTTCAGGATAACGTCGTTTGTACAAGGCAAGCTTCGACATGTCACCTCATTTATGCTGCTCGTCATATATACGGGTCAAGCTTCACTGTGCCATATATTATGACATTAAATGATATTGTACGTTGTATATAATGTGCCCGGCTTCATAAGGCAACTTACGTGAAGTTACAAAGTGTCAAGTGGTACTTAATTTGTGACAACGATAACAAAACACATAACGAAATCATCACAGAAATTTTTTCTTTTATATTTTGACCAATTAGGATTCTATTTTGACTTCATACTGAATTTTGTCTTGTGTTCGCAATAACATATTAATGCTCGGGCTCGTGTAACCTAGTACCTAGCATAATCCCCCCCCCCCACCTGCAATCTCTCTCCTGGCTGTATACCGCCAGTTAAACACGTGAAATCTACGTAAACGACGTGTTTGTCCTGGTATTTTGCAGGGTATTTTGCTGGTGTACGACATAACCAGCGAGAAGAGTTTTGACGATATAAAGGAGTGGATGGCAAACATTGAGGAGGTGAGATAACATTACAGTGGTAATTTGATGAATGCCAGTCCCTCAGATAAGCACTGCCAATATGTTACACTCAGGAACAGGTAGAATATCCTGACTCAGCCTCCGTTTGCAACACTTTTCTTTGGACCAAGAATGACTGGAAGAAAAATACGGCTGGCAGCAATTAAAGTCTAGTTGCATGCTGCTCCAACTAGATCCTTATGTCTTTGAAATGTTTAAAGGTTAAAATAAAATGTAATTTAGGATGGTAAAGTTCGGCAGTTGACTTGCATTGATAACCCTGTGGAGCACAAATAGCCTAATTTATTTATTTATTTTGTTGGTGTTTTTCGCCGTTTTCAAGAATATTTCATTCATATCGGTATTGCGGTGAGAAGAAAATGGGCACAGGCCATCCGCAGGTTGCTGGCAGACCTTTCCCCTTACGGCCGGAGACGAGGCCAGCATGAGGTGAACTTGACCTCATAGCTACTGCATTGGTGAGAGACACCTGGGTTATTACGCGGAGAGGTGTGGATAAGATATACAAGAGGCTTGCTTGTGGGGAGGTCATGGTGTGCTCTTGGCGAACTTCTAGAGTATTTGTGGCTAGTTAGTTGTGTGCTAGTCGCAAGTTTGCGGTGTAACGCTCAGTCCCGCTCGGTCTTGTTCATAAAGTTGTAAACGTAGCCTAATGAGTCCAAAATGGCGGCTTAACAAACTTGAAGGAGAGTAATGAACAAGGTAACGGTTAGAGAAAATTGAACCGGCTAATGCTATAAGGGATTGACGATGGCCATCACTCGTTGGAAAATGTAAGAGCAGTTAGGCCTACATATCTGCGTGATATATGTTGGAGGCATCATTTTTCAGCTCATTCTGCATATTCACATTTCGGGGGTGACTTAAGGCTAATGTTTTTCAGTTACTTACCAACGTACATAAATAATTTATGAGAACAGAATTAAACACAGCCAAATTCATAAATGGATCAATAAATAAAGACTTATTTGTCGCCGTGGTGTAAATCCTTGATATATTTTACGTCAGTATGACCAGTCGACTCATGTGGGTACAAAAGCATAGTCCAAGAGCCGAACATTTTTGGCACAAAGTCCAATGGCCAAATAAACAGTAAAATCTCCCCAAATATACTGCACAGCTTCCTGAGGGCTGTGTTCATATGCTGGTGATTTTCTTTCTTCTCCAGCACGCGGCGGATGGCGTGGAGAAAATGATCCTAGGGAACAAATGTGACATGGACGAGAAACGGAAAGTGGCCAAAGAGAGAGGGACGCGGGTGAGTATGCCTTTTACATATTTGGGACACAGAGAGACCGATGGATTGACTTACTGATTGTCAGCTTGACTGACTGTTTCTTGTCTGAAAATGGAAATGAAATTTGCACACAGAGCTCGAGGAATTATTCGACTGTGGATATTAGAATTCAGCGTCGATGTCGCATATACTTCATGTCTAAAACTAAAACAATCGGCTATGGGATTAAGTGCTGTAGGGTCCATACAAGTGTTGTGGGGTCCATGCAAGTGCTGTGGGGCCCATACAAGTGCTGTGGTCTCCATACAAGTACACCAGACAGTTGAGGGCGTGATCTCTATTGGCTTTTCTGATTAGTTCAATTTTGATAACGTTGTAATAAAAGGCCCTTTTGCCTTCTGCACACGGCACTAGACTAAGCGTTCACTTTGTAGCGATGTTTCCCCTTCATCATTATAAGGGATCAGCGTAGCTTTCACAAGAATTTCGCTTTGCTTTGTGCTGCGTGTGTCGATGTTTTGGTTGTGGATGTATTGTCAGATTTAAAGCAAGATTTGAAATACACGTGTGAGCAAAGTTTAAAATTCTCCATTTATTTAATTCAGTGTCCTATTTTTTTGTTTTGTTTCACAGCTGGCCATCAATTATGGGGTGAAGTTTACAGAAACAAGCGCAAAGAACAACGTTAACATAGACGAGGCATTCACAATGTTAACCAAAGACATCAAACGAAAACTGGACAGACAAACCATGGTGGGCGAATTACCTCCCTTCTTGTATCTTTACATCGCCTAATTTGATTTTGATGATTTCCTGTGTGTGGAGAATTGTTCGTTGTACGAAAGGAACGATTTAATCTCTGTTAAAGATTGTTTTAATGTATCTTTTTTTACATAAAATAGTTTTCCATAACCCAACACAAAAATCCAGTATCCAGTGTCTCTTTCTTACCATAGCATTTTCACTGAATTGTTTATTTTTTTTCATTCAGCGTTAAGGTGTATACTTAAGGTGTATCACACTGTGATATTTTGTTCCAGATTGGGTCTGGGGAACAGTTTGAGGATAGTATAAGACTGAAGTCACCAATCTCCAAAAAGTCAAAGTGCGCCTGCTCCAGATGACCCCCCCCCCCCATCCCCCCACCATGTTCTAGAGCCTTATTACACAAGTACCACGTCTAGAGCCTCAACAGAACACGGCCGTCATGTTGGAATATATGAGACGAAATTTAGCAGTTTGTCAGATTGTGTGGATTTGGAAAACATGGAGACTTCGCCTGACAGCGCAAATGGTCTGTTTAGAAGATAACCCAGGAAGGAATAAAGTAGTTTATTACAGGTTTAACAGAACATAGAGTCAACACTGTTAGGCGGACAGTGGAGATAGGATTTCCCAGGTTAAAGGGTCAGCATTGATCAGGCTTTGATAAATGTGCTATGCCAAAAACTCAACCGGCAATATGCATTGCCTGGGCTACGCATTGCCTGGACTACGCATTGCCTGGACTATGCATTACCTGGACTATGGATTGCCTGGACTACACATTGCCTGGACTACGCATTGACTGGACCCTCTCAAACAGCAGCCATTCATTACTGAAACGCTCAATACGATCCTGGACCAAGCGAGTCCGAAGTATTTCACGGCTATTCGTATCTTAATCCATGATCATTGGTGTAGATTTTACACCTTGAACCTGGAAATGCTTTAGACGGAATCCCAGGGTAATCCCAGGGTAATCCCAAAGTAATCCCACTGTAATCCACAACAAAATCTTGATTTCAGTTTACAGTTTAGGCGTATTGTGTTAATTATGTTTAGTTGTTAAGGGCTTAACATTGGTGTCAACTGACACAAGTTTCAAGGTATCTTTTATCCTGTCTCTGTAACCTCGCCCTGTGTTCAAGTGTTAACGGAAAACTCAGATAAACCGTTAAATGTAAAGACGCTAACAGAGCGTGGTGAAATGTTTCCAGTACTTCTCTTCAGTTGTTCTCTTTAGAGTGATGGTTTGTAGCAATTTGATGACATGGTAGCATATGGAGGTCACACCTTGTCATCACATTTTTATCGGCTACAAATCTGTTTCAAATTTCGGAATTTATTTTTATATATCCTCAAAACAACTAGAGCCAGTCTTTGGTGTTTTAGGGAAATGTCTTTACTTTTTGACTGTCTCAAAAAAGTATTTCTGTGTGATTGCAGGCCTATTCAATTTCAAAATGGCGCACAAAAGTGATCATAATTGAACAGTCATTCAAAATGAGTATTTTAAAACTTGTTCTGTAGATAATTTCCCGGTGAAGTAAGGCAGTTGAAGTAGTGAGGCAGGAGAGGAAGTGAGGCAAGTGAAGTACTGATGTAGTAGTGAAACAGGAGACAAGTGAGGCAGATGAAGTAGTGAGGCAGGGCAAGAAGTGAGGCAGATGAAGTAGTGAGGCAGGGCAAGAAGCGAGACAGTTTGAGTAGTGAGGCAGATGAAGTGAGGCAGTGGAAGTAGGGAGGCAGGTAAAGAAGTGAGGCAGATGAAGTAGTGAGGCAGGTGAAGTAGTGAGGCAGGGCAAGAAGCGAGACAGTTTAAGTAGTGAGGCAGATGAAGTCAGGCAGTGGAAGTAGGGAGGCAGATGACGTAGTGAGGCAGGGCAAGAAGTGAGGCAGGTGAAGGCAGATGAAGTAGTGAGGCAGGGCAAGAAGTGAGGCAGGTGAAGAAGTGAGGCAGGTGAAGTGAGGCAGATGAAGTGAGGTAGTGGAAGTAGGCAGGGCAAGAAGTGAGGCAGATGAAGTAGTGAGGCAGGACAAGTAGTGAGGCAGATGAAGTGAGGCAGATGAAGTGAGGCAGTGGAAATAGTGAGGCAGGGCAAGTAGTGAGGCAGGTCAAGAAGCGAGACAGTTTAAGTAGTGAGACAGGTCAAGAAGTGAGGCAGAGCAAGAAGTGAGGCAGATGAAATAGTGAGCCAGGGGAAGCAGTGAGGCAGAGCAAGTAGTGAGACAGATGAAGTAGTGAACCAGGTGAAGTAGTGAGGCAGATGAAGTAGTGAGCCAGGGGAAGTAGTGAGGCAGATCAAGAAGTGAGGCAGGTGAAGAAGTGAGGCAGGTGAAGTGGTGAGGCAGGTCAAGAAGTGAGGCAGATGAAGTAGTGAGGCAGGTGAAGTAGTGAGGCAGGTGAAGAAGTGAGGCAGAGCAAGAAGTGAGGCAGTTGAAGAAGTGAGGCAGTGGAAGTAGTGAGGCAGAGCAAGAAGTGAGCAGAGCAAGAAGTGAGGCAGGTCAAGAAGTAAGGCAGGTCAAGAAGTAAGGCAGGTGAAGCAGTGAGGCAGGCCAGGAAGTGAGGCAGATGAAGTAGTGAGGCGGGAGAGGGAAGAGTCCAAATTGCTGACATGTCCGGCCACTGACGCAACAGAAGTTCTTTAAGAGATATATAATATATCTCAACAATACATGCAACAGTTTTTGTTTTTTGGAATGGCTTTTGTAACTTCCGTTACCATAATGGTCGATAGTTAACTCGGGTTTCGCGATTAAGCAAAATTTCGGGTCGCTACGAATCGTTCGGAGGCATTAAAGTTAGCCATATGTGGACTACAGTATCAAGGTTTGCCTCGTGTGTACTATAGACTGTATCAGAGTTTGCCATATGTGTATAACAGTGTCAAAGCTTGCCTCGTGTTTACTGTAGACTGTATCAGAGTTTGCCATATATGTACTACAGTGTCAAAGCTTGCCTCGTGTGTACTATAGTATTAGAGCTTGCCTCGTGTGTGCTGTAGACTGTATCAGAGTTTGCCATATGTGTACTACAGTGTCAAAGCTTGCCTCGTGTGTACTATAGTATTAGAGCTTGCCTCGTGTGTACTAAATTATCAGAGCTTGCCTCGTGTGTACCATAGTATTAGAGCTTGCCTCTTGTGTGCCATAAACTCAAAGCTTGCCCCTCGGGGTTCTAAGGTATCAAAGTTTGCCGCGTGTGTACTACAGTATCAAAACTTGCCTCATGTACAGTTTATTCTCTCAGCCACGTCTTCCCTCAGATATCTGGAATCAGTATCAGCCTATCTGTTTGTGATCTGTTTATACATTTAT
The DNA here is from genome assembly GCA_016165875.1 of Acanthopleura granulata. Taxonomy (NCBI): domain Eukaryota; kingdom Metazoa; phylum Mollusca; class Polyplacophora; order Chitonida; family Chitonidae; genus Acanthopleura; species Acanthopleura granulata. Next base: position 2,040,038 of record JABBOT010000036.1, read on the forward strand.
AGTCTTGCCTTGTGAATATATATCTTTCCACTCTGTAAGTTAACACGTTTTGTTATGGGTAAAGCATGATGATGTATGGTCCACATTGAAATAAAACAACCGTCTAATTATACATAATACCAAAGTATTATACTGAAATTTGACCCAGCAGAAGGGAACACCAATACACTGGCAAATGTAAACTATTTTGCATAGAAATAAATATTTTAATTTCCACTATTGCTATGCGACATGTATGGTGTCATGGATATAACATCTTATTTTGAAGAGTTTTTTGATCTTCATTTTTTTAATTGTTGTATATTTATACTTCTTCCGATGAACAGAAGGAATCGATAAAGGGTGTATTTTGGGCGCTTTACCACTTTTATCCCTTGCATTTCATTTACTTTACTTTACTCTCTGTTAAAAGCCTTGGCTTTTGTTTCCTGTCCACGGCACACCCTTGTAGAAACACGGTGTTGCTGCGGAAGGGTACGTGAAATAGTCCAAGAGTGTTGGTCTAATCGTCCAAGATATAGATTCATATTATCAAAGTATATGAATCCAGTAACATGATGATCTGTGTTCATGAGCCGGTGGTCCGTTAAGCTCAGTGCACGTCTTCCTTGGCTGGCGAACAGCGAAGTGACTGGTAAATCTGTTTTATAGGCTCGGTACTCATGTAAAGACTTCACCTATATGGGTAGACGTGTACATTTTTTTTTATTATTATAAAAGTTGATCATGCCATAAATAAATAAATAAGCGAGATATGACTACACTTGACGCTTAAATCTGTACCACATGACCATATATTTTGGACGACTTGATCAGTTTTTTTTTTGTTTGTTTTTGGAAACTTCAACATTCAGGGACGATTTTTCGTAAACCATTTTGCCCTTGGACGATTTTGTCTGAGGACGATTTTGCCATTGTGAGATTTTATTCTGGGGCGATTTTGCTCGTGGACGATTTTGCACCTGGCCGATTTTGGACGATTTTGCCCTTGGACGATTTTGTCTTAGGACGATTTTTGCCATTGGGCGATTTTACTCTGGGGCGATTTTGTTCTTGGGCAATATTGCCCTTGGGTGACTTTTTCCATAGACGATTTTGTCCCAGGGCGATTCAATTCTTGGTCGATTTGACCGGTATCCAGCGCGAATGTAGATTTCCCAGATCATATAGGTTGCCTTCTCCCGGGTACTATATATATACATGTACCGTTCATCACAAGTAACTATTTTATGGGTGATTTGCTCAGTATGTCGATTTTCCTTGACCGCAAACCGGATTCGTCATCAAAGTACTTTGTTAATGTTCCACTTTGTATTCAGACACAAATAATTCCAATTTAGTACCTGTGGTTGCAAATGTTTTGAAGATAACGGTAATATATGTAAGCTGATATGCCAAAGCTTTTCAATACCGAAATGCAGAAATGAAGAAGTGTCAGTGTTGGCGTTTAATGGATAAAAATGTTGAATCGACGGCCCTAGTCACGAAATCGTCGTTTTGGAAAACATTATATAACAGGTGCGGCATGTGAATTAATAGACAGTTTTGTATATATTCAAATGAGCAGTAAATGTCAATACCTCCTGGATCACTGACCTTGGCCTAACTCGTACAGCTGAGCTGGTTACTTGAAACATGCACTTCAGAACTAATTTTCATATGGCTTAATTAATGCATAGCTTTCTGCACACATGTAGTTGGTCACAACCTCTGTAAACCAGTGAAAATTTGGAAACTTTCTTTTCAATCATGTGACAAAAAGTATGTTATATAGGTATATACACAAGTGTTTGTGTTATATGTTACTCACATGTTATGATATTCACATGTATTTAATTTGTTGTATTTTTTTACAAATACGTGTATATCGTGTCAAATGTTCATTCCATTGCCTGAATCGCAGCATTTTGATTACCTGCTATTGAAATATTAAAATATATTTTACCGAATTTCTTCCTTGCTCCCCTCTTCTTCATCTCATCCCGCTTAGGCGACATTTCAAAACAAGACTTAGATAGTATTTATTTTCCCGCTGAGCAAACATGTTTCATACACGTGTGCACGTGTACAAAAACCTTGGATCACCATACTTACAACTGCTGTGTGTGTGCAAAAGCTTGCGGACCAGGGACCAACAACCAGAGCCAGAAGTCTGCTGGACTTCGACTAACGAGTTCGCCAGTTAGAATCCAGCCCTGGCGGACACGGTGGCCGACGTGTGTGTAAAGGCTACACATGCGCAATTTCACCAGTTGGGTCCAAGATTTGGCTCCGAATTGATGTGCTGGAACATGGATTGGATAATAAAGCGACGGCGACAGTCTAGGCTGTTGATACACTATAAATTTCTATACTGACATTTTACACCCAGTTAAAATATATCTGGATTTTATGTGCTTTGGATACAACTGAAAATTTGTTGTCAGGGGAACTACCCTGCACCCAACCCCTCCCTCTGGAGGGGGGGGGGGTCACTGCTATTACGTCACTTCCAGGAGCAAACAGCTGAACAAACAGTGGTCATGCTGTGTTGAGTTTTTGATATGATGTAGACAAAAAATTCAAGATGTATTTGATGGTTAGGTCATACTATCACAAGAAAGGTTCGGAATATATATTTTAGGCGTTGAAGTTGACAAGTTTACTACATGAATAGTAAGGAAAATCAATGCACTGGTGTAACCTATAGGAAATAGGCCCAGTTTTGCGATATCACTTTTATTGTGCTCAGGCCAAGTTGTAATTGTGTGAGAATGATCATAGACTGTTGTCGCGAAAATTTAGCATGGCTGATGCTCAACCATTAGCCCCCTCCTCCCTGATTTATCATGGCTGGTGCCCAACCATTAACCCCCTCCTCCCTAATTTATCATGGCTGATGCCCAACCATTGGCCCCCTCCTCCCTGATTTATCATGGCTGATGCCCAACCATTGGCCCCCTCCTCCCTGATTTATCATGGCTGATGCCCAACCATTAGCCCCCTCCTCCCTAATTTATCATGGCTGATGCCCAACCATTGCCCCCCTCTTCCGTGATTTATCATGGCTGATGCCCAACCATTGGCCACCTCCTCCCTAATATATCAATACTGATGCCCAACCATTATCCCCCTCCTCCCTGATTTATCATGGATGATGCCCAAGCATTGTCCCCCTCCTCCCTGATTTCTCATGGCTGATGCCCAACCATTAGCCCCTCCTCCCTAATTTATCATGACTGATGCCCAACCATTAGCCCCCTCCTTCCTAATTTATCATGGCTGATGCCCAACCATTAGCCCCTCCTCCCTAATTTATCATGACTGATGCCCAACCATCAGCCCCCTCCTCCCTAATTTATCATGGCTGATGCCCAACCATTGGCCCCCTCTTCCCTGATTTATCATGGCTGATGCCCAACCATTAGCCCCCTACTCCCTAATTTATCAATACTGATGCCCAACCATTAGCCCCCTCCTCCCTGATTTATCCTTGCTGATGTCCAACCATCAGCAACCTCCTCCCTGATTTATCATGGCTGATGCCCAACCACTGGCCCCCTCATCCCAGATTTATCATGGCTGATGCCCAACCATTAACCCCCTCCTCCCTAATTTATCTTGGCTGATGCCCAACCATCAGCCCCCTCCTCTCTAATTTATCAATACTGATGCCCAACCATTAGCCCCCGCCTCCATGATTTATCATGGCTGATGCCCAACCATCAGCCCCCTCCTCCCTAATTTATCATGGCTGATGCCCAACCATCAGCCCCCTCCTCCCTGATTTATCATTGCTGATGCCCAACCATCAGCCCCCTCCTCCCTAATTTATCATGGCTGATGCCCAACCATCAGCCCCCTCCTCCCTGATTTATCATGGCTGATGACCAACCATCAGCCCTCTCCTCCTTAATTTATCATGGCTGATGCCCAACCATCAGCCCCCTCCTCCCTGATTTATCATGGCTGATGCCCAACCATTAGCCCCCTCCTCCCTGATTTATCTTGGCTGATGCCCAACCATCATCCCCCTCCTCTCTAATTTATCATGACTGATGCCCAACCTTTAGCCCCCTCGTCCCTGATTTATCATGGCTGATGCCCAACCATCAGCCCCCTCCTCCCTAATTTATCATGGCTGATGCCCAACCATTAGCCCCCTCCTCCCTAATTTATCATGGCTGATGCCCAACCATCAGCCCTCTCCCCTCACTTGAGCACTTTGTCAAGTGGCTGATGCCCAAATCTCATCAGGCTCCTCCCTCCTCACTACTCTATCATGGCTGTCTCAAACCATTGGCCCCTCCCTGATTTATCATGGCCATGCCCAACCATTAGCCCTCCTCCTCCCTGATTTATCATGGCTGATGCCCAACCATTAGCCCCCTCCTCCCTGATTTATCTTGGCTGATGCCCAACCATCAGCCCCCTCCTCTCTAATTTATCATGACTGATGCCCAACCTTTAGCCCCCTCGTCCCTGATTTATCATGGCTGATGCCCAACCATCAGCCCCCTCCTCACTAATTTATCATGGCTGATGCCCAACCATTAGACCCCTCCTCCCTAATTTATCATGACTGATGCCCAACCATCAGCCCTCTCCTCCCAAATTTATCATGGCTGATGCCCAACCATCAGCCCCCTCCTCCCTGATGTATCATGGCTGATGTCCAACCATTAGCCCCCTCCTCCCTGATTTATCATGGCTGATACCCAACCATTGGCCCCCTCCTCCCTAATTTATCATGGCTGATGCCCAACCATTGGCCCCCTCCTCCTTAATTTATCATGGCTGATGCCCAACCATCAGCCCCCTCCTCCCTAATTTATCAATACTGATGCCCAACCATTACCCCCCTCCTCCCTGATTTATCATGGCTGATGCCCAACCATTGGCCCCCTCCTCCCTGATTTATCATGGCTGATGCCCAACCATTGGCCAGCTCCTCCTTAATTTATCATGGCTGATGCCCAACAATTACCCCCCTAATCCTTAATTTATCATGGCTGATGCCCAACCATTGGCCCCCTCCTCCCTAATTTATCATGGCTGATGCCCAACCATTAGCCCCCTCCTCCCTAATTTGTCATGGCTGATGCCCAACCATTGGCCCCCTCCTCCCTAATTTATCATTGCTGATGCCCAACCATTGGCCCCCTCCTCCCTGATTTGTCATGGCTGATGCCCAACCATTAGACCCCTCCTCCCTAATTTATCATGGCTGATGCCCAACCATCAGCCCCCTCCTCCCTAATTTATCATGGCTGATGCGCAATCATTACCCCCCTCCTCCCTAAATCACTCCCGACTCCCCTTTTTCAAATAAAATTTCCTTCAGAAACTTAACAGGCTTTATTGTTTAACTTTCACTGACACAGGTAATTCCGAGAGTGAATCTGTGTGATCAAAACTGTTTTAGTGTGTATTTATTAGGGCATAACAAGTTATTTTCACCCCATTTTTCTGCAAGGCTTACATGTTAGACTTACGTTAACAATGCACATTTATCTATTGTCAATCTTCCAAATGCAAAGTGAACAAAAAAGCATTATATTTGCTGATAGTATGTATTAAAATATGTCTAAAAACTGAGCTGTCTGTCATGTGTCATACAATATGATTGAAGGTACTGTTTTTGTATAAGAATAAAAAAATGTCAATTTTTGGAGTACATGTACACATGGGGTAGGGATATCAGTTCTTACATAACTTTACTCCAGTTGATGAGGAGGTGTCAAACTTTTAGTTTCTAATAACCCCAAATGTTTCATTTCAAGGAAAAGCAGGATGATCATCCATTTCTGCAGAATTTGTTTTCACAGAAAGGAATTTAATATTCTCTTCTCCACAAATTAATATTTCCCAGCTACCAAATGTATCATCCTGGGTGGGTACCGAGATACAGCCCTTTTTACTTTTGCCCTGAGGGATATAATATTGTAGTTTCCATGCCAGCATCATATGAAAATACTGTTGACACAAAATTGAGAAACTTTGTTCCTGTTATAGGTTACACATGAGCAATTCGACCAGTTGGGTCCAAGATTTGGCTCCAAATTGTTGAGTGCTGGAGCACCGATTGGATAATACTGCCACGCAGACAGTTTAGGTTGTTGACACACTATAAATTTCTATACTGTCATTTTACACCCAGTTAAAAGATATCAGTATTCCATCTGCTTTGGATACAACTGAAAACTTCTTGCCAGAGGGACTACCCACCCCCTGGAGGTTACCAAGGTGACAACATGCTATTGCGTCACTTCCAGGAGCAACAGCTCAAAAAGAATGGTCGCCATGCTATGTTGAGTTTTTGATATGATGCAGTGAAAATCCAAGCTGTGTATGGTGGTATGACATAATGCGCTCGTGTAACCTTAAGAAGGATCGACCCTCTGTTTCATTTGTTTGGGCGAATTTTGTTCCAGAATGATAATAGAGTTTGCTTATCAAAGGAAATATACATGTGTATAGGTTGGTAAGCTTGAATGTCCACACCAACGAAAACATGGTGATGTTAATTAATACATTGATATGGTGATAACTAAATCTTAGGTCGGTTTTATGTATCCAGTTTGAAGATAGTCAAAACGTAAAATTTGATGTAAACGTTTGCTTTTAGGTCCCAAAAAGGCAGAGCAGCATATGGACCGGCCCCAAAGCCTGTTTTCTCCCTGCTCTCATACATGTAGGGCCTACTAATGAAAACGAGTGAGATGTCGAAGAATTGATAATTGAGGAATTCACTCCATCTACACGGATATAAGCTCATTTGACTTCTCAGCATCACCGTGGCGCCCATACTAAGTCCCAATCTTACAAATCTCATGTTCACTCTTTCGAGGTTTTCATGTCATGCCCCAATCCGGATAAGCAGTTTCCCGAGGGCGGTCTTTGCCAGATTTTCTCCCACCTGGTCACCGTCGTATAAATGAAGTTTCTTTGAGTATCAATGCGATACATAAAGAAATAAATTAAGATAGCGGAAACCAGTTCGAGTGGAGACGAATTTATGTCATACAGGATACACATTATACACGAGGTATATACACGTTTATATGATACAGGATACACATTATACACGAGGTATATACACATGTTTATATGATATAGAGTACACATTATACACGAGGTATATACACATGTTTATATGATATAGGATACACATTATACACGAGGCATATACACATGTTTATATGATATAGAGTACACAATATACACGAGGTATACACATATATTTCAGCCAGTATAGTTTCGTGTTGTTTTTTTAGCAGACAACCCTCAGACTCACTCGTAACAAAATCTATGAAAAGGTAATAACTTCAGAAGACAAAGAAATAAAAAATAAAAATAAGAAATAAAAATAAATAAATGAACACTTTGCTGCCTTAAGCACGTATGGCTGTAAGTCTCCTGAAGACTAAAACCTTCTCAAACAGACCTATATCTATGGCATTAATCGCAGAATGACGCTGGGGTAGCTCACCGGCACTTACTTATGACTTCTGCTTAATCCTGCACTCCGTCATTCTCGTTTTATACGATGGGGGCGACATTTACGAATGGGGGAAATTGGGAGTTGTCCGCGAAAGCAACACACCATTGGCATATTTCTCACGAATGTTTGTATGCTTCGGTTTTTACGTCGTTCTCAACAATATTCCAGTCCCATGACGACGAGGAGTCCTTACAATGTTGATATACTATATCGTCAAAGCTCTGCCGCCAGTGGAGAATTTGGAATGACTCGACCCGGGATTAATCCCGGATCTCCTGAGCTCGAAGCAGGCGCTCTAACCACTCGGCCACGGTGGCGATTTGACCCCGGGTGATGCACAAATGCATGTATGTACACCCAAATTGTTGAAGACATGTATCTGCCCTGACAAAATGCTCTTTGTGTGAAGTTCATTTCGGATAACACGGAGAATAACGATACTCAAGCATGTAATTACTCCTCAGTTGGACTCGAAGGTACGTCACGAGATGCCCGAGTCCAATGGTTTTCTACGGATTTCCAGCTTTACTCCCCACTTTTTAACCAGAGAGTAATAATTTAAGATACCTTTTCTCGATCATGCGGCAATTTAATAAAAAAAACCCAACAAAAACGTGCAGGAATTAGGATAGTTTTTCAAATGAAAGGGAGAAATGTAAATATGATATATACGCAGCCTGTTTTAAAATCGAGGGCTGGATTTGAACTCATGAACACATTGATAAGGGACTACAGTATATCAAACTCTCTAAAAACGACCGTTTTCACATCTACGAAGACATGTATATCCGTGGTACACAGGTAGGCTTGCAAAAGTCAATGTCGATAACTTACACAAATTACTCCAAGTGTGTACAGGTGGTACACTAAATCATAGATATATATATATATATATATATGCCACAAAAATGTTGATCACTCGCACACAGCAGATTCTAGCGAGTAATCCTGTTGTTTTTACCATATCATTTCACGTTGTTTTAACATAGAAAAAGAAAAATATTGCAACATTAGCTGAAAACATTTTGGTATAATTGACATACACACGTACATGAATGAAACTACAATATATGGTAATATTTTGTTCCTTTACTGAAATGTTGACATCACAATACATGGAAAATGCTGCCGACATTATATAAAAAAGATTGAATTACACTCACGATTATCACAGTTAAATGAGTACAAGGCTCTGCTGTTCTATAAGCTGTGGCACACTGCTGATTCACCAGTACCGTGTCACTAGCACACTATATATTCACCACTGATATGCCACTTGCACACTATATATTCTCCACTCATATGCCCCTTGAACACCAACTAGCCACTTATGCACCACTAGCACGCAACATATTCACCACTGATATGCAACTAGCACACCAATACCTCACCAATACCTCACCACTGATATGTCACTAGCACACCACTAACTCGCAACCGATATACCACTAGCACACCATTAACTCACCACCAACTCTCCACTAGCACACCAATAAGTGTTCACTGATAGGCCACTAGCACACCACTAATACGCCACTTGCGTACCAAAAATTCACCCCTGATACACCAATAGCACACCTCAAACTCACCAGTAGCTCACATCTAGAACACTTTAAGCAAACCACTCTCTTGTTACACCCCCGCTTGTACCAGCAGTATGGAATTAACGGAAATCTCACCCCTAAAACAGGAGTACTTGTCTTGGACTTGTACGTCTTATGGAGGTATTGCCACTCAAGAGACAATCTAACAAAATGTTCATAAGAAAATAGGGATGATTGAATTTGGAAAAACAGGAAAGTATGTTCCTGACAGCCAAGGCAACGCCAGTGAAGTACCAACTTAAATCCTCTGAACACAACTGTCCCACAAGACGATCCAGTCAACAAAGGGAACACTTAAAGATGAAAAACGAAGGAAGTCTGATCATGCTGGTCGCAGCAAGAGAGCAACCTTTCCACATGCTCGACTCCTCACTAAACACAAGAAAGGCAAACAGCTGAAGTCTAAGAACACCATGACATTTAATTTGGAGAAATTACGTAAATAGGGCTTGACATGAAATACCTCCTATTACATGAGGTTTGCAAGTTGTTTCCCCTTTCCACTTTGAATACAAACGTTACTTCAAGCCCAAGTGTGATTACTGCATTTGCCACATATCCCGATGTACGGCGGGAGTACAGGTGTGCTTAGCAGAAGCCTGATTAAACCTTGCAGGTATAACCAGGCACCATATCTTTTGTGTCATCATTGATCTGTTCGGATTTTATGTTGCCTTATTTTTAGTCGGTTTTTAGTTCGAAATCTTTTGATCTTGTCACACTCGTAACATCACTGACGATCAGGACTCTCTACCATCCTGTTATGCAGCACTTCCTTACACGATATGTTTGACCATGAAGTATACCCTACATATGGCTCCAAAAAGATCTGTTTTCAAATATCCCAAAATATATTCCGTCAGACACTGCAAAACAGTCCAGTCACTGTTCTCAACTCTTGTAAAAACATACTTCTGGTGTAGAACAAGGATAAAACTTCACCAGAAAATATTTGCTAGTCAAAGATTAAAAAAGAAAAAAAAAACAACACAGTAAGCTATTTACAGGTTATTTACAGATGGTCCCTAGCGTTAATAATAAATTTGTCTGAGGTTAGAGGTCAGCAGGAGCAATCGCTTCTGGAAGACGAGGAGCTTTGTCTATGAAGGTTGCCCTGAAAGTTTGAATCTACAGGGGTGTAAGGCAGGTGAACACTTGAACTGGGAGATGAGGAAATGGGAAGTCCCTGCGAGTCCGTGACGTTGATGCCGCAGTCTGGAGAACATTCACACAGCTTGATCAACCGCTTAGCCACTTCTAAAAATGCCTCCTCCACACCTAGAGAAGGGAGAAGGAAAACTGGTCACTCATCTTTTATAAACACGTCTTTACTCATCTGATTGGTCTTTGACACCTTGCTTGAATATTGCGCTTATACGACGGTGACCAGAGCAGGCAGAGTCCGCTGGAAAACCCACGATCATCTGCTGGTTGCTGGTAGGCTTTTTCATACATGTAACTACTTCAGTGGTTGATGGTGCAGTCATTCATGTTCTTACATGTAAGTTTTTTGCAGACAATTTCCCGACACCCACAATAACATACACCTGAATTATGTCATAATTATGTGCCTGGAAAAGTCTGTCAGTTACTTGTCAAACTTTGGTGGTTTATTCCAGCTTTCTCCACCCATCATCATGCCAGTCTATGATGTAATTGCAAATTCTTTAGTACAGCATTAAACATGTTAAACACCAACCAAATAAATAAATATGAAACACTTGTGACATTAACATTTTATGTGATATTAGATATCGAATAAAAGTCGGATTTTTTAATTAGATGGTCATGGGTGGCGGAAATTGGCCTGAGTAAACATAACGCACCAGGCTTTGGCACGCAAAGAGGCTACTGGGAAACTATGAGAAATTCCCTGAAAATCACTTACATATGAAATGTACACGGATCAAACTCTACCTTACTAAATGCAGTCTCTAAACATTCATACGGGGGCGTCCGTGGCTCAGTCAGTTAGGGCGCTATCACAGCACAATGACCCGAAGCTTCCCATCAATGCGGTGGCTGTGAGTTCAAGACCAGCTCAAGCTGGATCCCTCTCCGGCTTTACGTGGGAAGGTCTGCTAGCAACCTGGGATGGTCATGAGTTTCCCCCAGGCTCTGCCTGGTTTCCTCCCAACATAATGCTGGCCGCCGTAGTATAAGTGAAATATTCTTCAGTACGGCATAAAACACCAATCGAATAAATAAATAAACATTCATACTAAATTTTAATGATTTTCAAGTGAACGATCGTGGTTTACTCTTAGTACTGAGCTGTATGGTGGATTTCCATTTCTATGTTCTCCCTGACATATATAATATCTTCAATTCCACACAATATAAAAAAAAAAACAACAAAATTCTATCTTAAGTTCTATGTACCTACCAATATTTGTTAAGGCAGACGTTTCAAAAAACAGCGAGTCTATTGAGGCAGCGTATTCCTGGGCATCCTGTTTTTTGACTTGTCTCTCATTTTCCAAGTCACATTTGTTGCCAAGGAGACACATAACTATGGGAGTATCAACATTTTTCTTTAATTCTGAAAATATACAAAAAGGTCATACATACAAGTAAGTATTGTGAGCAGTACTCAGACAGTGGGCATGACATACAAGATGCTTTTGGCACACCTATGTCATGTTTCGTTGAAAATCTGATGTTCGAAATGCTGAAGACAACTTTTTTTTCATTTCATTGATCTGGTCATTGTTTATGCCGTACATAAGAATATTTCACTTATATGGTGATGGCCAGCATTATGGCGGCGAAAACCGGGCAGTAAGCAGGAGGTAACCAACTACCATTCGCAGGCTGCTAGCAGACCTTCCCACAGATGAACGGAGAGGAAGCAAACATGAGCTGGACTTGAACTCATAGCCACTGCATTGGTGAGAGGTGCCTGAGTCGCTGAGTCTGATGACAATGCACAACTAATCAGTAGAACTTCTTAGTGCATCCAGTAGTGGATGAAGTAGGCTTATAGATGTATGTGAACCCATTCCTTGATACCAGACTTACCACCTGGTCAGTCTTTATATTACAGTGTTATCAAAACCCTTTTCATGATGCAGTGCATTCTGGTCATTGACTGTTTGATGATGTGATGTCATACGTTACCTGATTACAGTCAAACTTACCACTAACCCAGTCCTTGATATCGTAGAAGGTGTCTGATGATGTGATGTCATATATTACCTGATTACAGTCAAACTTACCACTAACCCAGTCCTTGATATCGTAGAAGGTGTCTGATGATGTGATGTCATATATTACCTGATTACAGTCAAACTTACCACTAACCCAGTCCTTGATATCGTAGAAGGTGTCTGATGATGTGATGTCATACGTTACCTGATTACAGTCAAACTTACCACTAACCCAGTCCTTGATATCGTAGAAGGTGTCTGATGATGTGATGTCATACGTTACCTGATTACAGTCAAACTTACCACTAACCCAGTCCTTGATATCGTAGAAGGTGTCTGATGATGTGATGTCATATATTACCTGATTACAGTCAAACTTACCACTAACCCAGTCCTTGATATCGTAGAAGGTGTCTGATGATGTGATGTCATATATTACCTGATTACAGTCAAACTTACCACTAACCCAGTCCTTGATATCGTAGAAGGTGTCTGATGATGTGATGTCATATATTACCTGATTACAGTCAAACTTACCACTAACCCAGTCCTTGATATCGTAGAAGGTGTCTGATGATGTGATGTCATACATTACCTGATTACAGTCAAACTTACCACTAACCCAATCCTTGATATCGTAGAAGGTGTCTGATGATGTGATGTCATATATTAACATAGCAGCATTTGCTTTTCTGTAGTACATTGGAGCCTGAAAAAAGAAATTAATAACGCACTCATTGTTCACTCCCACTGTCTTCTCTACAGGTCGGAACATCAAAACGTGGCCCGAATGTTGACAGCTGTAACAGCATAATTGTTCACTCCCACTGTCCTCTCTACAGGTCGGAACATCAAAATGTGGCCCGAATGTTGACAGCTGTAACACTATAATTGTTCACTTCCACTCTCCTCTCAATCATGTCTACAGGTCTGAGCATCAAAATGTGGCCCAAATGTAGACATTTGCAGCACTATAATTGTTCACTCCCACTGTCCTCTCTATCATGTCTATAGGTCTGAACATTAAAATGAGGTCCAAATATTACCATTTGTAGCACTATAATTGTTCACTTCCACTCTCCTCTCAATCATGTCAATAGGTCTGAGCATTAAAATGTGGCCCAAATGTAGACATTTGCAGCACTATAATTGTTCACTCCCACTGTCCTCTCTATCATGTCTATAGGTCTGAACATTAAAATGAAGTCCAAATATTACCATTTGTAGCACTATAATTGTTCACCTCCACTATCCTCTCTATCATGTCTACAGGTCTGAACATCAAAATGTGGCCCAAATGTTAACATTAGTAGCACTATAATTGTTCACTTCCACTCTCCTCTCAATCATGTCAATAGGTCTGAACATGAAAATGTGGCCTGAATGTTGACAGCTGTAACACTATAATTGTTCACTCCCACTGTCCTCTCTATCATGTCTATAGGTCTGAACATCAAAATGTGGCCCAAATGTTGACATTTGTAGCACTATAATTGTTCACTCCCACTGTCCTCTCTATCATATCTATAGGTCTGAACATCAAAATGTGGCCCAAATGTTAACATTAGTAGCACTATAATTGGTCATTCATATTCTCCTTACCAATGGACTTCAAAATGACACCGAATTTGCATTTATACTACATCTGCTCACTCCCTAACAACTGAGCTCAGAACTTCTCAAAAAAAGCCAACCTGTTGACACAGGGTTCGCATGGTTAGCCACGGAAAAAAATCAAGCACTTTTCAAGGACTTACAAGGACTTCAAAAACAAATTGATGTACCGATATCTTGTAAGCTTCATGAATAAAGGGCTCTGCGAATAGTAGTAAATGTTGCTGCAAGGATCAGTAACATGATAATAATAACATAGGGTCACAGTCATGCAGTACATAGTTAGATTTCGCAGAATTCCAGGAATACCATGTATTCTTCAGGTATTTTCCCCAAATGACGGGGGTTTAATCAGGCATCCACGGGTTTACAACTAGCCTGTTGCAATGCCCCCTCGCGGAGAAAATGTATGTTGTAACTTTAACTGCGAACTTCTCCCCGGCGTAAATATAGGTCACGCAACTGGCTATCGAAAATTGACCGATTCATGCTTCCAATTATCTTTCAAGTACTTTCAAGGTTTCCAAGGACCCATGCAAATCTTGCTGATACTGTAAAGCTGTAATTATTCACATCCCTAAAATATCACTGAATTTCCAAAAGAGGACTGTGTCAAAGTCAGGCCTGGGTAATCCTGTAAGCGTGTACAATACTCACCATAGCTCTGAATCTCTCCTGACCCGCCGTATCCCACACCTGAAGTTTGACTCGGTAACTTCCTAATGTCCTGGACAGCAGAACAAAAACACTCATTCTTACATGTTATTACTGTACAGAGAAAAACTGAAAAAATAAAACAACATGATTTTATGGTGTGAACAATATCACAGAGAACAGTAATCCATGTAGGGCCAAACCTCATTTTATGTCAATAGATTCATAAATTCTTCTGCCCTGAGCTCTGACTGCCTTTTGTTATATGACAAAAGATGCCAATGGTAGCTAATGTTAAGCTTTTGCGATTGTGGAGGCAACTTTGTATCGAAGTAACATTTCTGTCAACTGTGATGTCAACAACTGCAGCCTGCGTCATGAGGTGTTGCAACAATGGCGTGACGTCTATGCCATACAAAATGGAACATAAGCTTGGGTTGCTATGCTGAACAGTGTCATAGGTTTGGATTGCTATGCCAGTGTCATAGGCTTGGATTGCTATGCCAGTGTCATAGGCTTGGATTGCTGTGCTGAACAGTGTCATAGGTTTGGATTGCTGTGCCGAACAGTGTCATAGGCTTGGATTGCTATGCAAAATAGTGTCATAGGCTTGGGTTGCTGTGCTGAAGAGTGTCATAGGTTTGGGTTGCTATGCTGAACAGTGTCATAGGTTTGGGTTGCTATGCCGAACAGTGTCATAGGCTTGGGTTGCTATGCTGAACAGTGTCATAGGCTTGGCTTGCTGCGCTGAACAGTGTCATAGGTTTGGGTTGCTATGCTGAACAGTGTCATAGGTTTGGGTTGCTAGGCCGAACAGTGTCATAGGCTTGGGTTGCTGTGCTTAACAGTGTCATAGGTTTGGGCTGCTATGCTGAACAGTGTCATAGGTTTGGGTTGCTATGCCGAACAGTGTCATAGGCTTGGGTTGCTGTGCTGAACAGCGTCATAGGTTTGGGTTGCTATGCTGAACAGTGTCATAGGTTTGGGTTGCTATGCTGAACAGTGTCATAGGTTTGGGTTGCTATGCTGAACAGTGTCATAGGTTTGGGTTGCTATGCTGAACAGTGTTATAGGTTTGGGTTGATAGGCCAAACAGTGTCATAGGCTTGAGTTGCTGTGCTGAACAGCGTCATAGGTTTGGGTTGCTATGGCTCACTCATCTACTGGAGCTTGATCTTCTTTTCATCATGTTCATGATCAAGGGGGTTACAGCGCCAGCATGGCGTAATGACACAGGTGCCTCTCACCAATGCTGTCGCCGTGAGTGCAAGTTCAGTTCATTCTGGATTCCTCTGTGGCTGCACATGGGACGGTTCAACAGCAACCTGTGGATGGTCGTGAGTTTCCCCCATGCTCTGTCCGCTTTCCTCCCACCATAATGCTGGTCGCCATTATATAAGTGAAATATTCTTGAGTAGGACATGAAACAACAATCAAATAAATAAATAAACCTTTTCATTCATCCATAGAAATATCAGCATAACTAGATTATTGCTGTATTGGGCTGTCTTTTATAAAAGACAATTCATTTCATTTTCTTTAAGTACTATATAACCACTGATTATAGCCATTATCACAACTGCCGCACAGTTCTAGTAGTAACCATTGAGGATTGAAACTGTAAATAGCACTGTCCAGTCTTTGGAGCCTTCCTCAGCAGCACCAAGTAATTCAGTTAATGGTGCTGACCCTGGCTTAGACTCAAACAGTCAAGTCCACTCACATTTTGTAGGTAAAGAAGGAAGCCCCGATGGTGGGGCTCACGTGTTTGCTGAACATATTCCCAACATAGCGGATCACCACACTGGTTTTACCCACCCCTGAAACAGAAAGACAATACTGCACTTTTTAAAATGCTTCATTAAAACTACTAACTGACGTGTTAAATCAGGGAAAGAGGAAACCAAAGCACTAAGGAAACCATGTATGAACACTGCCTATGCCATTCACCACATACACATAGTACTGGTGATACATTTATTTACAGCAGAATAAGGGTGTTAATAAAGAGGTGCTATTGAGCAGACAGATCTAAATGGACAAGAGGGGTAATCAGTCTCACAACTACTGTACATTCCATCTTTTAGCCACATTAGTTACGTGACAGCCGGTCTCCATCTTGACTCGCCCAAAGCAGAGTGAACTCGGAAAGACTTGGTCCCAAAATGCTCACAGGCGTACACCTTATATCTGTAAACTTGATGAATGTATGTGTGTATATGTATGTATGCTTCGGTTTTACGTCGTATTTTACAATTTTTCATATGATGACAAAGAGTCCATAGAATGTATATATACTGTGTGTTCTTGTGGCAGGGCGAGTTCATAACGCCAAAGTGATGCCCCAACTGGAACATCATGCCAAAGACATCAGACATGGCACCCCACCTAGTCACATTATACTGACACCAGACCTGCCAGTCCTGTTCCCTTCTTCTAACTTCTTAGAGCGCCAACCGAGGCAGCAACAAATAACTCTTCACAAGTTACTTCATTCATTTTTGTGCCAACCCCAGCCTTTCTAACCAAAAACAGTTCAGAAAAAGTGGTGCACTCAGACCAGCCATCTGCATCAACGATGACATCAGGATTGCCGTGCTATACTGGTTTCTTTACAAACGTCAACTGTCCGCTACATTTCAGCACTTCTCACCTTGGGAGCCGAGAACAACTACCTTCGCCTCCAAGGCCTTCATGTCGTCGTCACCACTAGCGTTCATTTGTCTCAGCTTCCGGGTCAAGTGACAAACGAATTCGATAATCCCTGAGTTTGGGGCTCTCAAATTATCAGCGATGTCCACAAACTTTTAACTCGCAACCTGTCAAAATAGGACACAGGAAAGTGACGTCACATGGTTAAGTACGAGTGTGCGGCGGTAAAAGCGTATGTCTTTTGTTGAGGTTTTAATGAAAATAAAAGATCACGTATGATATGTTTGTATGATGAGTAAAATTTAATACATACTGAACTATCAAAATATGATAATTATTAAGGAGGTTATCTAGGTTATGTGTCTACGAAAATAATTCGTCTAGCTTTGAAATACCCATCTCGCGCGTGGGACTGACATGGGTGACGAAATAGCCAAGGCCCGGGACGCCAAGCCCGGCGGTGACACAATATTTGGGAAGATTATACGCGGCGAAATACCAACAAAGTTAATCCACGAAGATAGCGAGGTGTGATGACTTTATATTCCACTTATGTCCACGTTAATAGTGTCGACACATGTGCGAGGCATCATACGATGTCCTAGCCTAATGAATAGCCTGCGGGTACAACGGTACCGATAGCATACAACGTCTGATTCATTGAGTTGAGTTTACTACGATACATGCGGTAGTTTTTGTACATTCGGTATTTAAAGCTGCCTCAGTACACTCTCATTCGGTTTTTCCACCCACCCATCCATGTGTTTCAAAGTACGCCTGGATTTGGAAACGATGGCTCGAGGCAACTTGCGCAGTTGCCTCCCTTTGTACATGTGGCAGATTTTGTAAAGACAAGTCACAACTCTCTTTCCTTGCCCCTAAGCCCCATGTTAAAGTACCCAGTTACATGTAGTTGAGGCTGATGCGCAGCTTAGTGAACTCATCTACGTGCCATATTTACTAAGGTAATCTTGTATCAAAAGTTAATCTGAGTGTAGCTCAGACCCCATTTGAGATGTGCTCCATTTCAGCGGCACTCTTCATCAAGCTATGGTGGCCTGCTCCCCTTTCAGATTTTCTCAACATCATCTAGATTACTGCTTTGCATCATTTCAGAATAAAATAAAAGCTCAAGTGCTGGAAACTGCAAAGCGGGCTCTCTTGTATGTCGCTTAGAGATGGTGTTGTACTCTTCCTCTCCCAGGATTTCAGTTTTCTCCCAGCTCTCTACATTTTTACTCACGATCTTTTGTTTGATTTCTAGGCATCTTTAAATCGCAAAAGCACTGACGCTGAAATGAACCGCAAAGAAATATCCCTTTATGCGCAAATGCCATTATAAGCAGCCGCTAGCTAACTGACTGTGGAGAACTATCTCTGTGTAGCCAGACTTTAATATACCAAGTGCATGCCGCTAACCATAGGCATGTACGACCTTCCTGAGAGAGAAAAGTAAGGAATTTAAGCAATTTCTACATGAAATTTTCTTCATTGACTCCCAATGAGGGTAAACAAGACATATCTGCCAAACTTACCCAAAACACTGTACACTTAGTCATGTATAGATTGAACCAGCCTTCACTCCTATGACACATACACATTTAGCTGTGTAGGAGGTGGAAGATGGTATCGAGTCAGAATCTACCCCAGTTAAAAACTTTGGTGTGACACCGGCTGTCTCTGAATTCTGAAACACGATTTCAAAACTTCAAAGCTTGTCTGGCTATATTCAATTTATGTTCCTAAAAAAAAAATGGTTTTTCCTTTGACTCCTGAAATCTGTATTTTCAGAATGCCATTACATTTTTTTGGCTTGTGTGTCTGCTCTAGTCTTGTTTAATGTCAGGTTATTTTTGGGCTGTACTGCTTCTGTTTTAGTGAGCTAGTGGGACTCAAAAGGTACCTACATGTAAATGTTTTGTTTCTGCTTCGTATGAGAAAAACTATGATCAAGGAGTGGACTTCTGCTTG
The DNA here is from genome assembly GCA_016165875.1 of Acanthopleura granulata. Taxonomy (NCBI): domain Eukaryota; kingdom Metazoa; phylum Mollusca; class Polyplacophora; order Chitonida; family Chitonidae; genus Acanthopleura; species Acanthopleura granulata. Next base: position 2,059,165 of record JABBOT010000036.1, read on the forward strand.
ACAAGAACACAAGGCCATCCGTGTTGTACAGTTACCCAGGTTAAAACCACTCCTTCCCGATGTTGTTGTTGTTGTTGTTTTTTGGGGTTTTTTTAAGATTTGGATGTTTGGTAGCCAGCCAGGATATACTTCAGTACTAGTTACAGATTCAAATCTGTTCCAGCAGATCTGATTCTGTGCTGGGGTGTGCATGTAAATATTAACTGGCTCATTGAGTTACCTGTAGATGTTTGGGGGATCTGTTGATTATGTTGCCTGTAGATGTTTGGGGGATCTGTCGATTATGTTACCTGTAGATGTTTGGGGGATCTGTCGATTATGTTACCTGTAGATGTTTGGGGGATCTGTCGATTATGTTACCTGTTGATGTTTGGGGGATTTGTCGATTATGTTACCTGTAGATGTTTGGGGGATCTGTCGATTATGTTACCTGTAGATGTTTGGGGGATCTGTCGATTATGTTACATGCAATACCTGAGTGTTGGAACCGGGAAAATGGCTTCAATTTTGAACTTGTAGAAACCCTTCATATGAAAATGGAGGTAGACCCAACAGATACTTTTCTTCATATCATTAAGAATGAAGGCCGTCATGACAAATATGTTGATTGGGAGTAACCGGACTTAACCTTCAACAAAACGGCCCTACTCCAAACTCCTTGGGATTTACACCTAAAGGTTATTTATATTTTTGTATCCATGTTGGCTTCTTCAAAACTCTTCTGTTTCATAGATTAGAGCCAGAATGAAAAAAAAAAAAAAAAAGTTAAAGATTTCACGGACTACCACCAGCTCTGTTTTATTTGGTACAGGGTCAGATAACACACAACAGAGAATTTTTTGAGGATGGCCTAATGTGTCAAAACTAAATTGTGCTCAATGTAAGGTCATTGCATTGTTTTCTTTCAGTAAACTGTAAATACCAATGTTTATTTTTTTTTACAGTGTATAGCTTTCAATGACATATCACCCCAGGCTCCTGTGCATTTTTTGGTTGTACCTCGAAAACCCATTGCTAAACTGTCGGACGCAGAAGACCAAGACGGGCCTGTGAGTTCGGCTACTTATTTTAGGACCTGAAGACCCATGTTTTTTGTCCATGTGCAACAGATATGGTTTCTGAGTTTAGTCAGTGGTCAATATTCCAACAGAAATCTTAGAATTCTAAAACCAGTCTTGCTGAAAATTCAAATATGCTCATGTTCTGATTTCGTTTTGGTTAGAAGTCAAGGAATCGTCCACCTGGTGAAGGAAAGATTAGATGGCCTAAATCCATGAACATTGAATACGATTATTGAAAAGTATTTGATCCTGATTTGACCAATGGACCAACTGACCAACTGACTGACCAACAACCCAACTGACTGACCAACTGACAAACTGATTGACCAACACACCAACTGACTGCCCAACACACCAACTAACTGACCAACTTGCTGACTAACAGACCAACTGACCGACCGACTAATCAACAGACCGACTGACTGACCAACAGACCAACTGATTGACCAAATGACTGACCAACACACGAACTGACAGATCAAGTGACTGACCAACAGCCAGGCTGAGTGTAAAGTTAAAGAGTTTCTTGTTGCTGCTGAAATAAAGGTTATAAATATGTACTATTTGTTTCCAGCTCCTGGGGCACCTTTTGCTAGTGGCTCGCAAGCTTGCCAAGGAGATGAAGCTTGATGACAACGGCTACCGAGTGACCATCAACGATGGTGCGGACGGAGGTCAGTCAGTCTACCACATTCATCTCCATGTCATGGGCGGGAGACAGATGGGGTGGCCCCCGGGTTAAGAGGCCAGGGGTCAAGGTCATGGACAAGGGGATGAAGACCACAGTGGCACAGCTTCTGATGTTTATATGTGGCTCAACATGGCCGGCCAATTCATGGAATTTTATAAATTCTAGGTCAGTAGCTGGGTTAAGGATTTTTAGGAATACTCCTCCTTGTACATGTATATCAGCCTGTACATGTATTTCAGCTTTCACAGTGGTTCTGTTTGCCATGTATTCTAATGTGTGTATATACACTTGATATACATGTTATTATTGGTTAAGGATACTCAGTTTTATTTGCATATAGTTCTGGCAGCTGACCATCATTGATGTGCTATAACTTGCTTCTCCGGTTTTTGTGTTAACATATTCTGTCAGATATGAAGAATCACAACCCTGCTGCTTTGTTTGTGTTTTCCACAAATATAGTTTAAATAGTGAAGTCCCTCACATTTTTACTTTAATCATGTGCCATTTGACTTGAAATTATTGATGCAGTTAATATGTGCTAATGATTGTTAAATTTGAAAAAGGAAATAATAAATGGAATGGAAAAAAGGAAAGAAACATCCGTGTACAATTACTTGTAATTTTCTGGCAGGTGAAGTGAACAGTTCTGTGTGTGGCCTACAGTGGATAATGTGTGTGGCCTACAGTGGATAATATGTGTGGCAGGGATGAAGCTGTGTCAGTGAATGCCTGAAAGGTTATAATGTCTGTCTGAAGGGATGTGTTTAATAGGCTACGTCTGAAAGGTTGTGTTAAAGAAGCTATGTTGGAAGGGCTTTGTCTGAACGGTTTGTGTTTAAAAGGTTATGTCTGAAAGGTTGTGTTAAAGAAGCTATGTTTGAAGGGCTCTGTCTGAACGTTTGTGTTTAATAGGCTATGTCTGAAAGGTTGTGTTAGAGAAGCTATGTTGGAAGGGCTCTGTCTGAACGGTTTGTGATTAAAAGGTTATGTCTGAAAGGTTGTGTTAAAGAAGCTATGTTGGAAGGGCTCTGTCTGAACGGTTTGTGTTTAATAGGCTATGTCTGAAAGGTTGTGTTAAAGAAGCTATATTGGAAGGGCTCTGTCTGAACGGTTTGTGTTTAATAGGCTATGTCTGAAAGGTTGTGTTGAAGCTATGTTGGAAGGGCTCTGTCTGAACGGTTTGTGTTTAAAAGGTTATGTCTGAAAGGTTGTGTTAAAGAAGCTATGTTGGAAGGGCTCTGTCTGAACGTTTGTGTTTAATAGGCTATGTCTGAAAGGTTGTGTTAGAGAAGCTATGTTGGAAGGGCTCTGTCTGAACGGTTTGTGATTAAAAGGTTATGTCTGAAAGGTTGTGTTAAAGAAGCTATGTTGGAAGGGCTCTGTCTGAAAGGTTTGTGTTTAATAGGCTATGTCTGAAAGGTTGTGTTAAAGAAGCTATGTTGGAAGGGCTCTGTTTAAAAGGTTATGTCTGAAAGGTTGTGTTAAAGAAGCTATGTTGGAAGGGCTCTGTCTGAACGGTTTGTGTTTAATAGGTTATGTCTGAAAGGTTGTGTTAAAGAAGCTATATTGGAAGGGCTCTGTCTGAACGGTATGTGTTTAATAGGCTACGTTTGAAAGGTTATAATGTATTGATGGAAGATTGTGTCTGAAGGGCTATATGTGAAAGATGATGTCTGCCAAGTTGTCTGCTTGAAAGGTTATGTCTGACAGGCTGTGTATGAAGGCTATGTCTCTTTGACAGGTTTTGTCCTAAGGTTGTGTCTGAAGGTTGTGCTTGAAAGCTTATGTCTGCCTGTCTGAAAGGTTATTTCTGCCTGAAAGACTGTGTCTGAAGATCAATTTTGAGATGTCCTCTCCACAGTTCCATGTTGCCTCTTCAAAAAGTGGGTTTCCTGTTCATACTTTTAATCATTACACTGTCTGCTTTTGTGTCAAATTATTCTTTGACAATTTCTGTACAAAATACATCACAGCAGAGTGTTGTTGGTAATCTGAGTAGAGCACAAATTAATGACAAAGACATACATAGTGATGTCCATGCTGTGGAGTCTGAAAACTTGGAAATTACTGTGGTTTTCATCATGGCGTTCCACTTAGGCTCTATACATTTGTGTGTCCGGTGTGCTTCAAGGATACACCCATGTAAAATGGCCAAAATATTGTTCAAACTAAAGCTACATGCCAACTCTGCTTTCGTCTATGAGGTATTGGTGACAAGTAGTGCTCAGCAACACCTGTATGTGTGGTTCCTGTGGGCATTAATATGGTGTGCATCTGTCAATGTCACACGTGAGAAACTTGGTCAGTAACGTGCTGAGGGTTGGTGGTTTTATCCCCCGCTCTCAGGAAAAGTGACCACCATCGAAGACGTATAGGCGAATCTTCTTCTGTACAACATTAAGCGAACTCACTGACCCCAGCAAGACTAGGTAAAAACCAAGAGTGATAAAAAAAACAAAAAAAACACCAAGAATCGCCAGCATCCAAGGCTGATGAAAACCCAAAACTAATCAACAGCCATGGCTGGCTAAGAACATTACCAAGACTGACCAACAACCATGGCTGGCTAAGAACGTCACCAAGACTGACCAACAACCATGGCTGGCTAAGAACGTCACCAAGATTGACCAACAACCATTTCTGGCTAAGAACATTACCAAGACTGACCAACAACTATGGCTGGCTAAGAACGTCACCAAGATTGACCAACAGCCATGGCTGGCTAAGAACATTACCAAGACTGACCAACAACCATGGTTGGCTAAGAACGTCACCAAGACTGACCAACAGCCATGGCTGGCTAAGAACGTCACCAAGATTGACCAACAGCCATGGCTGGCTAAGAACGTCACCAAGACTGACCAACAACCATGGCTGGCTAAGAACATTTCAAGACTGACCAACAGCCATGGCTGGCTAAGAGCATCAACAAGACTAACCAACAACCATGGCTGGCTAAGAACGTCACCAAGACTGACCAACAACCATGGCTGGCTAAGAACATTACCAAGACTAACCAACAACCATGGCTGGCTAAGAACATTACCAAGACTGACCAACAACCATGGCTGGCTAAGAACATTTCAAGACTGACCAACAGCCATGGGTGGCTAAGAACATTTCAAGACTGACCAACAACCATGGCTGGCTAAGAACGTCACCAAGACTGACCAACAACCATGGCTGGCTAAGAACATTACCAAGACTAACCAACAACCATGGCTGGCTAAGAACATTACCAAGACTGACCAACAACCATGGCTGGCTAAGAACGTCACCAAGACTGACCAACAACTATGGCTGGCTAAGAACGTCACCAAGATTGACCAACAGCCATGGCTGGCTAAGAACATTACCAAGACTGACCAACAACCATGGTTGGCTAAGAACATCACCAAGACTGACCAACAACCATGGCTGGCTAAGAACATTTCAAGACTGACCAACAACCATGGCTGGCTAAGAACATTTCAAGACTGACCAACAGCCATGGCTGGCTAAGAACATCAACAAGACTAACCAACAACCATGGCTGGCTAAGAACATTACCAAGACTAACCAACAACCATGGCTGGCTAAGAACGTCACCAAGACTGACCAACAACCATGGCTGGCTAAGAACATTACCAAGACTAACCAACAACCATGGCTGGCTAAGAACATTACCAAGACTGACCAACAACCATGGCTGGCTAAGAACATTTCAAGACTGACCAACAGCCATGGCTGGCTAAGAACATTTCAAGACTGACCAACAACCATGGCTGGCTAAGAACGTCACCAAGACTGACCAACAACCATGGCTGGCTAAGAACATTACCAAGACTAACCAACAACCATGGCTGGCTAAGAACATTACCAAGACTGACCAACAACCATGGCTGGCTAAGAACGTCACCAAGACTGACCAACAACTATGGCTGGCTAAGAACGTCACCAAGATTGACCAACAGCCATGGCTGGCTAAGAACATTACCAAGACTGACCAACAACCATGGTTGGCTAAGAACATCACCAAGACTGACCAACAACCATGGCTGGCTAAGAACATTTCAAGACTGACCAACAACCATGGCTGGCTAAGAACATTTCAAGACTGACCAACAGCCATGGCTGGCTAAGAACATCAACAAGACTAACCAACAACCATGGCTGGCTAAGAACATTACCAAGACTAACCAACAACCATGGCTGGCTAAGAACATTACCAAGACTAACCAACAACCATGGCTGGCTAAGAACATTTCAAGACTGACCAACAACCATGGCTGGCTAAGAACATTTCAAGACTGACCAACAGCCATGGCTGGCTAATAGCATCAACAAGACTAACCAACAACCATGGCTGGCTAAGAACGTCACCAAGACTGACCAACAACCATGGCTGGCTAAGAACATTACCAAGACTAACCAACAACCATGGCTGGCTAAGAACATTACCAAGACTGACCAACAACCATGGCTGGCTAAGAACATTTCAAGACTGACCAACAGCCATGGCTGGCTAAGAACATTTCAAGACTGACCAACAACCATGGCTGGCTAAGAACGTCACCAAGACTGACCAACAACCATGGCTGGCTAAGAACATTACCAAGACTAACCAACAACCATGGCTGGCTAAGAACATTACCAAGACTGACCAACAACCATGGCTGGCTAAGAACGTCACCAAGACTGACCAACAACCATGGCTGGCTAAGAACGTCACCAAGATTGACCAACAGCCATGGCTGGCTAAGAACATTACCAAGACTGACCAACAACCATGGCTGGCTAAGAACGTCACCAAGACTGACCAACAACCATGGCTGGCTAAGAACGTCACCAAGATTGACCAACAGCCATGGCTGGCTAAGAACGTCACCAAGACTGACCAACAACCATGGCTGGCTAAGAACGTCACCAAGACTGACCAACAACCATGGCTGGAACATTACCAAGACTGACCAACAACCATGGCTGGCTAAGAACGTCACCAAGACTGACCAACAACCATGGCTGGCTAAGAACGTCACCAAGACTGACCAACAACCATGGCTGGCTAAGAACGTCACCAAGACTGACCAACAACCATGGCTGGCTAAGAACGTCACCAAGACTGACCAACAACCATGGCTGGCTAAGAACGTCACCAAGCTTGACCAACAGCCATGGCTGGCTAAGAACGTCACCAAGATTGACCAACAACCATGGCTGGCTAAGAACATTTCAAGACTGACCAACAACCATGGCTGGCTAAGAACATTTCAAGACTGACCAACAACCATGGTTGGCTAAGAACATTACCAAGACTGACCAACAGCCATGGCTGGCTAAGAACATTACTAAGACTGACCAACAGCCATGGCTGGCTAAGAACATTACCAAGATTGACCAACAGCCATGGCTGGCTAAGAACATTACCAAGACTGACCAACAACCATGGCTGGCTAAGAACATTACCAAGACTGACCAACAACCATGGCTGGCTAAGAGCATTACCAAGACTGACCAACAACCATAACTATATAGTCAGTAACCATCTTGCCTTACCGACTGTAGGTAAAAAATCACTGACTCGATTTTGTATCCAAGATTCAGGCGCACAGAAAATGGTGGAGACGGGTAGGAATTGGCTGTATCTCTGAAGTGTGTTGAAGTACTTCCAGGTAATTTTGCGGGTGTAAACTATGACAAATAATGGTTGAAAAAAAGTCCATTACTTGTGGCTACAATTAAACAGAGAAAGATATTGTCCAATGAGCAAGTGCCCCCCACACCCTGTTTCTATGGGAATCCAGCTGATTTATTTTGAGAAAGGGTAGTCAACCTTTGATGATATTTGGATATGTTGTAGGCCAGGCATCTAGTTATTTGACAGTTTGTGTCATTTGGGCCAAAGAAAATTAGGGAGTACAGTTTATAAGGATGTTCTTTGTGAAATTACTACATAAATAGTAAGGCTATTTTTTTTAGTGTTTTTATACCTGTAACCCGCCGATGGCATGAAAACAACCGAAGCCCCGAGTTCACTGCATGAACACGTGCGGTACGTGCAGGGTCACAACAACCCCACGATATACTTTGGCTACACAGACTACACTCCGGGCCACCCGAGCCTCAGGACATCCCTCCTTCACTGTCCACGATCGAGGTCTTCGTCCTCAATGAACAAACGTACAGGAACCCTCAGTTAGGTAGCTCCGGTAATCTAAAGGTCTCACTTGATCACGTCGTGTTATCGCATTCTGGAGTCTAATTGTTTTTTTATTCTTCAGTCGCTAGTGACAAGAAACTCACGCTGGTGGTAGTGTGCTACATGTATGGGTATGTATGATTACCAATGACTGGGCATTTTTCATTGACACGAGTTGATAACGGAGCATTATAGTTGTGTGTCAACCAGTTCTGTCCACAGGTTGGGAAATTAATTTCACAATGACCTTATTGTTATAAAACACGCCACCATGAGCAAATACTGTATGTTACCGTAGTTTACAGTTGATTCGTGTAATGCTTTTGCTAGGCGTTTTTAAAACTTAGGCTGAGTACAAAAATATTACCATGTCGTGTGTGAAACCCGGCGAGTTTTTGCAGCAACACACGTGTGGAAAGGGCCTCTGTGGCTCACTCGGTTAGCGCGCTAGCCCAGCGCAATAACCCGGAAGCCTCTCCTCAATGCGATCTCTGTGAGTTCAAGTCCAGCTCATGCTGGCTTCCTCTCCGGCCGTACGTGGGAAGGTATGCCAGCAACCTGCGGGTGGTCTTGGGTTTCCACCGGGCTCTGCCCGGTTTCCTCCGGTCATAATGCTGGTCGCCAGGGTATAAGTGAAATATTCTTGAGTACGGCGTAAAACACCAATCAAATAAATAAATAAATAAACGTGTGGAAAAAAATGACGACTTCACTTTCTCACAATGGTTTTGGAATGAATCGTGACATTTACACGTCATGGAGCAGTCACTCATACGCAAGCCTATACCTATATGCCCATCTTTTCTTCATACTTCATTTATGTGTACAGTCTTTTTTTATTTATACAACCGTTATTTATTTATGCATTCTTTATTCATGGGCTCATTGAATTACGAACCCGTTCTAAGGCGAGTTGTATTATGTCCGTATGCCCGTCCGTTCGTTCGTTTGTCCGTAGCCCCTTGTACGGCCGTTAGCGGCCATGATAAACAAATTGCTGGTTTACTGGAATTCACTCTGTTGTGAGGTACATGGACTGGTACATGTATGTGACGGGGTGCACGGGGTATAGCCCAAGTTGCTCTGCATGAGGGTGCACGGGCTACAACCCAGATTGCTTTGCATGAGGGTACACGGGCTACAACCTAGATTGCTTTGCATGAGGGTACACGAGCTACAACCCAGATTGCTTTGCATGATGTAAGCATTAAGAATTTTGGCACAGTATAAATCTGTAGTCGTGATATGGTCCGTATGTTCCGAGGATTATTTTGGTAGGTTGATTGTTGTGCTGTGTATAATAGGAGACAACTATAGATTCGAGTACATGAACAAATCTACACCTTTTTGGACAAATATTACCCCATCAATATCCCTCAAACCTTGTAACTTGATGGAAGCTAGGCCGTCAGGGTTGGAACGTTTGCGCAGTGTTTCGATGCTATTCAAATTCTTCAGCGTTCTCCACAAGCCAAAAACCTGATGCCTGTAAGATTGCTCTGTTTGTCAAGAGACGTGTTTGCGGCTAATCGGCACTTTATGGTCATTGACTGTGGAGACTTTGGTCATGAAATCATCACCGTCTGGGAGTGGAATTTGACTTATTTGACGGCCTTCTGCATGGTAGCCACTAGATATATGTATTTGATTGTGACGGCTTATGCTGCATGTGCGAAATTTTCTTCAGCTTTTGATAGATGACAGTCATCTGCTGGAATACAAAAGTGAAAAGGTCGAGAAAGATGGACACCCTGTGGTTAATCATTATGCCGATGCAACTCCAGGCCATCCATATACTCCGTAGCCTTGGTCACACACTCCCCTCCCCGCACCCACACTCCCTCCATCCTCCCCAGGCAGTTTGTCAGTTCGCCTCAGTTCTTCAGCACCGGCGCGACAGTGTCCTAGTTATCAGCACTGTGTACCCTTCTTGACTCTCGGCATAATGCCCTGCTCTGGCGGACCTACTTCTGTGAGGAGACTTTTTCCCGTGCAGTGGATGAGCGCAAGCTAGCAGGCTTACACATCGATAGCCAATGGTGAGTCACCTTTTTGCTGAAGACTGTTGTGAGAGTAGGCCTATATAAAGGGCAAGCCATTCAGCGGTCACCACTGATTTCCCGCTCTACTCTAGAAGCCACAGCTCCAACCGACTGCTGCCAAAACCAGAGTGGTACGTAAGGTACTTTATAGCTTACATATGGTACATGCAGAGTGGTACGCATAGATTACAGCGATGTACTAGTAGTGCATGTACGTGCTATGTATACGGGACGAAGTGTAGTGATTGTAGAGGTTTCCTTGCAGTACGTACTGTGTAGACCAAGCGGAGTACGTGGTACGCACAGATTGCAGCGGTATGCTTGTAGAGTATGCAAACGATACCGGGCGGAGTGGCACGTACTGATTTGTAGTGGTAGACCAGTTGACCAGGATCACTACTATCCTAGTCGAATATCGTCCTGCCATCGTGGCCGTACCTTACAGTCCTTACAGTGACTGTCCAAGGTGTATGTAAAAAAAAAAAAAAATAAAAAGGTAAAATGGTCGATCAGCGTAAAACATTGGACTAGTTTTGATTTTACAGAGTGGATACCGGAACAGGAACTGTAGTCGTTAGCATTCAAGACCTTAATCGTGGCAAGAAATTTGCATCCCTTGCATAGATATATTCCTCTTGCATAGATCTGTAACCCAAGTTTTCTGCTCGTTCGTAGACCACAGATACAGTGACCCGCAAAAGTATTGGGTACAATGCAGTTTTAGCTATTCATTGCACGATACTTTTTGTTTTGGGTAGAGAACACATGAGTATATTCCAATAATACACGCGTTTATATTTACAAGGGTATAAATGGAAAAAGTCTTAGTTACAAACATTTAATTAGCAAAAATAATCGACTCAGAAGCATTGAATACATAACATTCTTTCACATTATTATTATTATTTTTTTTTTTTTTTTTGGCGAAATACCAGATACATATAAGGGCCTCTTTATGATGGTTTAGAACTATACAGTTCCAAGATGACAGAAGTATTAAAAAGTATGGTGGGACATACAATATTTTCTAGGATCGGACCCATTGCCAGAACGGTATAGTTGTTTGCAAAACACGATGATACATGTACGAATCCAGGTCAGGTCCCGGTGAAGTCCCCAGCTAAGATGTAGGGTAAATCCTTACGGGGGAATGGCACTCTTTTATTGGGATGAGGGGAGGGACTTGGTGTAAGGACGGGCCGGGCGGTGTAAGGAAAGATTCTTAAACAACTTAAGTTCGGCGGTGGTATGCGCACGTGCAAGAGTGTGCGATTAATTTCTGTCGCATTTAGGTGAATGATGGATGGTGGCTAAATATCGGAGTGGACGTTTGTATCATACCATATACAGACACTAGGAGTTGCATTGTGGACAGGTATACCTGTACAAATAAGGTTTAGACCTCGGAACGCGACGAAGGCTCAGGAATACACTATGTACTTGACACTCTGTATATGAAGGGTTATACATCCAAACAGGGTTATCCATGCGTCATGGGTGGATACAGTAGTGTTTTCAGTGCAGTTGTGAATGAGCTATAGAAAGTTTGAATGTGAACGCTGACCTTATAGCAGGGCTTAGTTCACGCTGTTGGGAAAATGCGAACGCTGGCCTTCACATGACCCACTTCACGTTGTGCACGGAAAATGTGAACGCTGCCATGACCATGTTAATGTATTGCTTATGATTTTTTTTTCTCTATTCGATTGTGTGTTTGACGTCATACTGAAGAATATTTCATTTACACGACGGCAGCCAGCATTATGGCGGGAGGAAACCGGACAGACCCCTAGGAAATCCCACGACCATTCGCAGATTGCTGGCAAACCTCCCTCCCCAAGTGCTGCCAGAGAGGGAGTCAGCATGGGCCAAACTTAAACTCACAGGGAACACATGTGACGTCATGGCCCACACAGAATGGCTGACTTTCATGATACTGGATGGAGCACGTTAAATGTCAATTTCCACTATCGTAGTGGCTGTTGGAAAAAAAAATACTTCACCGAAATAAATAGAATATTGTCCAGGCTTTCGGGAAACTTAGATCGTGCTCTGTCTTTCACTTTAAAGACGTCTGCAGCGATAGCAATTGTAACATCCTTTCATATCCTACGTATGAATAACAATTTGTACAGCGGCCGAATCGCACGTCTAGTTGATGGCGTTATGCCATAGAGACGATTGATCATAATTTATTCGTATGTCTTAATGATGTGGCCGTGTTTATCAGTCTTCATGTATCTCGTTCAGTCAGTGCAGATACACGTGCACCTTTTTTTTTTCTTTTGTTTGGTTTTGTATTTGAGAAATAATGGGTCCATTCACGGCGTGTACACAGTGAATGACGCCATTATTTCTGTTCTAACACATCAGCCGATCAAATACATTTTACATTAATTTTCAGTATTTATTCCTTTTCTGTTTTTCAAATTCACGCCTATTCACCCTTTTACATTGAATACATTTCTCTTGCGTCGATAGTTCCAAGAGAAAGTCCACGTAAAACAACCACAGGGTTCATGTTTTTGTATATTGTGACGTCATCCCATCATCTTTTTCGACGTCATGACGTCTGGGTATAAAGTACTAAAAATGGATCCACAAAAGTTATATCTAAAACCTATACGAGGGAGCATTTTCATCACAGAAAGAAAGTCCTGATATTTCGCCGATATATAAAGTATATGAGTGATAAAAGTAATCTACAAAGTGAACAAGTTCAAATCCCTACATTTGCAGAAATACAAGCCGGTATGTTATGTTACACATGTACGCGGTGTTGTTTTGATTTGTTTTAATTTTATTAATGTCATCATTATTAAAGATGTTATTTTAATAACATCATGTACATTTGAACTCAGGCCGCAAGCCACACCCCCACTTCGTACCCTCAAATTCAACATCTTGACGTCCATATGTGGCCCGGTTGTCCTAAGGGTGTTAGCGACTAACCCTAGGTTACAAATGCTAATCTGGATTAACCTTGCGCTGTTCAAAGCGGTGTTAAAGTTAAATTGGTCCTAACCCAGGGTTAATTTTAAGCCATGGATGAAGATCGGTTAAATGGCTCACTCCTTACTTATTTTACATTATTCAAGACTTTTGTAACGTCAAGGAATTTTTTTTATATAAACTATACTGGTTTTGGAAAATAAATCACATGTGTTTATACATGCACATTTAATGCATGGTACATGTATAAACAGTGAAAAGCGTAAAGGAGAATGAGCAGCTGCCATGGCAACATAGTTGTGATAACACACTTGTTGCAATTGGTATGTTGCAACAATGTTATCAGTTTTTTAGTACAGGAAAGGTAGGAGACACAAAAATTGATGTGGCTTTTGATGAATTTTATAATAGGTAAGCCATCGTCGAACAACTGGGAGATGCATTGCGTCTCGGTGACGTCATATTTGTTTTCATCCCGGCAGACGTATCGTCCCTTTCAATGTCTGCGGTTGGAAGAATCCCGCTGAAGGCTATGACGTTACTCGCTGACAACAGTGTTCTGTCACGCGAAAAAGATTCACTGTGTGTAGACTACGGTACATGCTGTTGACGTCTCTATTCTGTATGTAGTACGTAGGCGTAGAAGTGTTAGAAATACATGTAGGGTATTACAGATATATTTAAAATGTTCAGTTTGAAACGATTATTCAGGTACTAAAATCAAACACTTTGTTTCTGTTTTAATTTTGTAAGTTTTTCTGTATCTTACAGAAATTTCAAACAACGGCAGAAAATTCGAATTACCAAAACAACACTTTTTGTACTTTCTTCGAGGTACCGGTAATCAAACGTCCAGATTCGCTCTCCTTTTCCTGTTTGTACAATCACGTGTATATACTCTGGATAATGCTCCTGTTTGTTTTCTTACTTTATAATAAGTCATATATCACTTTTTCTATTCTATTCTATTTTTTGCATTATTTGATATTTGAGATTAAATTATTTTTAAGGCTTATGAAACAGCTTCTAAATTACATTAATGTGACTTTCCACCCGTTGTTGTTGTTGTAGATAACTCAAGATGCCCAAGTATAAGCTGACTTACTTCAATCTCCGTGCGCGAGGGGAGATAATCCGGATGCTCTTCTCCGTCGCAGGTGTGGCCTTCGAGGATTACCGCGTTGATCTTGACGAACATTTCAACCCTGCTCCCGAGTTCGCGGAGATTAAGAAAAGTAAGCGGTGCTGGTACTGGCATCTAACGCGGGGTTTTGTGTCCATATCTGGCATCGTCTTCATTAGTTGCCTTGTTGCAGAAATTGAGAATGTTCTAAAAGTTATGCGATTGAATAAACTGTTCAGTATAGGCCTACGTACGTGTCCCGAAGGGTCGGTCGTATAATGCTCTCTCCATTTCTCCTTTGGTCAGTATCTACAGAACCGCTTAATTTGCGAAGCTTCCGCATTTAATTTAGGTGCTTACGGGTCTACCACTGACACAGACTCTTAGATGGAATACCCAACACCAAAATATCACCCTTAGTTATACAGTTTTCAGTCGTGTCTTTAGCACTAGGCTTATAGGCCTACCAGTAGAACCGCTTTACGTGGAGCGTTTATTCTGAACACGTTTATATGTGTGCTATTGGACAAAAAGCACACAAAAAGTTGACAAGAGGAGCCAACAGTCCTATCTCGAGGTTCCAGAAACACCTTTATCCAAGTGAATAATCCAGAATAGAGTCATAGCTAATAGGACTTTCACATCGGTAATCTCCCTTGGCAGTGAGCATTAGAGGACTTGGCCAAGTATTAGCAGGACCCTGTCAGTATAATGTGACTGGATAAGGCGCCGTGTCTGGTGTCCTCAACATGGCGTGCTAGTTAGGCAGAACTATAAATATGTCTGCGCTGGATGGGACCTGCGACATGGACACAGTGACACCGTTGTGATATGACGGGAATGAAGTTGAAAACTTCAATCAAACACACCAACATACCAGTTAAACAGGAGTAGGATGCTAAGGGCAAATGAGGCATACATCATAATTAAGCAAGGATTTATTCTGCGTTCATGTTTTTGGGGGGGTGGGGGATGGGGGTGGTCTATAAATGTTTTTGCAGAAAAAAAACTGTGTTGTTTCTTTACGACGTTTTTGTATTTTGCCCAAACCAGAGACTCCCTTTGGTCAGCTACCGATCTTGGAGGTGGAAGGCGAGGTATTGGCTCAGAGTCATGCTATCGAGAGGTTCTTGGCCCGGGAATTTGGTAAGATGGCACATTTGTGTACACAGGAATTTGGTAAGATGGCACATTTGTGTACACAGGAATTTGGTAAGATGACACATTTGTGTACACAGGAATTTGGTAAGATGACACATTTGTGTACACAGGAATTCGGTAAGATAGCTTGTGCGCACAGAAATTCGGTAAGATAGCTTGTGCACACAGAAATTTGGTAAGATGACACATTTGGTACACAGGAATTCGGTAAGATGCTTGTGCGCACAGAAATTCTTTTGTACACAGGAATTTGGTAAGATGCTTGTGTACACAGGAATTCGGTAAGATAGCTTGTGCGCACAGAAATTCGGTAAGATAGCTTGTGCACACAGGAATTCGGTAAGATAGCTTGTGCGCACAGGAATTCGGTAAGATAGCTTGTGCGCACAGAAATTCGGTAAGATAGCTTGTGCACACAGGAATTCGGTAAGATAGCGCACAGGAATTCGGTAAGATAGCTTGTGCACACATGAATTCGGTGAGATAGCTTTTGCGCACAGGAATTCGGTAAGATAGCTTGTGCGCACAGAAATTCGGTGAGATAGCTTGTGCACACATGAATTCGGTAAGATAGCTTTTGCGCACAGGAATTCGGTAAGATAGCTTGTGCGCACAGAAATTCGGTAAGATAGCTTGTGCGCACAGGAATTCGGTAAGATAGCTTGTGCACACAGGAATTCGGTAAGATAGCTTGTGCACACAGGAATTCGGTAAGATAGCTTGTGCGCACAGGAATTCGGTAAAATAGCTTGTGCACACAGGAATTCGGTAAGATAGCTTGTGCGAACAGAAATTCGGTAAGATAGCTTGTGCGCACAGGAATTCGGTAAAATAGCTTGTGCACACAGGAATTCGGTAAGATAGCTTGTGCGAACAGAAATTCGGTAAGATAGCTTGTGCGCACAGGAATTCGGTAAGATAGCTTGTGCGCACAGGAATTCGGTAAGATAGCTTATGCGCACAGAAATTCGGTAAGATAGCTTGTGCACACAGGAATTCGGTAAGATAGCTTGTGCACACAGGAATTCGGTAAGATAGCTTGTGCGCACAGGAATTCGGTAAAATAGCTTGTGCACACAGGAATTCGGTAAGATAGCTTGTGCGCACAGAAATTCGGTAAGATAGCTTGTGCGCACAGGAATTCGGTAAAATAGCTTGTGCACACAGGAATTCGGTAAGATAGCTTGTGCACACAGAAATTCGGTAAGATAGCTTGTGCGCACAGGAATTCGGTAAGATAGCTTTTGCGCACAGGAATTCGGTAAGATAGCTTATGCGCACAGAAATTCGGTAAGATAGCTTGTGCGCACAGGAATTCGGTAAGATAGCTTGTGCACACAGGAATTCGGTAAGATAGCTTGTGCGCACAGAAATTCGGTAAGATAGCTTGTGCGCACAGAAATTCGGTAAGATAGCTTGTGCACACAGGAATTCGGTAAGATAGCTTGTGCGAACAGAAATTCGGTAAGATAGCTTGTGCGCACAGAAATTCGGTAAGATAGCTTTTGCGCACAGGAATTCGGTAAGATAGATTGTGCACACAGGAATTCGGTATGATAGCTTGTGCGCACAGAAATTCGGGAAAATGACACACTTGTGTACGTAGGTATTTGGTAAAATCTCATATCTTTGCGCACAGGATATCGTTAAAATCAGAAACGGGAGTTCGGTCAGATCAGGCAGAAGTGTTCTGTGTAGGATAAGCTCCTGATTTTTCCTAGGACTGCGTTAAGATCAGATACTTTTGTCAGAGGAATTCGGTACGATCAGACACTCGTGTTCCTAGGAATTCGTTAACATCGGATACAAGTGAGATCACATACAATTCTGATAGGAATTCGATAAAAACGCTTACTTTTCCCAGAGATATTGGATATGATCAGGTACTTGCACACCGAGGAACTCGGTAAAATTACATACTTTTTTTCTAGAATTCAGTAAGATTAGGTTTCTCTTAGAAATTTGGTAAAATCATTTACTTGCACGTCCAGGAATTTGCTAAGATGAGATCCTTGTATACTCAAGAAATCGGTGAAGATCAGATTGGTATCCTTTACACCATTATATACATCAAAACTAACTATTACCATGTTGTGTACTCTCCAGCAAGACTCCTGTCTGAACGAGCATCGAAATTTGTGCCCCAAATTATGTAATTTTGGATGTGGAATGAGGTTATGTTAAATGCATATCGAGAACTGTCACTGATTGGTCGTATGTAGGACTGGATGGCGTGACTTCACTGGAAAAGGCCAAGGTCGACATGTGGATCGAGGCGGCTGACGAGTTGATTCGGCGCGTGTCGGATAACTTCGAGGAGCATGACGCCGACAGGAAGGTTAGTGGAATCAACAGTTATCGTCACAGTGCTGAGTTGTCTTCAAAAAACAGAGTTATCTCCCCTTTACCGTATTACCTCCTCAGTAGCGAATTATCTCCCAAGCGCAGCGTAACACGCAGCTTTGTGACATTCCATACAGTGGTGTTACCGTGCAATTGATGTGTGTAGCCTAGGTTATTCATAGTACCAGACTGGACTGAAACCTGGTGTTGTCAACAGCCATTTTTGATCCCATTAAATAAAGTCAAAACTGGCTGATTTCACCAATGATTTGAATTCATCAAAAGTCAGCCAATCCACCAACAAATAAAAGGCCAGACAATTTAAGTAGGTTGAGCAAATCGAGCAAGTCAATGAACTTATCAGTACATGACTTGTTATTTCAGACAGCGGATAAGAACCGTATCATGACCGTAGTCGCCCCGGCCGTATTCGGCGCGCTTGAAAACGCGCTGTCTGCTAACAAGGGCGGATTTATTGTCGGAGACAAGGTAGGTGGGATTCGTTGAGTTTACAGTCCCGATTTGAGCTTTGGGCAATTGCGCAGATGGCATAATGTGGGCCGCCGTCGTCACATCGATGAATTATTCTTGTGTACGGCGTAAAACGCCAATCAAATGAATAAATAAATATTGTGAACAACGATGGACACGTGTAAAGGTACTGGGCAAAGACGTGATCTTATGTATTATAATAAACTACAAGCCTACTGCAAATTGCTCGGTGTTTATGGGATGTGCAAAAAGTAATACTGCAAATTGCTCGGTGTTTATGGGATGTGCAAAAAGTAATACTACAAATTGCTCGGTGTTTATGGGATGTGCAAAAAGTAATACTGCAAATTGCTCGGTGTTTATTCTTTAAGTGTAGAGGAATTATGATTTTCTCTCACGCACATGTAAAAATACATCACTTTCAGTTTATTTACACATACGAAAAACTTATGTAGATCTATATGCATATGTTTTCCGGTAGTAACTGGAACACTGGCCGTCTCGTCCACAGCTTGATGTCGGGAGGTTTGTTAGGGAGGTCAAATGGTCACCTGTGAAGGTCACTGACTTACATGTGCATCGGGCACTATAATATCCTCCACGCATTAGCCTGGCGGCCCATATAAGGCAAAAATTACCTGAGGACGACCTGAAAAAGCAAATGAATAAACAAATAATGAGCATTATGTAGAGTGCTTACTGAGGTAATAATTTTCGTCAGTCGTTCACCCCTGTGTGAAGCTTACTGAGGTAGTAATTTTCGTCAATCGTTCACCTCTGTGTGAAGCTTATTACTAGCGACTTTTACTTAATTTATTCATTTATTTGAAAGGTGTTTTACGCCATGGTAAGGAATATTTCACTTATACGACGGTGCTCAGCATTATAATAAGAGGAAATTGGGCACAGCCTTGGAGAAGCCCAAGACCATTCGTAGGTCAAACGCCTTTTAAAGTCGCCGAGATCAGCTGTCTTTTCGATTTGACTGCTCCCTGATGTGGACATTTGTTTGTGGTTCTTGCCCTGGACAGCTGACAGTAGCCGACCTGGCCTTCCTGTCCGTCAGGGACTGGCTGAGCTCCGCCTACAAACAAGAGGGCGTGGCCATCCTTGCCAGATACGAGGCCGTGGATCAGCACGTGACCAAGATTTCACAAATACCCGCCATCGCTGATTGGCTAAAGAAAAGACCGGAAACTTTATGAAAAGAAACCGATGGATCAGATCACGTTGTCTCAATGACATATGAACCAGATCACGTTATCTCAGTGATATATGCTTCCCGATGTCTTCCCTCCATGACACGAATGGCCGAGGGGAGAGCCAGAATTCAGATTTCTTGCAGAGCTAAGGCCATTAACATTCTCCTAGTATTTACCGTGGTTGAGTGTTTTTGTTTGCTTTCAATTGATAATATAACAGATCATTTATAATAGACTTCTATTATTTGGGGCACATATTTATAGGTGAGACTGCCAAAAGTGTTTGAAAATCACGATCTTGTGGGAAAAGCCCCCCCTAAAAAAAAAAGCACTGTTCGAGGGTAAATTCGTTTCCGTTCTTTTGTTTCTGTCTTTAAATAAATAAAGTTATCGTGACACAACGGATTGTATTTTTGTTACTTATGAAGATATACATGAGTATTATTCCAGGGCCTGTCCTATCGAGCAACTCTGGGATGAAATTGAACATTCGCCATCAACTCATGTAGCCAGTCACCTTGCAACAACTGCAACAAAGCGTCGTTTACACGTACATCCGAAGTCTCTTCAACAGTATGGGTAGAAGATGTGCTACTTGTGTTGATGCTAATGAGTGTCACACTCGTTGACGTTAATTTTTATTCCATCAAAACAATTCCCAAAAGGCATGACTATTAAGCCAAATTAAATGAGTTCTCCCATTTCCATTCATTCAGAAGAATCAGCAAGATATGAGCTTTTAATTGAGTTATTGTCTTGTTGTGTAAGAGAAATACGTTTTAATAAAGTCAACCGGCTCTTGCTCATTTGCAGTTTATACTATTTCTCTCATTCACGTTTCTTTTGGAATTTAGTATATTTAATCTTGAATACTTAATACTTCCTTTCAGTAATATTTTATTGGTTCATTTGACAGTTGATTGACGCTGTTTTTCCTTCAAACCCGGTGGGCAGCGGAAGCCAGAATGACCGATGTAAACCACAGTTTCTCACAAATCTTCCACTTGTGACGTGTACATAGGCATACCAAATTGGTGCTTTAGAGGACGTTAGGCTGTGACAATAGCCAAACGAGCGTCGTTGACCGTTTATTTTGACCGAAGCCTCAGAAGCGGTGATGTCGGGAGAACCTACAAGTTCCTGACAAATGCCGGGATTGAACCTCACTCCATGCTCAATCACTACCACCAACACCCACCAACTAACAAACCCGATCGCCTTAGAATAAAAAAAAACATGTGAAGGTCAGTTCCAGTTAAATTGTAATTATAAAGGGAAAGGCCGCGTGAAAATGAACTTATGGTGAGTGAAAAGACCGTTAAAAACTGTATCTGAAAATATCTTCAGTGATTTTTTTGAATTTTTTACCAAAATAAACCCAGTGAATTGTTTTGAATGTGTAGTGGGTTTTATAGACGACGTTGTACGGTGATGAGTGGTTGTCCGATTTTCGGAAGTCAAACAGTAAAGCTCAGTTGTATCCGTGATCTCTGCCAGATTGTAGTATAGGTGACGTTGTACGGTGATAACAAGTTTTTGTCCGATTTTCGATAGGCAAATAGCAATACTCTGTTGTATCCGTCATCTCTGCCAGATTGTAGTATAGGTGATGTTGTACGGTGATAACAAGTGGTTGTCCGATTTTCGATGGTCAAATACCAATGTTCAGTTGTATTGGTGATCCCGTTCATGTCGTCGTACAGACGACCTTATTCAATGATAACAAAGGGATTGTCCGATTTTTGAAATAGCTTTTGGCTCAGGTCCGTCAGCTCTATTGGTGGCATGGAATCTGATTGTCTTCTACACCGCGATATGGATGTGGACAGCCCCTGGGATCTCCAGGTGCTGGCGTGCCAGTTCCTAGGTATCCCGTATCCAGAGCCGGTCGTACAGCGTCCTCATTGTATCGTCCCTCTCCCGGTCGATCAGGATCTGCTTGAAGCACCTGACATGGCTATGACGGATATACTCCAGGGGGATATTCGCAGAGTATATTTTCTCGATTAGCTCCAGCTGTACTTCCTCAATCTTCGTCAAAAGCCTTTTAATCTTGTCGTCAAGTTCAGGTCCGTAGTTCATGGTTTTACAGCCCTTTAATTTACCTTACACAAGGATGGGTCTTCATCGATCTTGCGCTCCGTCCTCCACAAAATCCTGGATATACTCCGGAGTGTCCCGAACGTGTTCCAGAATGGCCTGATTTGGTCACACCAGCACCTGTTGATAGCGCTTGCCTCATTCTGGTCTAGGTCCTCTAGACATTCTTCGCGAAGGCACTTATCGGTCAAAACGCTCTCTATGGATTAGTTCTGCGGATCTTTCGCCTTTCGCGAAGCCTTTCTTGCGCAGAATCCACTGAGGAGAATCACATTCAACAAACATTTTTATTTATTTATTTCATTCGTGTTTTACGCCGTACTGAAGAATATTTCACTGATACCACGGCGTGCAGAATAAATTGTGGGAGGAAACCGGGGAAAACTTACGACCGCCCGAAGGTTGCCGGCGGGCCATCCCACGTGCGGCCGAAGAGGAAGCCAGCATGAGCTGGACCTGAACTCGCCGAAACCCTATAGGTGAGAGGCGCTGGGACATAGCGCGATAGCCTCTAAGCCACGGAGGCTCCTAGAAACATTTTGCATACATATAAATTTTGCCTTCATTTATTTTACACAAAACTGCTGCCTTCTCTGTGGAATCTGACAAATGGTCACGGTATTGGGGGGCGCAGTCAGAGCCGAGGCAATGGCAGCCGAATTCAAAGGTCTGATGAAAGAATCATGAGTTTTTCAACACGTAACTTGCGTCTATACCTACGTAACCATTATAGTCAGGCTAAAACCAAACAAATGGGATACAAATTAAAACACTCATTGCATATCTAACCTCATTTTATGTTGGTGAGAGACTCAGTTTGTTCTGTGACTAGTCTGCAAACTGTTGTCAGAAGGACTGGGCAGAATTTAATCAGATTTTATCACAATGTTTCTATTCACGAATTTAATAAATGATTAGAAGTTGGTACGTCCGTTTAACTGTGGTTTGGCCACTCTGACTGGCTAATTCTTAACCATTTAACCAGATTAAATCAAACATGGATTTTAGTGGATGTTCTTTTCAGTTCCTGTTTTTGGCCTTTCTAATACTCTGATATTTTTACTGGTTAAAATTCTCTTTTGCAGTACTTTTTTGGCAAAGGAGGAAGGGAGATACCACCCGAGAACCAGCTTGTAATTATGGTTAATAACACACGTAGAGGCGCGTTTACTGCCCTACAACTGAGATATTATTTTAAAACTTTACATTTAGATTTTAAAATATACGTGAGCTGAAGATGTATAACCGGCGAGGAGAGCACTGCTCTAAGATGTATAACAAATGTATATAACATAGGCCTACACTTACTACATGTTTCGCACATGTTTAGACAGACGCTTACGTGGTCAAATTGTTATGGATATCAAAGAGAACTCTGAAGTCTGCGGCTGCCTCCTCGACCATTTCCGGCGCCAGGGATTTGGCTCAGTACGTCGGGTCCATCATCGAGACATCCTCCTGAATATATTTACTTGTTTTCATTTATTTCACTCTTGTTTTTCTTTACGATATCGATAACTATTATGGCGTGTTTAATTTTCCTGAGTGTTCTATTTACAACATGTGTATTTGACTCTTTTTTTTGTTACATTGTCTGTCAGTCGTATTGTGTTTCCTTTCTAAGTGTGTAAAATAATGGGACTGGTTTACACAGCCTTTGTTTTAAAAGCAGATTTGTCAACTTAACTCAAAGACACATAAGCAACGGAGCTTTGCCATTTCGTCAAGTGTTGCCTGCAGTTTTCTCTCAAAGAGGTCAAAAATTTCACCTAACATGACCGATTTGTTTTCAACTGTTGCCAACGGAAGTGCTTAGTAATGATTAGTAATAATTAGTAATGATTAGTAACCTTCAGGTTAATACGTATTATGTCTGGACCAGATGCTTTCTGTTTTATTGTAAACAGACAAACATTCTGACATATTTGGTCATTTGTAAGTTAATGATGTACATGAAGTGCAAAATAACTGTACAGAAATGTATATTGTTGTGCTAATCTGTGATGAATAATGCCAATCGGTGCATTGGTCAATACAAAATCATATCATGTGTACGACTGCATGAATTGCACATGCTTAATCCATATCGCCAGGTGGTCAGCCATGCTGTCAGCCAGCTCTGGTCTCGGTCCGCCATGCTGTCAATCAGCTCTGACCTCGGTCCGCCATGCTGTCAGCCAGCTCTGGTCTCGGTCCGCCATGCTGTCAGCCAGCTCTGGTCTCGGTCCGCCATGCTGTCAATCAGCTCTGACCTCGGTCCGCCATGCTGTCAGCCAGCTCTGACCTGGGTTCGTTATACTGTCAATCAGCCATGATCTCAGTGCGCCGTGCTGTCATTTACCTCTGACCTCCGTCCACCATGCTGTCATTTACCTCTGACCTCGGTCCGCGATGCTGTCAGTTACCTCTGACCTCGGTCCGCCATGCTGTCAATCAGCTCTGACCTCGATCCAGTATGCTGTCAGTCAGATCTGATATCAGTCCGTCATGCTGTCGAGTTGCTCTGACCACGGTTAATTAGCTCTGACCTCGGTCCGGCATGCTTTCAATCAGCTCTGACCTCGAGGAGTCATGCTGTTATTCAGTTCCGATCTGGGCTCGTTATGCAGTCAATCAGGTCTGATCTCAGTCCGCCATGCTGTTAAGCTACTCTGACCTAGGTCCGCCATCCTGTCAATTAGCTCTGACCTCAATCCGCAATGCTGTGAATTACGAAGTTGGGGAACGGGGAATCTCCCGTGTCGTCACTGATGCGTACGTCCTGTGGTTCCCGTGTGGGTTGTTTGCTAAGTAACACATCAATTGTCGAGCTGTTCAATCTTGGCACTGAAACTGGCACCTAATTTGCCGGAGTGTATGCCTAAACTGGATCATACTGTTTAGAGATGAAATATTTCAGTATACCTTTACATTTTTAAAACCTGACACCGTTCATATCTATTACGTTTTCTTCTCTAATGACCTCTTCATTTGAAGGTCAAATCTTGCTTGAGCAGAGCATGCACAAATTAAATTAAATTAAAATTATATGCTTTTTTCCGACATTTTTTGAAATCTTTAAAGGTTCTACAATGAGAAAACCCAGTTCATGGAGATTAGTCCCATAGCCAATCAGACAACTTTCCTATTTTTTAAAACCTCATTATCAGGACAGAAGCAATTGTTTGGCGGTTTCTACCCAAATAATGTTAAGTTTCATGCAAGGTTGACCACAGTTTTCTGCCCTTTGTGACTAAGGTGTATGCCTTTCTTTTTGTACAGAATGAAAAGCATTTTCTCAACAAAAACATTTTTGAAAATTCATGAAATTCAAGCTATTTTGACAGTCTGTGCCGTTTCAGCGTTCTCTTGCTTGTTATACATCTAGTTTTATACATCTGGAATTTCATTGTGTCATATTTATCTATATTCTTCGTTCACACAGGAATGCACCATTTCTATCTAAGGAGTATAAGTTTGGGATCCTGTAACTGTTCACAGTTAGCATTTTCGGTGTCGGCTGGCTTGTCGATTTGTTCAGAATTCCCAGAATTATATATTTTTGTAACAAACGGCATCAAGAGTTGATTGAAAGAGCAACAGCCACCAAAAAGTGCAGATGTCTTTCCTATGTCCTTGGTTTACCTACTCTTCTCCTCTCGGGAGCGCATCATGTCTACCTTGATCATCCGATGTGGGGTGTCTTTTACGCTAACATGGTGGGTCTCTTCGGACTGGGTTTGATTTTGCATTGGTTTACCTGTTTTAGTCAATGGTGCAAACGGGGCTCCTTTAGAAGAACAACAGCTACCAGAGCATTATGGCTTCTGCCTGCAGACTTCAAAGAATCACATAGACGACCTCTTTATCCTATAGGTTATCTCCCTTGGCTTGTTCGGTTCTCATCACCTTTATCTGGGCAGACTTGACTAGGGATTTGCATACCTGCTCAGATGTGCTGGTTTAGGGGTCTTCTGGGGCATGGATGCCTTCATGGGAGACCATGGAAGGCTACCCTGGACTAACCTTCCCAGGCTGCTTTTGGCGCCGTATATGACCAGGGCGTGGCTGATAACTGGCAACATAGCGCTATATCCCTGAATAATTCATCCCGCATCGAAAGTCACTGGTGCAGAATAGAAGCGACTCATTCAGTAGTATATATAATAGTATATATCATAGGTACCTCAGTTTCTTTGCATGGAAAGAGTCAAAACTGAGGCTGTCAAACAAACATAAAGTGTTTGCACTTCACTAACGTATCAATACCGTTTGTTATGTAACTGCCATTGGATGTACCTGGTGGTTTTGACTTTCAGCTGCAGTGGATTCCCCGGGCTAAGGTTAAAAAGAAATATATTTCGAAATCAAAATACTTACACTGCTTCCGGTTAGCGCCACTTTAACCATGTACTGCCCTACTCTTCACGACGACGTCCGAGTGGCTTTGTAGTCACAAGCAGCAAATGACCTCACATTTCTTGTCATTCTCACTTTAGGTTACCAGCCCAGGACGAGTTGACCAGCCACAAAATACTGGCATTGGTAAGACATTTGCTTGAATATTCCCATGAGCAGCATGAGCCCAGTTTTTACAGACAGCAATTACCGTATTTGAAGCTTTACGTGGACCGACTTGAAATAAAATCTATGTGGTAAACAAGTAATTTCAAGATGTAGGTGAATAAATTTAGGTATCATCACATCATGTACAGCAACATTGCTTCACCTGAGCGATAATGCTTAGGGTGAAAATCAAACAGATCAAACGGAATTTATTGCAACTCTATAATCATCATACCTGATGCCATGGCTACACTTTTGTCAAATCGCCGTATTCCTATAGGTTTAAGCATTTATGTAATCTAAACTTAACTGAAAATGTTTTTTTTCCACCCCACCGCCTTCTTGTCTTTGAATCATACCCACTGGTGCGTGAACGTTGTTTTCCAGCACTATTTGTCTGATTTGTGTTGAATACATCTGTGCGGTTGTTGTGATTTTTTAGACTGTGTGTCTTTGAGAGTTTAGTGAAAATATACACTGTAAATGTCGTCATTTTGTTCACAGTAAGTTTCCTTCAGCTGTTGCATTCAAGAATTCCTCGCATTGGTGCAGGACAAGCGGTCCCCGTCGAGCTCCATACAAGACCACTCAAGGGAATTGTGAATCTGTAGTTCACTCTCGCTACCCCAGGGTTCGTCCCGGTGATCTCTATGCAGGGATCACTCCCCTCCATCTTTTATGGGTAATTCGGGTTCAGTTTAAATACATGTGGAGTTTTTCTCTCAGTCAGGTGCCAGGATGAAGGGCTGATTACTGGACTTATGATGGAAAGGTGGCAATTTTTTTTAACCGCGTGATGTAGCGCTAGTGTTAAGCAGGACTTTTAGCCATTGTTTTCTCCAAAAATGGATGATAGTGCAATGTCTACAATGTTACACTGTGACAGTTCCTATTGTAACGCTGCACAGTCATTTATGTGACGTCATTATGATGAAGTGGGAAAGGAATATTTGACGTCAATAAAATGACGTCAAGGTTCTGCTGCCACCCTTTAGACGGGTCCCCATTGTAATTGTATTATTTTAAAATAGGAAACTTGTAAATATGTGTCTCTTCAGCTTTATATGGCCGTATGCTTCATTGTTAAGTGATTGCGTGTAACATTTTTCCCTTCAAAATATGTCCTAACTCGGGAATTGCTATTAATGTACAATTTTAGGAGAATATCTTTATTTGTTACAATTGG
Source organism: Acanthopleura granulata (assembly GCA_016165875.1). Classification (NCBI taxonomy): domain Eukaryota; kingdom Metazoa; phylum Mollusca; class Polyplacophora; order Chitonida; family Chitonidae; genus Acanthopleura; species Acanthopleura granulata. The sequence continues at coordinate 2,086,244 of JABBOT010000036.1, forward strand.
AATAAAATATACAAATACAAAATGTGTGAGCCTTAAATTTTTATTTTTCTACAGTAAAACTTTCTTCGCATCCCTTGTTCCTGGATCTAGCATGATGTTTGGTTGATTGAGATTTAACATCACTTGCAGCCTTATTTGATTCGGATGACGAATCTCTCTAACTGTAGTAGGCGGGCCGTAACAGTGGCACAGTTTCAATGCTGCCTCACTCCGATTGGAAGACACAAGATTCAACAAGTCACATTATTAGTAGTGACACGCCATCAACAGAGAAAATACAGAAAAATGAATTTTCTTTGACTCCACCATATAAAATAATAATTCCTCCTATTTTCATCCCTGTTGCAGAATATGCAGAGAGAAGAAAATGGAACAGCTGACGTTTTGACCTCAAAGGTTATTCCTGATGCTTAACAATCTTCAATGAAAACATGTGTTAAACTCTATTTTTTCCTCTGCAACCCTCTACCACACCTGTGAGTCTGATAACTATTGCTGTCTTTAATATATTTATTTATTTATTTATTTATTTGATTGATGTCTATGGCTGTACTCAACAATAGCTTACTTATACATGTATGACGGAGGACAGCATTATGGTGGGAGGAAATCAGGAAGAGCTCGAGGAAAACCCGGAACCATCCGGAGGTTGCTGGCAGGCCTCGAACATTGTACTGATCCTACATGATTTGATGACGCTGTTGAGTCCCGCACCTCACACGAGGCTGGGTTCGATGGTTAGGTTCCATGCACGTGACCATACACTTCAGGGAGAAACTATTCGGTAAGGCGCTAAACATCAATAAAATGAATAAATCAATGTGCTGCATGGCCAACACACCGAATTATCGTCAACCAAAAGTAAGAGGATTTGCTATCCATAAGGGACTTGTTTCTGACGGAACAGGTGTAGCCTCCTTTTATTTTCCTCCTTTTATTTTCTTAAATAACAATCATTCGCGTATATAAATCTGTAACGGATCAGCAACGAAGCTTGACTTGAAGCCTGCATGCAGTCTTGTCCGTGAATGCGAATTCTGCCGTGATCAGTCATTGCGAAATCCGCGTTTTGTGTCTCAAATGGAACGCCTGCACGTGCTGCTGAGTCACACAGCGATATACAGCTGGGTTGTCGTTACAAAGTGGCTTCAGTGTTGGTGTTTGTGAGGAAATGCTTTAATAGTATCGGCTGGTTTACAACAACAACAGGTAAGGTGACTGACAAAAAATCCGATGTCATTAAGTGGTGGTGTTCTGGGTGAGTGGTCTCAGATGTTTGAGATCCGAATCGCGTATAATTTTACACCTGTGCCGTTAATATTTCAGGTATTCATTGCCACCCTTTAGAGCCCCATATACGTGTATAAGTTTTGCTCTGTTAAGTCGGTCATGTAATGTGGTGTTTCAAAAATACACGCATGAAGACTAAGGATTAGGTCAACTTTCAAGTTGTAGATAAGTTGGACTCATCAAAATCGCCGGCGCTGTGTGTGGAGCCAGTGCCCCTTCTCACTGTGTGGTGACCGCTTGCACTTTATCGGCCAGACATATCGCTTCCTGTTCATATAGGGACAAAGGGTTACAGTTGGAGAATATATTGTCTCGGGCAGATTATAAACATTGTTCCACATGGTAAATATTAATGGAGCCAGTGCATGAAAGGTACTTAGGTACAGTCGTGTTCTGTGGTAATTTGTAATGCAGCTCGTAATGCACCAGTAGTGGTAGGTGTTGGCAGGTCTGTATATTCTAACGGACTCTTTAGACATGTCTGACTATATAAAGATACCCGGACTGGGTTCAACAGAAGATGACACTTTGTCCACCTTTATTTAAATAATTTGTCACAGTGTCTGTGTGGCTCATGACGGGTGTAAGATGTCACGCTATCCATGTGGTTCGTGACGGGTGTAATGTGTCAAGCTGTTTATCTCGTTCGCGACGGGTGTAAGATGTCACGCTATCCATTTGGTTCGTGACGGTAGACACAGCAAGCTGAGTGGAAAATACAGGAAAAATACAGGAACAGAATAATTCTTTTGTTGATGTACTGATTACACTACGACATCGTCTATAAATCTGTAAATGCAGTGAAAATAAAAAAAAATAAAGTCATGGGTTGGTTACGCGCAGGTGTCAGTCGGTCCATATATCACAAATGTTGAAACCTCCCCACAAAGTGGTGGACATCAGAATGTGACGTCACGTGATGTCATGTACACGCACATGTATCTGCCTCCTGCTTAGTTATGACATGACGTGCTTAGTTACCAACAAATGGCAAGTCCCGTAATGACATGACGATCTGTGAGAAGCCTGTTGTAATAGAATGCGCTGCGACTGCTAGGCCCCTTGTCACTGATGTCGGCGTGTTCGAACCCAGCTCTGGCTGTTTTGTTTGTCGCTCTAAGTCAGGTGGTTTGTCAGGAATCTAGCGATAGGCGGTGGTTTACTCTGGGCAAACAGGTTTCTTCCACCCATATACTCGACCTTTTATTAAACACAAGACAAAACTGATCGGGTTCGGAGTGAAACAGCAATGAAGTGAATGAAATGAGTAATAAAATAAACACGCATGCAGGTGTCGTATTTTGAATTTATCAAGTGCTACATGAAGTGATTAGGTCGAGCTCACTGATCCCTGTTATACAACCAGAGATGCGAAGCGAATATAGCCGGACATGTTGGTAGTTATAACAGGCTTACGGAGACGGTATATAACGACGGTTTTGAGCGCCCTTTGCATAGTCGAACTCTGTTCTTCGTGTATTTACATGTATCTGAACAGTGTGTTATGTATCAGAACTAGGTCTTATGCATTAGAACTGCGTTTTGCGTACTAGAACATGGTTTTCGTACCAGAACATTTTTAATTATCAGACCTATATGTTACGTGACAGAACCCTCTTTTATATACCAAAACTATGTTTAAGGAGTGAAAAAATACCTGTATATGTTTATGTTAGCTTATTCAAGCGTTTGATGATATAGAAAGGCATGCTATTTTAGTTACGTTGTTTATATTTTTGCTGTTTGGTTTTCACAGGCAAACATACATTGCAATGGGAAAGGGACGTAGTCGTGGACAGGGAACCAGCCAACCAGGAGCCGTTGTCAGTCGGGACGCTTCGGCAAACATCGTCGGCAGCCCGAACGTGTGCATAACGTTCCAAAATGATATAAAGGAGAAGTCTGTCTTGGAAACTTACATCTTGGCCCTGGCGGTCGGATTTCTGGGAGCGCATCATTTCTACCTTGGTCGAACGGGATTTGGTTTAGCCTATATGTTCACGTTTGGATTACTGGGATTTGGATATGTCGTCGATCTGTTCCGAGTCCCGTGTCTTGTGGCCGATACAAACTGGAAGTTGCGGGAGCCGTCGACTCGGAACAAAAAATCTCTCCTGGATGCTTACATTCTGTGGTTTCCATTCGGAATTTTGGGTAATTTCACATAATTATTAATTTTGATTGGGGAAAAATATCTCTTTATGTACATAGTCATTAGTAAAACAAAACTGGTAAGCATGTATATATAATGACTATTATATGAAATTAAAGAGAAATATTGTAAACATATAATCATGTAAGGGATGCTATTCCAATTAGACTTTCAGTGGCTTTATTTTTATACAATCTGGAAAAGTTCTGTGTTATTTTCTCCATTCGTATCCTCATGTATATGCTCGTTTTGTCCAAAAATTTACCTGCCAATCTTTGAAAGATTTCTCCAGTTTGAATGGTCTAGAGGCCGATACTTTTATTTATGACTTATTTATTTTATTAACTCAGGAAAAGCAGCACCGGTTTCTTCCATGTTCAGCAGGTCTCCTCCACCCTGAACACGGTTGCCTACACATTCAATATGGCTGTTTCCGTGACGGTTCTTCAGTGCCTTACGGCTTCACCCGTTCCCAGAGGGGTTTCCAGTAAGTTGAACTCGGATTCCACCTCCCTCAATAAGGCTGTTTCCGCACCCCATGGTTTCATGTATGGTGAGGGAGGTTTCCTCCATGCTGAACATGGTTTCTGCGCCAACCTTTCATCTCCTAAACGGCTTCCCCGCCCTCGGTAAGGTTTACTGTATGCTGAACACGGTTTTCTTCGCTCTCAATATGGCTGTTTCCGTGCCCTAAACGACTTTATTCATGTTCAGGGTGGTTTCCTCCATATTTTACACTTAGGTACAATCTTTTGTGTACCATATATACATTGCATACAATATTTTTTGCCCACGTGAAAAACCATTTCTCAAGTGCATAACAGTCTAACTAAAATTAGTAAATAAATCAGAACTTAACTAAGGCCTGTTGTACTAATAAATTTTATTTACTTACTTAATTGTTGCGTATAATGTCATGCTCGACAAAGTAAATAAATCAGTATAAATAATATGTCCCGCCAATGTATTTTCAGGCTTTCATCACTTCTACTTGAGGAAGTACGGGCTAGGTATCCTCTATGTGCTCACTTTAGGTGTGTTCGGAATAGGCTGGATCGTCGACGCAGGAGTTATGTTCTTGTGGGTGGAAGAATTTAATCACGACGTCAGCGAGTACAACAACGCCAGAGACGACGACCGCCGAATCGCCACAAACTTCCTGTCTTCCCAACCGCCAGGGGGCGCTGCGGTGATCTCCGCGACGTCCACCTCGATCCTGCCTCCAGGCGGTATTACGGGCTCGGTAATGCAACCTCCGCCCCAGGCTTGGAACCCGGGGCCCATCACTAACTACCCACCCCAGGAAAACCCAGGTAAGGCGACATCTAACACTGATACACTACATGTACATAAAAAACGTGTGTCTCCCGAGAGTGATTCTCTCATAGAAAATATTAATCATGTGTTTATTACAAATGACAAGACTCCAATATTATCTTGCGTCAGCGTACACGTGCCTCGACTTGACTTTTCAAAAAGCCATCTACCTTGAATAGAAAGCAATATTTAAACGTATATTCCTTTTGTTGTGTTTGTGACTTCCCTGTGCTCTACTTTCTTTATTTTCACTTCCGCCATTTAGCGATAGAGCAAAGACCAACACGCAGGAGTCAACATGGAATCCTGTGTAAAAATAAAGTATTAAATGGGTGAAAAGACAATGACTTCAAATTTATTTCTTTTGCAGGAGGGGTTCACCCAGTGTTGTCTGTCCCAGCAGGAGAGGAACCGCCGCCATCTTACATGGACGTAATGGGCGGCGGAAGTGCATCGTATCATGCTGCCATACCAAAACCGCAAAGCGCGTGAAACAAAAAAGATAAAAGCCTTCACATTCTACATGAGATATGGCTTTAGGGATGACCACGTGCAGAATGGGAGGGGGGAGGGGATCTTATTCATGGTTTAAGCTCGCAGAAATGTCGCTGTAACTGAATTCATGGTAAAGAGAAACAGCGCTGCACACAGTGACGGGAGGTGCGAGTTCAAATATCGGTGTGGCCGAAAGAGTAGATATTTGAACCATGAGATATCGCCAAATAATGGTGATAGAGTGGAGGAGGAGGAAATGAGTTGGTTGAGGTGGAGTAAGCTGATGGTAGCATCAGCAGAAAGTTAGATAAAATTCAAGTGGTATTCGTTTTGTAGACGACAATATAATCTTTCGGTACATTTTTTCTAATAACACACATTGTGTAATTTACTTTTGTTTGGCTGGAAGGTTTTCTCTGCCTCCCATTATTGTTTATTATTTTGTTTATGAAGACGACACCCGTGGTTAAGACTCGATCATACATGTACATTTTTGACACTGTTCTTTTTGAACTGGTATTTTGCGACCTTTACTTTTCACTACTTTTCCAGGGGTCGTCCCGGGGATCTCTAGGCAGGGATGACACCCCTCCATCATTTGTGGGTAATTCGGGTTCAGTTTAAATACATGTGGAGTTTTTTTCCCAGTCAGATACCAGGACGAAGGACTGATTACTGGACTTGTAATGGAAAGGTAGCAAATTTTCTAACCGCGTGATGTAGCGCTAGTGTTAAGCAGGACTTTTAGCCATTGTTTTCTCCAAAAATGGATTGTGGTGCAATGTCTACAATGTTACACTGTGACAGTCCCTACTGTAACGCTGCACAGTCATTTATGTGACGTCATTATGATGAAGTGGGAAAGGAATATTTGACGTCAATAAAATGACGTCAAGGTTCTGCTGTCACCCTTTAGACGGGTCCCCATTGTAACTGTATTGTTTTAATATAGAAAACTTATAAATGTGTGTCTCTTCAGCTTTATATGACCGCATGGTTCAGGGTTATGTGATTGTGTGTAACATTTTTTCCCTTCAGAATTTGTTCTAACTCGGGAATTGCTATTAATGTACAATTTTAGGAGAATATCTTTATTTGTTACAGTTGCAATAAAATATACAAATACAAAATGTGTGAGCCTTCAATTTTTATTTTTCTGCAGTAAATCTTTCTTCGCATCCCTTGTTCCTGGATCTTGCATGATGTTTGGTTGATTGAGATTTAACATCACTTGCAGCTTTATTTGATTCAGATGACGAATCTCTCTAACTGTAGTAGGCGGGCCGTAACAGTGGCACAGTTTCAATGCTGCCTCACTCCGATTGGAAGATACAAGATTCAACAAGTCACATTATTAGTAGTGACACGCCATCAACAGGGAAAGTACAGAAAAATGAATTTTCTTTCTTTAACTCTAGCATATAAAATAATAATTCCTCCTACTTTCACTCCTGTTGCAGAATATGCAGAGAGAAGAAAATGGAACAGCTGACGTTTTGACCTCATAGGTTATTCCTGATGCTTAACATTCTTCAACTGATGCATGTGTTAAGCTCTGTTTTTTCCTCTGCAACCTTCTACCACACTCGTGAGTCTGATAACTATTGCTGTCTCTAATATATTTCTTTATTTATTTATTTGATTGATGTCAATGGCTGTACTCAACAATAGTTTACTTACACATGTATGACGGAGGACAGCATTATGGTGGCAGGAAACCAGGAAGAGCTCGAGGAAAACCCGGAACCATCCGGAGGTTGCTGGCAGGCCTTTCCTTGGTATGGTGAACTCAGACAATGCACTGATCCTACATGATTTGATGACTCTATTGTGTCCCGCACCTCACACGAGGCTGGGTTCGATGGTTAGGTTCCATGCACGTGACCATACACTTCAGGGAGAAACTATTCGGTAAGGCGCTAAACATCAATAAAATGAATAAATCAATGTGCTGCATGGCCAACACACCGAATTATCGTCAACCAAAAGTAAGAGGATTTGCTATCCATAAGGGACTTGTTTCTGACGGAACAGGTGTAGCCTCCTTTTATTTTCTTAAATAACAATCATTCGCGTATATAAATCTGTAACGGATCAGCAAAGAAGCTTGACTTGAAGCCTACATGCAGTCTTGTCCGTGAGTGCGAATTCTGCCGTGATCAGTCATTGTGACAGCCGCGTTTTATGTCTCGAATGGAACGCCTGCACGTGCTGCTGAGTCACACAGCGATTTACTGCCGTGTTTGCGGTTGTCATTACACAGTGGCTTCAGTTTTGGTGTTTGTGAGGAAAAGATTTAACAGTATCGGCTGGTTTACAACAACAACAGGTAAGGTGACTGACAAAAAATCCGATGTCATTAAGTGGTGGTATTCTGGGTGAGTGGTCTCAGATGTTTGAGGTACGAATCGCGTATAATTTTACACCTGTGCCGTTAATATTCCAGGGATTCATTGCTAGACTTTAGAGCCCCATATACACGTATAAGTATTGCTCTGTTACGTCGGTTATGTAATGTGGTGTTTCAAAAATACACGCATGAAGACTAAGGATTAGGTCAGCTTGCAAGTTGTAGATAAGTCTCGGGCAGATTATAAACATTGTTCCACATGGTAAATATTAATGGAGCCAGTGCATGAAAGGTACTTAGGTACAGTCGTGTTCTGTGGTAATTTGTAATGCAGCTCGTAATGCACCAGTAGTGGCAGGTGTTGGCAGGTCTGTATATTCTAACGGACTCTTTAGACATGTCTGACTATATAAAGATACCCGGACTGGGTTCAACAGAAGATGACACTTTGTCCACCTTTATTTAAATAAATTGTCACAGTGTCTGTGTGGCTCATGACGGGTGTAAGATGTCACGCTATCCATTTGGTTCGTGACGGTAGACACAGCAAGCTGAGTGGAAAATACAGGAAAAATACAGGAACAGAATAATTCTTTTGTTGATGTACTGATTACACTACGACATCGTCTATAAATCTGTAAATGCAGTGAAAATAAAAAAAAATAAAGTCATGGGTTGGTTACACGCAGGTGTCAGTCGGTCCATATATCACAAATGTTGAAACCTCCCCACAAAGTGGTGGACATCAGAATGTGACGTCACGTGATGTCATGTACTCGCACATGTATCTGCCTCCTGCTTAGTTATGACATGACGTGCTTAGTTACCAACAAATGGCAAGTCCCGTAATGACATGACGATCTGTGAGAAGCCTGTTGTAATAGAATGCGCTGCGACTGCTAGGCCCTTTGTCACTGATGTTCGCGTGTTCGAACCCAGCTCTGGCTGTTTTGTTTGTCGGTCTAAGTCAGGTGGTTTGTCAGGAATCTAGCGATAGGCGGTGGTTTACTCTGGGCAAACAGGTTTCTTCCAACCATATACTCGACCGTTTATTAAACACAAGACAAAACTGATCGGGTTCGGAGTGAAACAGCAATGAAGTGAATGAAATGAGTAATAAAATAAACACGCATGCAGGTGTCGTGTTTTGAATTTATCAAGTGCTACATGAAGTGATTAGGTCGAGCTCACTGATCCCTGTTATACAACCAGAGATGCGAAGCGAATATAGCCGGACATGTTGGTAGCTATAACAGACTTACGGAAACGGTATATAACGACGGTTTTGAGCGCCTTATGCATAGTCGAACTCGTGTTCTTCGTGTATTTACATGTATCTGAACAGTGTGTTATGTATCAGAACTAGGTCTTATGCATTAGAACTGCGTTTTGCGTACTAAAACATGGTTTTCGTACCATGCAGAACATTTTTAATTATCAGACCTATATGTTACGTGGCAGAACTCTCTTTTATATACCAGAACTATGTTTAAAGAGTAGAAATGCCTGTACATTTTTATGTTAGCTTATTCAAGCGTTTGATGATGTAGAACGGCATGCTATTTTAGTTACGTTGTTTATATTTTTGCTGTTTGGTTTTCACAGGAAAACATACATTGCAATGGGAAAGGGACGTAGTCGTGGACAGGGAACCAGCCAACCAGGAGCCGTTGTCAGTCGGGACGCTTCGGCAAACATCGTCGGCAGCCCGAACGTGTGCATAACGTTCCAAAATGACATAAAGGAGAAGTCTGTATTGGAAACTTACATCTTGGCCCTGGCGGTCGGATTTCTGGGAGCGCATCATTTCTACCTTGGTCGAACGGGATTTGGTTTAGCTTATATGTTCACGTTTGGGTTACTGGGATTTGGATATACCTTCGATCTGTTCCGAGTCCCGTTTCTCGTGGCCGATACAAACCGGAAGTTGCGGGAGCCGTCGACTCGGGACGAAAAATCTCTCCTGGATGCTTACATCCTGTGGTTTCCATTCGGAATATTGGGTAATTTCACACAATTATTAATTTTGATTGGGGAAAAATATCTCTTTTTGTACAGAGTCATTAGTAAAACAAAACTGGTAAGCATGTATATATAATGACTATTATATGAAATTAAAGAGAAATATTGTAAACATATAATCATGTAAGGGATGCTATTCCAATTAGACTTTCAGTGGCTTTATTTTTATACAATCTCGAAAAGCTTTGTGTTATTTTCTCCATTCGTATCCTCATGTATATGCTCGTTTTGTCCAAAAAATTACCAGCTAATCTATGAAAGATTTCTTCAGTTTGAATGGTCAAGAGATCGATACTTTTATTGATGACCCAGTTTATTTTATTAACTCCGGAAGAGCAGCACTGGTTTCTTCCATGTTCAGAGGGTCTCCTCCACGGTTGCCTACACCTTCAATATGGCTGTTTCCGTGACGGTTCTTCAGTTCCTTACGGCTTCACCCGTTCCCAGAGCAGTTTCCAGTAAGTTGAACTCGCATTCCCCCTCCCTCAATAAGGCTGTTTCTGTAACCCAAACGGTTTTGCTCGTGCTCAGGGAGGTTTCCTCCGTGCTGAACACAGTTTCCTCTGCCCTCAGCATGGCTTTCTCGGCACCCCATGGTTTCATGTATGGTGAGGGAGGTTTCCTCCATGCTGAACATGGTTTCTGCGCCAACCTTTCATCTCCTAAACGGCTTCCCCGCCCTCGGTAAGGTTTGCTGTATGCTGAACACGGTTTTCTTCGCCCTCAATATGGCTGTTTCTGTGCCCTAAACGACTTTATTCATGTTCAGGATATTTGCCTCCATATTTCACACTTAACGACAGTCTTTCGTGTACCATATATACATTGCATACAATATTTTTTGCCCACGTGAAAAACCATTTCTCAAGTGGATAACAGACTAACTAAAATTAGTAAATAAATCAGAACTTAACTAAGGTCTGCTGTATTAATAAATTTTATTTACTTACTTAATTGTTGCGTATAATGCCATGCTCGATCAAATAAATAAATCAGTATAAATAATACCTCCCTCCAATGTATTTTCAGGCTTTCATCACTTCTACTTGAGGAACTACGGGTGGGGGATCGTGTATGCGTTCACCTACGGTTTATGTGGAATAGGCTGGCTCCTCGACGCCGCATTCATTCCCATGATGGTGAGAGATTTTAATGACCGAGTCCAGGTCAATGATCCTGGGCTGCGGATGAAAGACAGCTGTCGCGGGTACGTGTTCGCGTTGTCTCCCCTTGGCATCCTAGGTGGTCACCACTACTATTTGAACCGGCCGATCTGGGGCATCCTGTACACTTTTACATTTGGCCTGATGGGCGTTGGTTGTGTATTTGACTGGTTCCGCATACCCTGCTTGGTGAGACGCGCGAACGAAACAGTTCAACCGATCTTGACTAGCACAAGTGTAATCAAAAATGGCGAGAAAAAATACCTGGACGACGCTTATATTTTGCTGTTTCCTTTGGGCTTCACGGGTCTCCATCACTTCTACCTGCGCCGACACCTCTGGGGAGCTCTCTACTTCTTCACATTCGGGTTGTTTGGGATCGGCTACCTGATAGACTACTTCCGCCTGCCGTACCTCGTCAGCGAGTATAACAAGGCCAGAGACGACAACCACCGAATCGCCACAAACTTCCTGTCTTCCCAACCGCCAGGGGGCGCTGCGGTGATCTCCGCGACGTCCACCTCGAGCCTGCCCCAGGGCGGTATTACGGGCTCGGTAATGCAACCTCCGCCCCAGGCCTGGAACTCGGAGCCCTTCACTAACTACCCACCCCAGGAAAACCCAGGTAAGGCGACATCTAACACTGATGCACTACATGTACATAAATAACTTGTGTCTCCCGAGAGTGATTAAAATATTAATCATGTGTTTATTACAAATGACATGACTCCAATATTATCTTGCGTCATCTTACACATGCCTCGACTTGACTTTTCAAAAAGCCATCTACCTTAAATAGAAAGCAATATTTAAACGTATATTCCTTTTGGTGTGTTTGTGATTTCCCTGTGCTCTACTTTCTTTATTTTCACTTCCGCCATTTAGCGATAGAGCAAAGACCAACACGCAGAAGTCAACATGGAATCCTGTGTAAAAATAAAGTATTAAATGGGTGAAAAGACAATGACTTCAAATTCATTTCTTTTACAGGAGGGGTTCACCCAGTGTTGTCTGTCCCAGCAGGAGAGGAACCGCCGCCATCTTACATGGACGTAATGGGCGGCGGAAGTGCATCGTATCATGCTGCCATACCAAAACCGCAAAGCACGTGAAACAAAAAAGATAAAAGCCTTCACATTCTACATGAGCTATGGCTTTAGGGATGACCACGTGCAGAATGGGAGGGGGGAGGGGATCTTATTCAGGGTTTAAGCTCGCAGAAATGTCGCTGTAACTGAATTCATGGTAAAGAGAAACAGCGCTGCACACAGTGACGGGAGGTGCGAGTTCAAATATCGGTGTGGCCGAAAGAGTAAATATATGAACCATGAGATATCGCCAAATAATGGTGATAGAGTGGAGGAGGAGGAAATGAGTTGGTTGAGGTGGAGTAAGCTGATGGTAGCATCAGCAGAAAGTTCAAGGATAAAATTCAAGTGGTATTCGTTTTGTAGACGACAATATAATCTTTCGGTACACTTTTTCTAATAACACACATTGTGTAATTTACTTTTGTTTGGCTGGAAGGTTTTCTCTGCCTCCCATTATTGTTTATTATTTTGTTTATGAAGACGACACCCGTGGTTAAGACTCGATCATACACGTACCGTTTTGAAACTGCTCTTCTTGAACTGGTATTTTGTGACCTTTACTGTTCGTAGATGGCTTGCCTGTCTGATTTTACTTTTTCGGTCGAAAGCTTTGCTGTATGACATTGTAACACACATAAGACGGCTTCACTAATTGAAAACTGCGTTGTGCATTGAGCGGAGGGTGGATTTAATGCTGAGGGACGGATTTAGTGCTGGGCCAGAGATGGATTTAACGCTGACCCGAGCGGATTTGGTTCAGTGGTGGGCTGATGTGAAGGCAGGACATCGGGACAACACACGGAGCACAAAGACACACACACACACACACACACATACGCATACATACATATAATTCTTGAAAAAAAAACGGCTGTGAATAGCTTTAGAAAAAACCTGAATCGCCGCCCATAGAAGGCAGCTTTTCTGATCACGCTCTCTTTTCTTACGATAAACTTAAGAAAGCATCTATGGGAGGGTCGTCGAATGCTTATTGTAAGGCTCACAAAGGGTGAGTCTGTGAGTGTGTGCTGGGGGAGAGGGGTGGCATTCGTCCTCATAGAAAAAGAGAAAATAAGCCTGTCTTCAACCGGTGGGAATATATTTATGACCCAATCGTTTTGTGTATGTTTCATGGCGTGTTTCGCAATATGATGAACTCAGAGTCTGTTTGTTTGTTACGCTAAGGAAATGTGACCTGGCCCGGTACAAGCCTCTCAGGAATATGGGATGATGTGTATCACCTATAACAAATACGGAGATTTTCCCGGGCACTGTCAGGTTTTCTCCTACCACAATGCTGGTTGTCGTCATGTAAGTAACTGTCCTATACAGACCAGTCCAATTATCAAATCAATTAAATAACAAACACCATTAACGTTTTTTCTTTAGGGAATGTATATAGGATGTCAGCTGAATAGGTCGCATGCAACAAAGGTCACATGAGCGTTGATCAGCCTAGCAATGCAATGCGTCCGCCATGTTTGAAGATGAAAGCTGGTTATATCTACAGCTCTTGCTGGTGAAACACAGTACGCTAAGTACATATGCACTTTTCCTAATGTCTAAAGCTTGACAGAAATTTTAAACTACGTGAACCTGGCTTCTCAGGATTGTGTTTCTCACGCTATAAATGTGGGAATGAGCTGGAAATGTACAGCTGATACCGCCTATTATGCATTTACACTGCTGTTCAACACCTGTACTCAAGACTAATTTTTCAACTATCCGACAACGACGACCAAATTTACTCGTGGAGAAAAATGCAGTACCCATTGGTAATTCACTGACATGTGTCGCATAGATGGTTCTACTAACACTCGGCCCAAGGCCGGGGTTGACCCGCACTTGGTGTGTCTAAGCGATCGAAAGATAAGTGCATTTCACGCCTAGCTAGACCACACCATGTCTAAACCAGACATCATCCATACATATTTATTATATCTGGAGGCCTATCTAAAGTGTAACTTTGCAAAATACAAATAAATACGTTTTGTTTCTAACCTGGTTTAATGTTAAGCACTCAAAACGTTCCTCCAAAATGTTATCCTGAGAGTCCTTCGTTTCCACGTCAGGTACACTGAAACGCATAGACAACGGGTCGTTCACCTCTGCGTACGCTACACGTGTATATATAACAGCTTGTTCAGCTGATGTAGGTCTCTCAAGCAGGACATTTTTCGACATTCGTATCGCTTGAACTGTGATTGTATCAGCCCATGAGAAAGAAACAAGAGAGAAAGAAGAGGGACTTAGGCAATTGATGCTGTTACCATTAGCGTATAAGCAATAAGCTACATGAATAGCACGCATAAAGCTGGTGACACACGAAAGGGAGACAGTCACCAGTTAACAATGATCCAGTAAAGACAGAACCTTTTCTGGGCATGAGATCCAGTTCAACATTTAAACTGGCAGTCAAGAAAAATATTTCCAGAAGAAACACAGATGAGCACCTGTAGGCCTGTGCTATGGAAAATGGATGAGGACATCTAGCCCCGCCCCTGGCGGGTTTCCATGTAGTGCACTTGTTCTCGGTCAACAAGTACAGTTGACAGTGCTCGAGAATGTTCGTTATTCTCCGTGACGCTACGTTAACTGATGCACTCTATATAGGTTAAGATTCATAGTGCCCTGAAAACTGTGAATCAACACCATGTGTGTCAGAATAATTCTCCAGGTTTTTCCTTCATTTGTAACCGATATAATGCGCAAATTGTCCTTTACTGTAATGTTTGTTTGTTTTTTGTTATCTTATTCTGCTCAATTCCTCAATTCCGGATGTGAGGAGACATTCCCAACGGCCTCCGATCTTTACATTTCTCTCTTTGTCAGAGGAGTGAATGCCTTCCGAAAATAGAGCAGTCTGACACAACAGCAGGTATTCAAAATACAAGATCTTAAATTTCATAACATGAAGCAGCGGTTGCAGTTATTGAACGAATATATTGTACACACTGAGTGGTGAACATGTTCCGTGGTATTGCGACATACAACTTGTTGGCCTTGCTATCTCAAACTTCCCTGGGCCAGATTAGGACTGGACCAAAACCTTTTAAGTCTGAGAGATTGAAAACACTGAAAAGACAAATCTTTAACCAGGGGCCACAACTCACCGATGAAAGAAAAGTAAACGTAAATGGGAGCAATTATGTGGCCCTGTTTTGAAGACGTCAAATACTTCATCAAGTCCTCACGGAAGGCCATCTATAGGCCGACATATATTTCTGGGATTATTTTAATTCAAAACAATACGATGTATATAGTGTTGTTTCGTGTGGGTATTTATTTGGCGGTCGCAGGAGTATCATTGCAACAGTAGAGAAGTAAACGTCTGAGAATTATAACATCAGGGTGTCCAGAGTGGTTATATTGTACGATTATATTGTATGATCAGATCAAAAGTATGCATTGGTTATCTTCACTTCTGTTGTTATCTAAGTAATGTTAGATACCTACACAGTAATAGACTTTCTATACGACGTCCATGTCTGTGGGTGGAGGTCAAAGTGACGTGTATAGCTTAAACCTCAGGCCTTTGACAGCTGCCAGAAAACACTCCTTATTACGAAAAATGATGATAAAATGGAAATAATGTAGAAAAAAGCTTGACAGGGCTCATGTCTCTTTGTTTAAATAAAATTTATTCTATTCTGTTCCGCAGCTTACATATATTTTGTGATCTTCTCACCAGTTTTATGAGTAGGTTAGTCGTGTTTGCTTAAAAGGTCCTCATGGTAAATTTTTCCTGGCCTCACTATAAATTTTGATGCTATGCGCTACAAACTGACTTGGCGAGGGGAGTGGATCGCTTACTACAACTTCCGTTCTGTGCATTTTAAGAACTAATATGACGAACTGGGTGGGTCGGCAATTCCCTCGCATCCAAAAGCCTGGTGGTCAGACTTTTGTCACCGATCAACATCAAAAGCCTAGAAAACTTCTCTCCCAAAGCGCATGTCTACGTCTTCTTCAGTAGGTAAATCCTATGTGTATACAACAATGTAAATGACCAAGATCAGTTCTCACTTGGCGCTAATTCAATTCCAACCACAGAATCGTAGATATAATTATCTACGAGGTCTTTTCGAAATACGTTGTTACAAGCAAATCTATTTAGTTAACATCCGCGCACCAGCCGTGAATTTTCATCAATACCTCTAAATCAAGCTCTTGAGCAAAATAATGTGGTAGTGAAGGGTTCTGGGGTGGAGCAGTGGGATTAACTGACAATGTAGCTGCATTAAGGAGATGGATGTTTGTAGATCCGGAGAAAAAACGTCTCCTGGAGAAATCTGAGATCCAGTTTGATGAAGCTAATGAAGACATTCTGTATTATGAACAGAGCCTGTCTAATCTGATGGGCTTCAAGAAGGGCGTATCCAACCTCTGCCAGATTATAACAGACATGGGCAACCCTTTCCTCGATGGTTTCTCAGAGCTACTTGTTATAGATAAAGAGAGTGTACGGGGAATATATAGCTGATACTGTTTTTACCATTCAGACTATAGATATCACATGGTGCAAGATGTGATTGTTGACAGATCGGTGTCAACTTAAGAGTCCATGAAATAGAATTCTCTGACTCTCCTTAAAAGCCCTTACTCAAAGGAAACTTCATTGTCCAAACGACAGATTGCGTGTCTACTGGAGGGTTGTAGCCTCTTCAGCCAACTCTACATCGCCAGGCAATTCCGTGATGGCAACCTTGAAAATCATTCCTGGCCGCTGCCTCTGTCCAAACATGGCAAGCTACGACTTCCTCCAAAGAAGCCTGATTTGCTGAGCCTTTTGCTTGTGGCTGAAACAAGAATCACCTTCAACACATTTCGATGGAAAGGTCTTCCATGGCCCTGCAGCTGTGCATGCCCTACCAATTACAGATGCGGCAGTCTTTAGGCTCTACATTGAGAGGATATTCTTACCATAGACGAAACAACAACAACTGAATAGCGTGAGGGTAGGCATAATCTGATGGCACCAAAGCAGCCACAAGGGAGAAGAAGGGCGAGAGCGGTAGGAGGAAAATTCAGGGAAAAACCAAACTACCCAAAGATTTTCAAGGTTTTTTGAGAGATCCAGCAAATAAGGCACAGGTGTTTGTTTTACTCAGCAAAGATATGATCACCCAGACGACAAACAGGTATACATAACATAAGGTAAAGCTGGTTTGTCCATGTGTTCATGTGCCGATGTGTGACGGTGAAGAAGCGGACGTATCTATCTTCCGGTACAGTGTGCTATAGAGCAAGGTGCAAACACAATCTTGATGCGGGCGTCGTGGCCATTTTGATTGGTGTCTTTTTCAACTTCCTCTCCTTTTCATACATACGTGTCTAAATGGCATTTGGTGTGAGAAAACGCTCTGAGTACTTCAACATGAATAAAACTGTGAAATTCTTGATGAGTAGAAACGTAAGGCTCTGCCATTTTTCCACGCCTTAACTGGGAGTGATCCAACACCAGAGCTTCATGGTAAAGTGAAAAAGATGAACTAGGAAGCCCAGAAGTCCGATTCAGAAATAACAACGGCAGTTCTCTCTCTAGTCCACCAACCCATCGCTTCTCCTACATTCGAACATGAAGATCCCTATGTGTATTGTATGACAAGTCCACTGACATCGGTGAGTGAGAGGCGACAAGAGAGGTTCTCCAAGCATACAGTGAAGATGGAGAACATTCCTCCGACTCAAGTGAGTGTGCTCAAAATTGTAGATCATAGTGTGGAGCTTTACACTCAGTACTGTAATTTCTTATTGATTGTCTCCATGTATGTTTCGTATATTCTGCAGCCTGCACTTCTCCAGCATGTTGAACAGAACAGTGTACCAAGCAGGCTTCTGGACAACATGTTTTGCTAAGCTCAGCCAAAAACTCGATGTAGAGGGCCCCCTAGGGGCAGATTGTTATCCTGTTTTAAAACTCAAAAAGTTATCTGTTTTATAACAGCGGATCTTTAAAGCTTAAAGGGCTGCCATTACAAATCTGATTGATCTTGATGTGGGTTCGTCATTCTTTTTGCAAAAGATAACGTTTCCATTTTATTGTTGCAACATCACACTGCACAAGTTCTGTTATTCCCACAGCACCTGGTGGTTGTACTTCTGAGTCGGGATGTTTAACTGAACTGTGTCTCCCATATTGAGCGCAGCTGTTACAGAAAATATACAAGTACAAACTGCTCCAATTCTTTAAATTACAAGTGCCTTTTTCACAGGTTTATTCTTTGGTGTCAGTTTATGAGAACTTATGTATTCTGTTCTCTTTTGCATTACGAGTAATCAGCATCATGTTTTAGGCGTTTATGTGCAATATACTATTTACTTGTGTATCCCTCTTATTCTTTATTGTATTATTATGGTGGATTTCCCGTTTCTACCCGTACACGCGCCTGCATTGGCATCTTAAAGACTTATCGAAAATTTATTGATTTTATTGGTGCTTTACGCCGCCCTTAAGAATATTTCACTTACACTCCGGCGGCCAGCCTTATGGTGGGAGCAAAGTGGGCAGAGCCTGCAGAAACCCCACACAAATCCACGGGTTGCTGGCAGACATTCTGGTACGATCGAAGTGGAAGCCAGCATGAGTTAGGCTAAAACTCACAACAATCGCCCTGGTGGGAGGTGCATGGGGGATTTCGCTGCATTAGCGCGCTAACCCCATCCGCCACAGAGAACTGATGATTTGAGCGTTTCATTGTTGACCTCTTTCGCTTATAAAACGTCTAAAGAACAGCAAAGGAAACAACGCGTACTCTGCAGGTCAAACTGTCCAGGATAACAGGTTCTCACATAGACAACGTACCATCAAAAATGAAAATAAATACATACAAATTATGTATTTTGATGTTTTGATGGAGGCTACATTTTGAGACCGGAGAGTGATTTTGGAAAAATCATTTTCAATGAAATGTTAACATATGCTCGATAAATAGAGACTGACAAACGGACAACCTATCATCTAAATAGAAAATCAGTACTTCTTGATATAGTCTACAATTAAGCAAAGTTTCAATGAAACTGGACATGCGCTATGGGAGGAGTAGCGCTTTCAAAGAGCTGCTAACATATACTGGATGAACAGACAGACAGACGGACGGACAACTGATCATTGCAATTCATTACAAAATCGGTGCTACATATCATGTATCCTGATATAGTCTACAAGTGAAACAAGTGTTGTTGAAATCGGACAAAAGTTGTAGGTGGAGTAACGGTTTGAAACAAAAGGTGATGTTTTCCTTCAGGAATGTGTGTGAAGGTCCACGGTGTGAACTGTGTAGCTTTGCTTGTTAGAAGGTAATATCGAAGACCTGATAATTATATTTACGGTTGTGTGTTTGGAATTGTATTACCACCAAGTATCACAGCCCCATGCCCCACTGGAGTCAGAAACACACGACTTCTCTCACAGCCTCACACAGTGTTGTAATCAGAAACAAAAAAAATCTGCTACAGCCTCATCTCCTGTTGGGGTCAGAATCAAACGAATTCTGTCACAGCCTCATGATCTGTTGGAGTTAGAAACACATGAATTCTCTCACAGCCTCACATGTTGTTGGGGTCAGAAATAAACGAATTCTGTCACTGTCTCATGCCCTGTTGGAGTCAGAAACACACGACTTCTCTCACAGCCTCGCACACTGTTGGAATTAGAAACAAAAGAATTCTGTCAGAGCCTCACACCCTGTTGGAATCAGAAAAAAAAAGAGTTCTCTCATAGCCTCACACACTGATGGAATTAGAAACAAAGGAATTCCGCCACAGCCTCACGCTATGTTGAAATCAGAAACACATGATATATCTCACGGTTAGAGTCAGAAATACGCGATTTCTCTCACAGCCTCATGCCCTGTTGGGGTCAGAAACAAATGAATTCTGTCACGGCCTTACACACTCATGAAGCCAGAAACACACGATTTCTCTCACAGCCTCACACACTGTTGTAGTCAGAAATACACGAATTCTGTCACAGCATTACATCTTGGTGAAGCCAAAAAAACAGGGATTCACTCACAGCATCACTCCCGGTGAAACCAAAAAACACACGAATTCTGTCACAGCACCCTGGTGAAGCCAGAAACACACGAATTCTCTGACAGCATGAAACAGGCAGGGACAGAGAGAGAAGGGAGAGAGAAAGAATAGACCTGTAAATATATAAATATGTTTGATATAATCAGCATTAAAACTGCCCATAGCTTGGTTTTCTGGTCCACAGAATTCAGTCGGATGCGAGTGACGTTGTACATGATCCGTTCATCTGTTTATCCGGGTCACCATAACTTTCAACACTCCACAGCAAGTGATGCACGTCTAAGTGCTGTTTATCACTGAAACTTTCCACTGTGTTGGTATTTCACTATCTCTACATAGCTATGCCTTTGTGGACCTAAGAATAGACCTGTAAATATATAAATATGTTTGATATAATCAGCATTAAAACTGCCCATAGCTTGGTTTTCTGGTCCACAGAATTCAGTCGGATGCACTGAGTGACGTTGTACATGATCCGTTCATCTGTTTATCCAGGTCACCATATCTTTCAACACTCCCCAGCAAGTGATGCACGTCTAAGTGCTGTTTATCACTGAAACTTTCCACTGTGTTGGTATTTCACAATCTCTACATAGCTATGCCTTTGTGGACCTATATGCTAATATAGTAGTACTCAATAGGGTCTTTATAATTTAAAGCCTTATAATCTACCGGCCAAGGGAAATTTTCCGTTACAAGACTGAAACGAAATCCTACTTTACCACCATCTCTCGCATATGTATATAAGTTTGTGAGTAGATTGATCGGTTCAGGTAAACCAGTCGTTTCGGCTCTGACAACCCCGAATGTAACTTGTAACTTGTCTGTGTCAATCTAC
Organism: Acanthopleura granulata; assembly: GCA_016165875.1. Lineage (NCBI taxonomy): Eukaryota > Metazoa > Mollusca > Polyplacophora > Chitonida > Chitonidae > Acanthopleura > Acanthopleura granulata. The sequence goes on from JABBOT010000036.1 coordinate 2,106,999, forward strand.
ATGCATATGTATATATACAGACATTCCACCAACACGGTGGCAGAGTTTATTTTCTAACCATCGGTTTCTAACCCTATCGGCTGACTCGGAAACACCGTCGTTGCGAAATTGGGCCGTCTCGTCTGCTGCCTGGGCTTAATCGCACCTACCACTGTAACGAGAATGATGTTCTTGGAGGACTAGAGCGGTATGTAGAGTTTATGTCACGGTTTTGTATAACATCTGTACAGAATGTGCGACAGATCAACGATTACGTCCTCCCAAAGACCGATTACAGGAAGGGTTCATACATAGATGTTGTCAGCCTCCGCGTAGCTCAGCTGGGTATGTAGTGTCAAGTTCGTCTCTGCCGACAGCGGTGTGCGGTTTGTTCTATGTGCTGTGGGGCTGCTTACAGGCAGGTTATATTTGAACAGACGCCAGTAAATCATTATCAAAAAGAACCTGTTTTCTCTCAGCTTACCTGCACATAGTATGTAATGTTTGTAGCATGTCTCGTAATTATATACAAATAAAACACTACAACGTAGAGAGCAAAACCAGAAATCCACGAAAGTGTGACAATTGGCAAATGGTAACTGGTATAATCGCTGAAATCCGCCCTCTGGTTAATTTAACCCAGGTGTTCCAGCTGTCCATGTAAATGTATTTATTTATTACTCAAGAATACTCAAGAATATTTCACTTATACGACGGCGGCCAGCATTAGGGTGGGAGGAAACCGGGCAGAGCACAGGGTAAACTCCCCACCATCCGCAGGGTACTGGCGGACCATTCCACGTGCCGGCCGGACAGGAAGGTCCATTTGAATGATTAGGTACTACACACGTGCCAACCTATCACCTATCGCCATGACTGAAAGAGACCCTTCCTCACAAAGCCTGAAACTCTATATACACACTACTTGTGCATTAGTTAACCTGCGTGTACTCTGTACCAATCACGTGCAGTAGGCTCCCGAACGAGGCTCATTCCAGGGACAATGGCTGTCGTTTTGAATGTTACGCTTGAGAAAAATAAGACAAAAATTCACCCTGTCTGTAATTTGGCTGCCTTACATATTTCTTAAGCTAACCCCTCTTTAGAATCAAAAGTTATATACACAGGCAGCGTTGGAGACTATTTGTACCGAATGACGCCACGCATGCCCGTAGGCTGCATATTACACGTAATAACTGCATTCTGTTTTCCTGTTACGTCAAAGCAGAAGTACGTGCACATACCTGGCAGCGAGAGGAGGCCTGAGAGCCAGAAGGCATTCCAGGTGAAAGGAGCACAGCTAGTACAGAGAGCTACAGATGTCATTATATCAAGCAGGTGAGCGGTTATTGCTACGTATTAATAGCACTCCCTTTACATAACTCTGTATCTATTCAGTATTGGCAAAGTGTCTGACATGATAAAATGAACGGGTAAAGATTTGTTCAATAACATCAATGTCCATGCTTGGGGACGATTGATACCGTATTGAAAATTATTATTATGACGAATAACAACGAGACCCGTTAAATACCCAGCAGCAGGACATTGCTGTCATTTTACTGACGTCAAGTGTTCCTTTCCCTATTCATCACGATGATGTCACAATATAGACAGTACGACGTCACAGTAGAAACTGATAAATTGTAACACTGTAGACAATACGTCACAATCCGTTTTTGACGTCACGATGCCTCCAGGCGCTGCTTCACACTTGCGCCACCTCATGGGATTAGAAAATATGCCCATTTCGGCGTCTTGATGTAACTGAAAACTTGTTGAATACGACGTTAAACCCAATCATACAGACATACATACATACGTACGAAGAGACTAATGTGATATTCGAGTCAATCTGATGAGCATTACGTATGTACGTACCACATATATAGGGTATACCTAACGCTGTACATATACTGAAACCCAGTGAGAAGACAATACTTGTATGTCAGTTTTTGAGCTACATGTAAATCCATTCAGTTATTAATGTCCTTTGATACGATGCGCTACATATTGTTTTGATGATACGTAGTGGGTGTCGGTATATTGGGCGAGGGAGAGATTTGGTTATAATGTTGTGTTGTACGGCTGAGTCAGTCGTATGGGCTAAACCACGTGTATTTAGCGGACACTGTCGTTATCCAATACCAAAGAATAAAGTATGCTGTTAATATCAGGCACATTATATGACAATAGAACTCCTATACAGACAGTGGGTGTAGGTTTATACAGCAGAGAAATCCATTCCCTTTGATTTGGGGGTTGACTGCAACGAGGAGAATGACGACCTATACAAATCTGTTAATTTAGTGAGTTTCCGTGTCTCTCTGTTTCAGTCTTATGTTGTGAGTGATTTGTGTCGGCAGAACTGTTGTTTCTCAAAGCAGATTTGAGCTGTACCTTAAAACTTTAATCGAAATAAGCACCAAATGCGCTGATTCTGTGCTGCGAATACAGTAGTGCAGATGTAGTTAACTCTGACTTTTCAGCTTCATAGGTTTTGTTTTCTGAAGATGTCTAAAGTTTTTGACAACTGATGGCCGAATATGAATGCTGGCTGATGTGGTTTACAGGCCAATTTCAGGATTTCAGGACAAGTGCCGTTATGTGGAGTGAGTACGACATATCCGGCTGTTTCAGGCGTTTTATACCTATCCTTACCTGTACCTAAACCACGTGATACATTTGCTCTATGAAATATATCCTGTATATTAAAGTTGAAAGATTCATTTTTCATTGTTATATTTCATTGTTCAGATACCCTGTTAAAGTATGTGTTGTTGTATTTTGAAAGAGGGGTAAATTATTCCCGATAAATCCTACGGTCTGCGTTAGTTCACTTTTTCAAATTCCCTATTAGAGTTGTATGATAAAGTGTGCACTATTATTGCTACAGTTCAATGGATGTCTGATAAAAGAAACGTTGCGATAAAAATATTTACATATGCCGCATGCTGCATGAGACATAAAGTCTATTGGCCAAAGTACGGAAGCCAATTTAGATGGGAAAAGGTAGACATTTGGATTTTGTTCCTCCCTCGAGTCTCATAGGCAGTTATATCTCCATATGTATCTCTGGTAATTCCTCGTCGGAGGTATTTCATCTGTGTATAGGGTCCGACATCACTGAAGTCGTTCTTAATCCCTCGTCCCAGGTGTTTGATCTGTGTATAGGGTCCGACATCAGGGATGTCGTTCTTAATACCTCGTCCCATGTATTTGATCTGTGTACAGAGTCCGACATCAGGGATGTCGTTCTTAATACCTCGTCCCATGTATTTGATCTGTGTACAGAGTCCGACATTAGGGATGTCGTTCTTAATACCTCGTCCCATGTATTTGATCTGTGTACAGAGTCCGACATCAGGGATGTCGTTCTTAATACCTCGTCCCATGTATTTGGTCTGTGTACAGAGTCCGACATCAGGGAAGTCGTTCATTATAGTCCTCTCATTGCATAAAGCCTGATCCAGGTTTGTGTACCAGAAACTGAAGAATATTACCTGGACAGCAACATCTCACATGAAAATAAAACACACAAAGTTCCCCATGCATTATCTCAAGTGGAAGTAACAAAGTCGAAACTTTAAAATGATAAAATCGATATTTTGAGATAAACAAATCGAATGTTTTAGCTAAGGAAGTCGAACAACATGAAATCAAAATTTCGATAAAATATATTCGAAATTTCCAGGAACAAATACTCGAAATATCGAGAAAAAAATCGACATTTCAACAGAAGAAAATCGAAAATAAGATTTCGACCAAAAAAATGTCGAAATTTCAAGAATAAAAGTCGAAATATGGAGAAAAAATATCCTAAAATGATACCCATGGCCAAGTTGCTCATTTTGCCTGACTCTGAGCTCTGTTGATTGTGGGAACGTGTTTTAAGGTTTGTTTACAAGGTACATGTAGAAAGATGGCCGACCAAGAGCAGTGTAAGTTTCAGCGCCAAATATGGTGTTTTATGAAGGTTAATACCACTAAAAATGCAATTGTTTTGGACGAAATTTTAGGCTATTTACAGCCGAGTGCCCCATTTTTTGTTCAGGTGACAACAATGGGCTTCCGTAGCCGAGGGGTGTATGTTGTCATTCAGGGGTTATTTATGGCAGGTGTATATTTCAGCGTTCACCGATGACTACACTAAATTTGTCTTTCACACAACGGGCAGTAGATACGGACCAATTATAGACGCTATACGCCCTGCTTGTTGATAGAGCCCTAGGTCACTGACCCGAGCGGAATTTTCGGGTGACTGAAGGGTGGGTCGACTTAGTCAGTATTATTCATTTTACCAGTCACCAAAAACATTCAGTCTGTCCGGTAAGGTCGACATTAAAAATAAGTTCATTGGGAATTACCCGACACAGCCTTAATAAAAACTGTTGCTCAACATTAGACTTCGGGATAAATTTTCATAGAGACCTTGTGTGAAATATTCTATGTTAGTGCCGTTTTTTTTCCCACTACATATAAAAATATGAATGAACGACTCTTATTTTATCTGACAGGGTCGGGTTACGCCTCACAAACAATTTTTAAGTGTGGTCTGAACTGAAAGAATATTTTCCATCCAGATCTTAGCTATTCGAGTACACGTACTTCATTACAGAGACAGTGACGTAATTTACAGAAAACGCCCACAGAATCCACTGATTGTACCGACCTGTTTTAATCGGACTATGTTCCCCACTGACGGTGATCTGTATATTTGATCCAATCTTCCTTATACGAGCCTACATGAGATTGATTATACCCCTCGTGTAAAGGTCAAACCTGTCAGGTTATACAGCGTGTGAAGGTCAAACCTGTCAGGTTATACAGCGTGTGACGCTCAAACCTATCAGATTATTCAGCGTGTGAAGGTCAAACCTGTCAGGGTATACAGTATTACGTGTAGATATATACAAAGCACGGTGGTTAGGGTTTGTGTACTTTGTCAGTTAAATAACAGATCTGTTTAAATTACTATGACAGGCCTTCTGTGTCATGTTGACAGAGTCATTGTGATTTGATTCTAAACGACCGAGGTTTCAAAAACCACAGTGAAACATGCGGGACTCCACCTAAGCTACAAAATGGTCACTTACTGCACAACTGACATTGATTAAATCCATCAGGTATTCAGATGGAGTAATGCGGTAGTATACATGGCAGTGTCAAGGTTGCAGCATTACCAGGATATATGGTGGTGTCAAGGTCAAGGCATTATCAGGATATATGGTGGTGTCAAGGTCAAGGCATTACCAGGATATATGGTGGTGTCAAGGTCAAGGCATTACCAGGATATATGGTGGTGTCAAGGTCAAGGCATTACCAGGATATAAGGCAGTGGGAGAAAACTGGGCAGAGCCTAGGTGAAACCCACGACCATCCGCAGTTCGCCGGCGAACATTCCTTAGGATTCTGGACACAAAGATACTCGATCCCCATCCCTTTAAGTAGGCACTGAAGTGAAATGATCGATATGATAAAGAACATATCCATTAAATGATGAAGTTAGTCTTGTACATATTACCGAAAGTGAAAGTCATTACTACATTTCTTCACAGATCCCATAAGCACGGTGTAATAAAGAATCTCTGCATGCGTAATTCCCGGAAAACAGTCACAAATAGTAGGAGGTTTGTTCTCCTCGATCAGATGTTTACTAACGATGAGTGTTGATCACTTTTGATGTTACAGACTCAGTGGATTTGTAGAATGGAATGGAAAAAAAGGCGTCCATATTCCCCCGACAACTTTCAACTGGGAGTGAATTTGGAAAACACGGCTCTGCACCAGTTGAGTTTTTTGGAGTCCGTCTTCAAGACACCCGCACTTTCTTCAGAAACTGTGCTAGAAAGGGCAATATGGCGGTACGAGCACTTGTGGCTTCCCCTAGCGGCGGAATCACAAAACAAGGGCCATGTATTATCGGCTCCCTTGGATGTGGAATGGGTCTGGCACTGTCACTTGTTGTCTCCACTTGCTTACGAGCGCGATTGCTTGGAGGTAGTAGGTGTATTAGTAGATCACCAACTGCTGAGTCACGAGGATAGAAAAAGTAGTCTGGCAAAGTCAAAGATTTTGTGGGACAGAAAATATCCAGATGAATCCTTCGATTATCTTGAACACGGTGGATCGAACGAGAAACCACCCTCAATGGATATTGCTGGTTCCAAAATGACATACAACATACGAGGCGCCATGTTCCGACAGAAAGACTTTTACTATGAGGTATCGCTGCCTCATTTCAAGGATGGGAAGTTTCTGACCACGGCCCTGGATCGGTATAGGCGGTTCTTGTATCTCCGTCAGCAGTTCCCGTCGGTGTTTCTTGTGCCGTCTTACGACATTGACTTGATGTGGCATACCCATCAGCTTCACCCTAAACACTATCAGAGAGACACACAACTGCTTTTGGGTCGTAATTTCAACCATGATGACTCCGTGAATGACAGAAGTCCTGGCTCAAAACTCAGCATTGCTGACGCAGAAACGAGAGACTTGTGGAAGGGCACGTTTGGGGAGAATTTTACCATGTACGGAGCCATGTACAGAGGATTCTCACCGGCTGGGAAGCTCACGGATATACCTATGGACAATCTGACATTGATGGCCACGAAGATATGTCGACTGACGATGAAGAAGATCGACGTGGAGGGCATGGAATCGCCCGATCCTCGATTGAGGCTGGATATCACCGTGGTCACCAGTGACGCCGCGAAGGCCAGAGATCCTAGTACACACCCACACTATCAAATCACCAGTCTAAAGGAACACGGTTGTTCTTGGAGGGGAGAGAACTTAGTCGGTGTTATCTTCTTCACCATGGACTTCACGGGCCTGCACTTTTCGCTGCGCGAGAAGGTGGGAAACTTCTGTTGCGGTTCGAAAGAGGTCATAGGGTATGCGTTTGACAACATCGCCTCCGAAGTGGAAGACTGTTATCCGGTCGGAAGAGAGGCCACAAGAGTTCTAAGCCTGAATTCATCCGACGGCGTTAAGCTTAAGTACCTGATGGAAATCGGTCCACCGAAGCTGGGGCCTATTGCGCTGACGGTGAGGGCGGGAACGTACGAAAGCTGCATCATGCCGGAGACGGTAGAGCAAATGTGGGGCCCGATTCCGTTCGGCCGACTTCCGGAAGGCATAGACAATACCTGTGAAGTTGCCTCACACAGGTAAGAGGGCAGTTCATAGTATATTGTTGTTGTTGTTTTGTTTTTTGTGTTAACATTTTGTAGACATCATGGGTTCACAGTGTAGGAGTTTCGACGTTACCATATACGGTGTTGTGCCTATGTCATTTTAGGTTTGTCTCGTTCGGTATGTGTTATCCTGGGAGGGTTTAGACAATATAATGAAGATTTTCCGCGAACTAACTTATTTCCTCACAATATTTATTACAGATGATTTACATTGTAAGTCAGGGAAGTGAGGTAATATTTTGTGGATAATTTATTTCTCGTGAAATGATGACGTCATGGCACAGAGGGACCTCACATTGAGGTCGTGACGTCAAAACTGGAAACTCTTATCTGGTCGTCACCATCAGTGGAATGACGAGTAAGATTGTTACGAAGAGAGATTGTCGGACAGTCGTCAGACGACTTTTTGACACGATGTGTCACGGCATGTGTCCGGATGGTATAAGTGCAGGCGCAGAATAAACTGCGTGGGTACATGGTTATACGGAAATCCACATATTTTTTCAACAGATATAGGGGCCCCGTGGCCGAGTTGTTAGCGTGCCAGCGCAAGACGCCGTATCGGGAGCCTCTCACCAATGCGGTCGCTTGGTCACCTGAAACTTACGGATAGTCTCCCATCACCACGACGGCCGCCATCGCATAAGTGAACTGTTCCCGAGTAGAGCGTGAAACGTAAACCTAATAAATGGATGAAAACGGTGGAGATTTAGCCAACCCCTGACACTTCTTACGTCAGACCTTTTTTTTTCCAGATTGATAAATCATCTGGGTCAGTTGGAGTTTACCTGTCGCACGATCCACAGTCTCCCTTTGATGATGTCCGCCATACAGGTGTTCTACCAGGACAAAATGGCCGTCGTGGCTCATCTAATTGGCACAGATCAACTCCCGCTGAAGTCTCAGGTAAGCTACTTCAAAGGATTGGCGATGTTGTTCTGTATACGTCGATACTGTTCCTACGGCACATTTTAAGCCGAATAGTGATCTGTATTTCTGTATCTTTAATTCTTTCCAGCATGTAAACTCTGAAGAAATCCTTAAGTACCATTCAGAAATCATCTTGGTGCCTACGCATGGGTACGGGGACATTCAGGTTGCAAAGTACATGTGCTTGTATTTCTTAAGTTATGCTGAAGTCAGCAAGAACATGGCGTCTGTATACCAAACCTTGTTAGTGTCAGTTGAAGGATGGAAAGAATTGTGTTTTAGTGCATATAACTATAGCACACAGTCTCGTTAACTATCAACAGGACTAATAATAAAGTGATAATGATAATTTTGCAACAACAACCTAGAACTCATTTTAGGAAATACAATGTAATACACTCACACTCCTGTAGTGGTCTTAAATGACGAACCTGAACGATGTGAACCACCAGATCCCTTTACGGAATTGCACCCTGGGTGCATTCAAATGATGGAAGGTCCGTTCTAATCCCGAATTGAGGTCTACATGGCACGTCATAGACACCCGATAGACATCAAATTTTATCGGTTTCCAAATACCTCCACCGTTGCCACGGAACCCGCACATGTAAACAAGTCTTCTCTTTGAACGAAATTTTTAGACAAATATCGGAGTACAAATTTATAGGAATTGATATTTGAGTATTTTGCTATATTTTTTTTCTTCTTAAGAATAAATTCTTAGTATAATTCTACGATTTTTTTTTCTAAGATTTCGCTCCCAGATACGTAAAATACAGTAGTGCAGAAAAACAATACAAGAGTTTACAGATTCCATGGTTACAGGCTTACATGGAGTAATTTCTTTGCCATAAATGTGAAAATGTTAATGAACAGCGCAACGTAACAAAAGTTTGCTGTCTGGGAACCCTTGTCGCACCACCCGTGTGTAGCTATATATAGCCGACGTACGGGATGCCCATACAGCTTGCCTGTACATATTAAACCCCGAGGACAGGGGCAGGTAAGTACACAGGCTCTGTTATTGTTTTTTTCATGTACAGTGGGTTAAACACGTGGTTCAGAGGAGTGAATATTGCCACTTAGGTCACTGTCAGTGGTGAAACACACGTGTTTTAAGAGGAAGCTGACATTGCAAAGCTCCGTTTAACACAGAAACTATTAACAGGACTTACACTTTGCTTACCTATAGGAAGTCCTGTTTGTCTTATGTTTCAGCGAGACAATGTGCTTACCTGTATGTCGTTCTTTTCTGCTGTTTGACTATCTGTCTGACCAACCGTCGGTCTGACTGTCCGCCTGTCTAACTGTCCATCTGACTGTCCGTCTGTCTGACCGAGGATCTCCCTGACCAACTGTCTATCTGAGTGTCCGCCTGTCTGACCAACCGTTTGCCTGACGAACTGTCTGTCTGACTGTCCGGCTGTCTGACCAACCATCTTCATGACTAACCGTCTATCCGACTGTCTCAACATCCATTTGAGACCAATGGTCTCCCTGATTAACTGTGTGCCTGACTGTTCATCTGCCTGACTAACCATTTCCTTCACGAACTGTTTGTCTGAAAATCCGTCTGTCTGACCAACCATGTGTCTGACTAATTTCTGTTGACTATCCGTGTGTCTGAATATCCGCCTATCTGACTGTGAACATCCGTCTCTCTGACTCCCCGTTTGACTGACTATCGGTCTGTCTGACCAACTTACTGTTTGATTATACGTCTGTCTGACTATCTGTTTCTTTGACCAACCATTTCCCTGACTAACCGTGTCTGTTTGACCAGCCCTCTCCCTGATTAGCTGTCTCTCTGACCAGTGATCTCGCTGACTAACTGTCTGTCTGACCAACCATCTCCCTAACTAACTGTCTGTCTGCCTGTCCGTCTGTCTGACCAACCATCTCCCTAACTAAATCTCTTTCTGACTGTCCGTCTGTCTGACCAACCATCTCCCTAACTAACTGTCTGTCTGATCAACCATCTCCCTAACTAACTGTCTGTCTGCCACTCCGTCTGTCTGACCAACCATCTCCCTAACTAACTGTCTGTCTGATCAACCATCTCCCTAACTAACTGTCTATCTGCCACTCCGTCTGTCTGACCAACCATCTCCCTAACTAACTGTCTATCTGCCACTCCGTCTGTCTGACCAACCATCTCCCTAACTAACTGTCTATCTGCCACTCCGTCTGTCTGACCAACCATCTCCCTGACTAAACGGCTTTCTGACTGTCCGTCTGTCTGACCAACCATCTCCCTGACTAAACGGCTTTCTGACTGTCCGTCTGTCTGACCAACCATCTCCCTAACTAACTGTCTGTCTGATCAACCATCTCCCTAACTAACTGTCTGTCTGCCACTCCGTCTGTCTGACCAACCATCTCCCTAACTAACTGTCTGTCTGATCAACCATCTCCCTAACTAACTGTCTATCTGCCACTCCGTCTGTCTGACCAACCATCTCCCTGACTAAACGGCTTTCTGACTGTCCGTCTGTCTGACCAACCATCTCCCTAACTAACTGTCTATCTGCCACTCCGTCTGTCTGACCAACCATCTCCCTGACTAAACGGCTTTCTGACTGTCCGTCTGTCTGACCAACCATCTCCCTGACTAAACGGCTTTCTGACTGTCCGTCTGTCTGACCAACCATCTCCCTAACTAACTGTCTGTCTGATCAACCATCTCTCTAACTAACTCTCTTTCTGACTGTCCGTCTCTCTGGCCAACCGTCTCCCTGACTAACTGGCTGTCTGACTATCCCTCAGTCTGACCAGTCGTCTCCCTGACTAACTGTCTGGCCTGCTCCCTGTTTGTCTGACCAACCGTTTCCCTGACTAAACTGTCTGTCTTAGTGTTAGTCTGTCTGACTAACTATCTTCCCGACTTACCGTCTGACATGCTATGGTTTCCGTTCTGCTGTAGTTACTGCCCTGTATTGATCAAACTTTGCGGCTAGGTTCACCGAGTGCAACGTCAGATGAAGTCTGCATAACATACTCATCGTTCCATAAGGTTTACCTTATTCCCATTGGTCGTTGTTTCCTGTGCAGTAATTATCGGAATTTGATCAACTTTCAGGAAACTCAGAGGGAGTTTTGAAAACCAGCATATATCCATGCAAACGGTTTTCATATTGGATAATTTTTTTTCAGATGTTAAGTGTTGTTTTCCGTGGAAGATCTGCCCAAAGAAATAACCCATTCTGATAACCTGTTATATACTGCCTACTTTTGCGGCATGTGAGGTTACGTGAGAAGACCAGCTTTACCGTACAAAAACTTGGCATATTTAACGTGAGCTGTATTTCTTGAATTTTGTTGTTATGCTTGCAGGTGTCAAATACTCCAGAGAAGTGTGTCTACTTGACCCCTGGGATGGGGCAGAGGGCGATTCTCATCAAGAACAACTCGAAGGACTGGGGAATCCTGTTGGGAAGATGGGTGGGGATGAAGAAAGGCATCCCTGGGCGAAAAAGTGAGACTTGTGGTTAAGATACTGGAGCTGTGGCAGCTTGTCTACATTACATCCACTACCCTCAAGTCCAGCCATCTTGTTCACATGCAGGTGTAGTCCCTGTAAACCGGATTAATATGCATTTGTAAACCTGCATGCATGGCGTTGGCTTGGACTGGATACTAACTCAAGACGGTCTGTCTGTCGGTCTGTCGGTCGTTCTGTCTGTTGGTCTGTTGGTCGTTCTGTCGGTCGTTCTGTCTGTCGGTCTGTTGGTCGGTCTGTCGGTCGGTCTGTTGGTCGGTCTGTCTATCGGTCTCTCTGTTTCGTTTTAGTTGAACTCTCAATGCTGGCTCTTGTCTGTATTCAGACCTGTATGTAAATGAAATTTCCATAGATACTGAAACAAGATGAACCGGAACTCATAACAAACATCTATCTTATTGTTACAATTCATGTAGAGCTATGTGTACAAGTGAAATGTCAGTTAGAGAAATACGTAAACTTTATATTTTCCAGGTTAGATTTCCTTAACTATCGTTTTGCAGGCTTATACATGTATCCCTGTTCTGTGCACCACCACCGAGTTGATAAATGGCTAATTTTTCTGAGACTACAACACATGTAAAAGTAAACATTTCATACACATTTTATATCGTATGATATACGTTTCTTTTCAACCAAAGACAACAATATAGTAATGAAGGTTACTGCATTCAGAATATTACCCCAGAGAAGACACGTTGTGGCGTCATGTCTCGTTGTGGCGTCATGTATCGTATCGTTGTGGCGTCATGTCTCGTTGTGGCGTCATGTATAAGAGCACGTGTTTTGACACACCACTCAACAATATTTATTCTTTATATCAATTCATTTTCAGATTTATCCAGTGTACAAAAATGCAAAAACAAACATCGTTCAAGACGTTTAATTGGGGTTAGGGATGTCATTATGGTATCGTGATAGCTTATTCAAGACACCAAGAAGTCTGCATGTATAGCAGCTATATGTGCTATTTCATTGTTGTACGGGAGTTCAGGGTATACAGGTTCAAACCTTGGCTAGGACAGGCAGTTTGTAGGTTCCCCAGCTTTTGCTTCTCATGAAGAACGGTGACTGTATGAAGCCTACGCCACACGCAGGAAAACTTGTCAGTAACTTGCTCGATGCCTGTGGTTTACGCCATAAAACCTATAAACCTGGCTATGTCGTGAAAAACTTTCGGAATATGGAAACAATAATAAATAAATAAATAAATAAATAAATAAATAAAAAGCTACTGCATTTAATTTGACTTTTATTTGTGACAATTTCCCCTTTAATATACAATTTTTTAATGCGTTTTACCTATGGCATTGATTAGTGGTCGACTAAAATGATTTCTGATCAATGGCCTAACGTACTATATCCTTAACACTGGTTAGCTGTGTCAGCATCTATACACCCTTGTGAATGCCATAATACTGATTTGATTACAATGTTTTATTGTCTACATCCCTGTTAAATCTCTGTTAATGACAGTATTGATTATGTTTCTCTATAGGAAGGCGAGGGACACCAGGCAGCCCTGGTCGATTGAGAATGAAGCTATACAAGATGTCCGACAAAAGCTGGCAGACCGTGGAAACTAAGTACGATAATTCTGACTACAACGTCGACATCAATAAAATGGAGGTCAATCTGAAGCGAGGTTGTATAACGCTAAAGTCACATGACCAAGACGTTGCGGAGAATTTAGCCGTGGCGTTCAGCATTGGGTTACTCCACGTTTTGTGTCAACCTAGACCGAAGGATTGGAAGCCGGGCTACACCCCTGCCGTGACCTCGCGCGGAACTAGGAGCATCCGGACGATCCCGTCTGAAGACATGGTGCTCATTCTGGCGGCAGGCTACATCACATGCGCCCCGACAAACCGTTTCCTATACTCCTCGCACGAGGCTCACAACTCGTGTGCAGGATGTGTTGGAATGGGCGTCGGTGGTGGCTTTACTGGCGCCAGCTACAACAACTGGGGCGACGACGGCTCGGTGTGCGACATGGATTACGGGGCGGCGTATGGCGACGGCGACTTCGGCGCAGGTGGTGATGGAGGTTGCGGCGGGTGTGGCGGTTGTGGCGGTTGTGGAGGTGGTGGGGATGGCGGTGGCGGTGGCGGAGGTGGATGCGGAGGCGGCGGTGGGGATGGCGGTGGCGGAGGTGGATGCGGCGGCGGTGGTGGATGTGGAGGAGGCGGTGGATGCGGCGGCGGTGGTGGATGTGGAGGAGGCGGTTGATGCGGCGGCGGTGGTGGTTGCTGAGGTGGTTATCTGAAGATATCACCGTCATGTGTTGAAGGCATCAAACCGTGGGTCCAGAACAGTACACCAGCAGTCAAATTATTCAAAGCTCCATTAAGCAATGACCTTATAATCGAAAATATAATTACTACACAAATCGAATACACTTGAATCGGGACTCCAAGAGCGAATTGACCATTGCTCTCTTGCAATTTGTTGCCAATGCCTTAACAGTTTACCCACAAATCCTCATCGCTTCGGCCAATCTGAACAACATCAACAAAGAACACAACCTGTTTAGGGCTGAACTGCTTTGGGCGCGAAAGGCTCCCCACTACTGTATGTTAATTCACTAATGTGTTAGATAATATTGGGAAATGTGTCTAAACTCATAGTTATAGGCATTTCTTATTCAGGGGTGTATGAAGATGGTCAGCCAAATATATGTCATTTTGACCCTTAGTTAATTTTTACCATGAACAACGTTTTATCTCTATCACATGAGAGATTCTTTTACTGAAGTCTTGATTATATAAGAAAGGAAGAAGTGAGTATGTAATTTTATCGAGTTCCTCAATTGTCACTTTGAGATTAATTAGTTTAGTACCCAATATTACAGTATGTACTACGCCTTGTACATATAAAACCCGCACTGCGGAGACAATCAAACTTTATTGGATTTTGGAGTCAGTTTTCCTCATGAATGCGCCGTATAATATCGTACAATATTCCATGTACAGTACCTGTAATACTGATGTAAGCCCTGGCAGAAAATAAAAATATTCGTTTTCAGCTCGCGGCTATAACAACCGTACAGATCCAGAATTTAAATGTAAGAAAAGTAGAATTACATTTTTTTCATTTGACTTACTTTCTTCTTAGTCTTTTGGCGCATTTTTGTGAAAACATCGGGTTCCCGTAATGTGGAATTGAACGTGTATATCAAGAGCAGGAAAAAACGGATTTTCTTACGTATTCATTAGTCAGTTTTTTCGTATCCACTAAATGAAAAATTCGTGGTGTAGGGTTGATAGCTAGCATTATGTATTTATATACATAAATACCTTATATGTGTGTATTTATATATATATATATATATATATATATATATTTATATATATATATAGTGATTATACTCTGCTATATATTGTATTGAACTTTATGTTTAAATCTCTATACTGTATAGTTTTATAAGATTGAGATCTTATTTGTATGTTTGTCTGCATCATAATCCTGGTGCTGAACCACCTACGGGGAGGGGAGGAGAAGGGGGCAGGGGTTTGAAGGGGTGGGAAGTGGTCAGACTCAGCATGTAGCAAAAAGCAAAATGAATGAAGTTTGACACGACTGTAGTAATTGTTTACGCATTGTGATCCTTTACGAGGGGTGGAAGTAAATCCACTTTTCTGTATTACTTTATGTGTAGGTACGCATGCGTGGGGTTTTCTGTCATATTTGACAATTTTGTAGACATATGACGACGGCGAGTTCTTAGTATATATACTGTATCTTCTCGTGGAGCACGTCCAGTCCATGCCGCCAAAGTGATGCCTGCACTGGGACATTATGCCGAAGACACCAGACAAGACACCCCACTCTGTCACATTACACTGATATCGAGCAGACCACTTCTGTTTCCTTGTTCTAACCTCTCCGTAGTGAGCGCCTAGCTATGTATAACCCGTTAATTCCTTACTGCTTGTTGCATACGGGGAATATATAGGCACTGGGGAGTGAGTGTGGGAAGGGGTCGGTTACCAAGAATAACTTAGAATGTTTAAGTAATTGACTATTTTTTATAAACTATCTTAATTTTCCTGGTTAGATATTTTGACTCCAGTGTAGAGGCTGCCTCATTTCTCTGTTATGACTTCAGCCCACCCGTTTAATGTATTAACTTGTGACGAATGGTTATTACTGTATTCTGTGACACGGGTACACATCACCTGTGATATTCAGTGTAAGATATATCGCTTTATATTTACACAAGAGGGGCAGTGTCTTTTTCCTGTAGCATTTTGTTATACGTGTATCCATCGTCTTAGTTGATGTGATTGGCGACATCGTTGTCATAACGATGTCAAGGAACCGACCTTGAGTCCTTGCTACATGAATGTCGCCCGTGGGGACAACTTTGAACTCTGATCCACGCGCACTCCGAAATGCAGCGAAAGGGGAATTCCGAAGGTATATCCAGTAATATACCGTAAGCATTGTAAAGTTATCCCAGCTGCTATACCTGATCATGCAATGCATATCTTCATATGGAAATGTCTCAGAAAAAAGGTCACTGGGCCTCCGTGGCTCAGTCGGCTGGCGCGCTATCGCTGCGCAATGACCGGAAGCTGTGAGCTCAAGTCCAGCTCATGCTGACTTCCTCTCCGGCCGTACGTGGGAAGGTCTACCAGCAACCTGCAAATGGTCGTGGGTTTCCCCCGGGTTCTGCCTGGTTTCCTCCCACCATAATGCTGACCGCCGTCGTATAAGTGAAATATTCTTGTGCACGGCGTAAAACACCAATCAAATAAGTAAATAAATAGCCTGGTGCCAGGCTAATCTGTCTATGTCTGCGGTTCCTTTGTCCGCTGCGTTGCCCGCTTCGCCCGGTCGGCGCTGGGTTGGTTTCATACCTTATATTCTTACTTCAAAGTTGAATTCCAAACAGATGGACAACTGGGATGATACATGTTGCTGTACATTTATGGTGTATTCTAACTATAAATACACCTTTATTTTAATGAAAGAACGCCCATCTTAATTCTTAAATGTTGAAGTTCGGTATGTGGGGAACTTGACACGGAACCTGTATATTTTGGAATTTGTCTGTCAACAAAACGTCAATAATGTTCAGCAAATTAACAGTACTATTATTGTATCGTACTGAACGGTTTCTATTGTCAGTGGTTTTTTTGTGTGTATTGAAGAGTATTGATTCAAAAGTTATCTGTGCTGTTTTAAAATTAAATATTTTATTGTTAGAGATTTTTATCTATAAAATTTCATAAAGCTTTCATGTTCTTATTTTGTGTGTTCTTGTATGAGTCTGGTTCTCTTCGTGAGGACATACTTAAGAGATGATTTGCTTCTTGTCAAAGCATATTTGACTTACAGACGTGCACTAAATAGATCGTTCAAAATGTGACCTGATCTACCGATTTCCATATTAATTGTGCGTGAAAAAACCTTGAAATACTGGTACACTAAGATACAAGTTAGGACATCCACTGATAGAGGCCTCCGTGGCCGAGCGGTTAGCGCGCTAGTGCAGTACAACCACCCATAAGCCTCTCACCAATGCGATCGCTGTTAGTTCATGTCTGGATCTGGCTGGCTTCCTCTCCCATCGTACGTGAGAAGAGAACGTTTTAAGTCACCGGTTGTTGACACGAGATAATATGGCGATTTGAACGATGGATACCCAGAGCCAAATCACCCTATAACCTTCTGAACACCGGGACAACGTATTTGTCCTCACAAAGGCCTGTTGTGTTGAAACGAATTAAGCATTGTCGGTTTTGTGTTGTCGGCATTCATTATGTACGGGCACGTGCTTTATCAAATCATGGGAGATAACTGTATCATGCATTCTCATGCAGGTATGCGCGATACAACATCCCTAGATAATAACAAATCTATAATTGTATTGAATGTCAACCAGGTTTCACATGTCACACTATTTGTGTTCTTTTTGACTGTGTGTTTAACTTATAAATAACGAAACTCACTTTGATGAAGCCATGAAAGCTAAAGGAGTGTACTGCACTGATGATTCAAATCTTAATTAAAAATAAAGTTATAAAACGCGATATGACCGTTTTAGCCTAAAAAAAACCAAAAAGAATCCATTGTATATACCTGATCAAGAATAGAAGCGTTCTAAAAAGAATTTCCCAAATTAAAACGTCGGTAAATTTTACCAGCATAGAGTTTACTATAGACATACCTGTACGTTATCAAGGGGCCGTGAGAGCGAGCAGACTCCGAACCAACAATAGATAGAAACCCGAAAGAATTCATTCCAGTGAAGCATTCATTCCAATAAGCTGCCATTTTAATATTTTAGAATTTTTTCTCTTTTTTTTTTAGCATCCAAACAATGCTAAAATACGAGATATGTACACGTCGTATGACTGACGAGCACTGTATAGCACTGTGCTGAGACAAAGCCCACGACGTTGTTGTATCACACAGTACACACCATCCAAACAATGCTAAAATACGAGATATGTACACGTCGTATGCAGGGAGACTCGGTATATTGCTATTCAGGTAGGGATAGTTCAAAATGTGAAAATCAAAACTGTCCCTCATTTAGTAAAATCAATGTGACAGCAAAGCCCTGTGGTCTTTGCGTATGTACAGGTCCAGATAAGATCCACCATCTGGAGAGTCTGTAGGTTCCTTTAAATCAAACGAAGTTGGATATAAATTTTCACAGGACTTGTTATATGGCTGGTTTACAGCTAGCACATCATCAATAAACCGCTTGGTTAATGAGGAAGATCGAGCCTGATGGAGAGTACTCTTTAATAACTTCTGTATGTAGTCGTATTCATATACGAGAACAGGTATAGGTCTGCCAAAAGTGGGGTACAATTTGTACCCATCGGAATACCTGTACACTGTTGATAAATGATTTCCCCAAATTTCACACTGATATTATTAGTGAGAAATTCAAGTAACTCAATAAACAACGAGTCAACCCTTTCATGTAGTGGAACTAAAGACGGCTTTGTTGCCAGCGGCATTAATGTAGCTATGACCGGTTTTATTAAAGGCCGAAACAATTAATGACCAAATGATATCAGCTAAATCTGTGTGAGGTATAGCATTGTAGAGCGTAGAGAAATCCCAAGTAGAAATGTCCTAACATGATACATGTGTATGATCGACTAGTTCCACCAACAATTACCTCAAGCTACAAAGCATTACAGAAAACAGAATTTCCCCACTGTGTGGAGATACTGTCGATAGATTGGTGGAGCAAGAGAGAGAAAAATAATAATAGATAACAGGCATACGTGCACGTATGAGGTAACGGGATTTTGTTTACTTGATAACTTGGAGTTAAACAACGAAATTGAGAATTTCTCAGTTGCCGATGTCCTACGACTCCCAGGCTTACATATATATATATGTGTGGGTTAATCAGAAGTATATGAGCTAAACAGCTCCTTTCATCCATTACTTGACAAACCTTCTGAACTATAACGAGAGCTGTATTTGAACCAGGGATCTCACGTTGTTCAGGTAGTCTTAGCAGGTCGCAGAGCGAGAAAAGCCCGTTAGGCGATTGGAGCAGAAAAAATGGCGACGTAAGTCTGCAGTATGTGTCGCCATAACCGTTACATCTGATATAACTTTCACCCTGTTTGCAACACGGGTTCCAGTCTTACTAGCAATACAGTGTCGTGTGTGCATGGTGTGAGCCAGTAATGTTGCGATTCTGCTGAAATCGGGGCAGCATGTCAAGCAAAAGAGAGTAGGCTAGCTGGTAACTGGGTACACCTCAGCTAAAAATAGCTTCACCATGTAATTCTGAAAATGACTAACTCGGTCACGTCGCTTATAGTCAATGAGCGCTTGACGATGTTCTCTCATTCTCATGACAACGTGCAGATCGAGTCGAGGTCATAGCTACTGAGATATCGGTAATGTTTCATTTCAGTTTATAAACTGATTGTTCTTCTGGGTTTTACTAACTGTATGATAAAACTCTAATTAGGCAATGTTTCATTTTATTCAGGTATGTAACTGATAAAAGTAGCGAGACGCTGATGTCCATTCCATGATATTCATATTCAGTTCAAATTTCCCTTCTGCTTTGTTCTACCAATACGAATATGATCAAACAATTTCTGGTTTTTGCCATTCGGCAATATTCCATTTTAATATAATTGTGCGGAGATGTTCCATTTCAGCTCATCTCCAAATTTCTCCATATTTTGGGTGCGGTTCGCTTGAGTTTGATGGTGGAATATAGAATATTTCCCTTACTTCGTGGTGATTAGTTCTTTTGTGGAGGAAAGCGATGCACTTGGCCAGGAGTCGGGCAAACCTCCTGAGCTAAAGCCGTAACTTTAGTGGAAGAGGCTGGATGCGAAGTGAGCATTGGCATTGAGTGCCCGTGGAACGGTCAAGAGAACCGATTAGGCCACATTAGGCCAGCAAACTGACCACCTGACCACACACATACATATACACTCTGCAAGACGAAAATCAAAGTATCGGTAGTCTGCTTTTCAAAGCGTTGTTGGAAGCAGACACAACCCGTGAAAAGAGACGGAAGAATCCAAAAATAATTATCATTCCACTTTCCATCTCTATCACGGCTTCGTTTGTGCTTCTCTTCGCCAAAGCAATTTAAGTCAGATGTTTCGTACACCAGATAACTAGTATTGTTGTTAGTGAGGCAGTGATATACACAAGATCGGTGAGAACAGCTGACAGAAGGTAAACAGATCTAGTATCCACGCTGGGACATGTATAAATGTGTTAGGCAGTTTAAACTACCCATACTGTTTCAATTGAGAATGATCTAAAGCGCATATGTATTCAATACCTTACAAGTCGAGGTTTGAATTCTTTGGTAATTTTTAATGAATTAACTTGCAGGTAGAGCGCATGATGCCATTATGTTTCATCTACGTTAGGTAAAATCTTTCAATATCATCCACACTGGATTATTTGTCAGCTCTACTTTCTGGTCTTAGAGATCTCGGAGCTGGGGGCACAGAATGTTTCTCTGGTTTCCATGATAGCTAACACTTGTTTGCACCATTGTACTGGGCAAACTTACAATCAGTTGAGGACATGGTCAGTAAAGACGGTTGACGCCAGGCGCTTAGCCAATGGGAGCCTAACCGTCACAAGTCAGCAGGATGCGTCAGTATTTGATGGTGTTTTATAACATGATTATGTCATCCCTGCGTGGGTGGTTCAGAATTCGATATCACGGCAGAAAACTAGACAGGTTGGTGTACGTCAATATCCTGATGGATGTGTACACAAACAAACATGATTATGTCATCCCTGCGTGGGTGGTTCAGAATTCGATATCACGGCAGAAAACTAGACAGGTTGGGGTACGTCAATATCCTGATGGATGTGTACACAAACAATTTTACTGAGTGCCGGATGTATAAGCGGTGGGAGACCTGACTGACTTAACTAACAGTTCAATATGCAGTAAAATCCCGCACTGTTCTGTTTTAGTTTTGCTTGTGTCAAAAAAATACAAAAAAAAAAAAACAAAAACAAAAAAACAAAAAAAAAACAACAGAAAACAGCTTTCAGAGTTCCACCATTTGCAAACGGAAATAAATAAACCCACTTGGAGCCCATGCTCACTCAACTGTAGACCATGTTCAGCTCAGTTTGAGCCCGTTATACTCAGCTCACTTGGAGTTCATTGTGCTGAGCTTACTTGGAAACCACATTGATCCCATACTCAGCCCATTATGCTGAACTCATTTGGAGCCCATTATGCTGAGCTCATTTGGAGCCCATTATGTTGAGCCCACATGGAGCCCATGCTCAAAGCACTTCGAGACCATACTCAGCCAAAATTCATATGACCCAACACCCTGCCACTGACCATGTGACAACATCTGAAAATTGTGTAATTTATTCTTACTAGCTCTAAGTTTACTGAAAAACAGCATACTTCAAGCTCAAAGTGATCTCCCTCGGGCTTTGCCAGATTTCCTCCCAGGATTACGTCGTTCTGTCGTTATACGAGCTCCCTGTCTGTAAAGGTTACGTTTGTAACTATTCATGTATCGTTTGTATAGGCGGACTGAATGTGCTGTAGCTCAGGTGCTGATTACCGGTGTGCCAGGTATACACTGAGACCGATACTTTGTAAGATTTATTTATTTATTTGATGGGTATTTTAAACCGAACAAGAATATTTCACCTATACGACGGTAGTCCGCATTATGGTGGGAGGAAACCGGGCAGACACCAGAACCCGGAGGGAACTGACGATCATAAGTAGGTTTGCGGCAGACTTTCCCATGTACCTTAAAGGAAGCCAACCAGAGCTGGATTTGAACTTTCAGCCACAGCTTGCGGTCATTGTACTGCACTTGTCCGCTAATCTACAGACCATTGTGCCCCCCCTCCCCCCACATTGTAACAAAAAGTCTTGAAACAAACGATAAATACTATATAACAAGATTTGAGACCGTGATTCCCATATGTGAGGGGGGCTCTGTGGCTCAGTCGGATAGCGCGCTGGCGTAGCGTAATGACCAAGAGGCATCTCACCAATGCGGTCGCTGTGAGTTCAAATCTAGCTCATACTGTCTTCCTCTCGGCCGTATATGAGAATGTCTGTCCCCCACCTGGGGATGGTCGTCGGTTTCCCCCGGGCTCTGCATGGTTTCCTCCCACCATAATGCTGGCCGCCGTGGTATAAGTGAAATATTCTGATGAACGGCGTAAAAAACACCTGTCAAACAAATAACAAATAAATCCTACATGAGAGACCCGCTGGGTCGAGAAATAGATGAAATATTCTGGTCGGTCTTTCCCTCATAAAGTAAAATGATTCGCAGATATAACTTGAACAAGCCGCAAACTTTTTTACACCTGACTCGTGGATTCAACAGCTATATCTGTGGCTATGTACCGTTAGTTTGTTGACATCGAGGTCAGACCCCAGCCCTGTCGCCACTTATCAGGGGTAATGCCACCCTCTTAAGTGTATCGGTATTGTTTGCACTGAGGGACTAAGACGTAAATAAATAATCTGGTTAAATCAGAATGACGTGTAAACTCAAACGTGGAAGTTCAGTTTATTGGGGTAGGGCTCTTTGTAGAAAACTCCCTGAAAAAGACATCTCTCGAGCATTTTCGTATCTGACGTTATCGCTACGTCATATTGTGTCAGACAGTTGCATTTTTCGTATTATCGATAAATCCCAAGAAAAAATATGAAATGTTTTTGTAAAATATAGGTCCTTGATCATGCCTGGCTATCAGCTGCTGGGTACAATTATACGGTCTATCCACGAGAAGTTTGATAACATATATGTATGATCTCTTATGCACCCGTACATGAAAAACAATAAAGGAAACAAAACAAAAACATACAGTTATGCCGTAGCCGAAGTATGCCACGTAGATACAAAACACATCACACCCTGCTGGAGTCAGAAACACACGATTTCTCAGACAGCCTCACACTCTGTTGGCATCAAAAACAAAAGAATTCTGTCACAGTCTCTTGTCCTGTTGGGGCCAGAAATACACGATATTTCTCATAGCCTCACACACTGATGGAGTCGGAAACACGCGATTTCTCTCACAGCCTGCCACCCTGCTTGAGTCATAAACACACGATTTCTCTCACAGTCTCACACTCTGTTGGAATCAGAAAGAAAAGAGTTCTCTCACAGTCTCATACCGTGTTGGAGTCAGAAACACACGATTTCTCTCACAGCCTCACACATTGATGGAGTAAGACACACACGATTTCTCTTACAGCCTCACACACCGATGGAGCCGGAAACAAAAGAATTCTTTCACAACGTCATGCTATGTTGAAATCAGAAACACATGATATATCTCACAGCCTCACATCCGGTTAGAGTCAGAAACACACAACTTCTCTCACAGCATCATGCCCTGTTGGGATCAGAAACAAATCTTGTCACGGCCTTACACACTGATGAAGTCAGAAACACACCATTTCTCTCACAGCCTCACACACTGTTGTAGTCAGAAATACACGAATTCTGTCACAGCATTACATCTTGGTGAAGCCAGAAAAACAGGGATTCACTCACAGCATCACAGCCGGTGAAACCAAAAAATCGCACGAATTCTCTGACAGCATTACACCCGAGTGAATCCAGAAACACACGAATTCTCTCACAGCATTACACCTATTGGAGTAAGAAATACACAGTGGCAAACAAAGTCAAACACCTATAATGTGCACATAATAAATTACCATTAACATCACTGTATTTTTTAGCCAATTCAACTTAAGCCATGGTGCTAGTGGGAGTACATTTACAGGAAGAGTTTTAACAGGGCCGTAACTGAGGTGAAGTTACAAAACGTCAGATTTCACTGGTTTGCGACTATTTGCCAGCGGTCAAACTCTCGGGTCAAACCTGCCGATGGTCTTTGGTTTCCACCGGGTTCTGCCCTGTTTCTTGCCACCAAAATGCTGACAGCCGTCGTGCATATATATGTGAAATATTCTTGGGCACGGCGGAAAACACCCATCGAATAGTATAAATAAATCAATCTGTCGTCTCTGCTCTAGTTCTGCTCTCCATGATGTAGACTTTTATATTCCACTAAACCACTGTGTGTTGCAATCAGCCACACAGGTTCCCTCGCAACTTTAGCTGTTAGGGTCAGATCCACAATATATGTTTACATCGCCTCACAACCTAATGGTGAAACTGTGGAATCTGGTAGGAAAATGATGCCAGCAGAGGGAAGTAACAATGCAACCAACAAATGTGTATCCCGCGCATTGGTTGTCATATTTCTTCTCTACTACGACAACAAGCATGTATAAAATTATTTAAGGCCTATCTGTTCGACATAAACGAAAACCGTTGATTGTACATGTCAACGTAATGGAAGGTAGAATAACTTATGACCACATACGTATAAGGCAATTGGGTATCAAATATAATTTTGGACGTAGTTCATTAGGAATGTGACTTGGAAACGTCTGCAAGCATCACGAGCAAATTTATAATCTGACAATTCGTTTTCTGGCGATGGCTTTGTTCGACGTCGTTTTGTAGCCGAGATTTAAGAGAAAGTTGTGCCACGGCGGCCATCTTGTCGTGATAAAACACCTGTGTGGCCGACATCACCTGTGACAGGTTATGTATGGAGCGACAGGTAAACTGCACATTGCCCACGTGACTCAACAATCTGAAGAAGACGGTGATATATTGGCAAACTCCGTCATATCTCTGGATTAAATAAAAGTATAGATGTATAGCTACATGTAGTGTGACTAAAACTCGTTCGGTACTTCTCGATGGTGTTCGCTACCGTAATGCACAGCCCGGTGGCGTCCGGTACCGCCCACACTCCTCAGAGTTCTGTATAAGAGTGCCATTTGTTATGTAACATTATGTCTATTTTACCAAGTAAAGCCTTAAAGTACATTAAAAATCCGGTAAGTACACCACTTTACAATTGGGCCGCACTTGAACATATTTTATAACTGGCAACAATCAAGCTGACTTGGTTATGTAATGCAGGTCTTAAGTCCAGAGGGTAAAGCGGTTTAGTGAACGGAGATATGATACACGACAAAACCTTAATAGGCAAATTAGCAGCAAGGTTTGTAGGATGGTGCTAGCCCTGTCACACAAGGCTCTCACATATAACCGGTGATACAGGACGGCACTGGGAGGTACTGGGTGGTAAGAGAACAGATAACACAGGACAGATGAAGAATGTTTCACTTGTGGGAAGGCGGCCAGCATTATGAAGGGAGGAAACAGAGCAGAACCCGATGGAAGCCCAGGACGAGGTACACGTTGCGTGTGGGGCAATAAAACGCCAGTCTAAATCTGTACGGCGTAAACCCCCAATCAACCAACTAGCTACATAAATAAATAATTAAATCAATAAATAATTAAATTAAGGAGAGTGAGAGAGTAATTAAATATTGGATAATGTGACAAAACTGTCGATAACGATAAAGTCTATTGTCACTAAATTAAAGACTGAGTGAAAAAGTTTACCGATGATACGACTACTATAAACCAAGGATAGTTTGTGTTAAAAATACTGATTGTATTGTTGTGAAGTAAATTACTCACGTCACTTACGGCAGCTAAAGCCCACTAGGCGGCGTTGGAGTAACTTACAAGTCACGTTATTTAAGAGCTGAATGAGCTTGGAGACTCCACACCTACAATCGTCCGGGCGTTACCGGCTGATGTCTAAGACCGGTGGGATCGACCTGAAGAGGACAGCGTGTTCGAGCCTCTAATGCTATACGTGCTCTGGTTACAAGCGTTTCTTGTATGAGATGTACTCTGCGCGACTTTTGCCGGCGCAACCATTCGTGCTGGACTTTTGGAATAAACGGTGAAATTTTGATTTCGGCGTGTTTTTTCTGTTCTTTACTCTATCAGCAGTAGTTGGTTACCGGGGACAGAACAGTGTGACAAGAAATTGTGCACTGTGACTAGCGTTGTGTTTTAAGTTAAGATTTTTCTCAGAGGATTTGTCATCTTTGTATTTCAATGGTGCCCAAATTTTACCGCATATTTTCTTGTATCAGGCTAGATTACACCAGAGGCAAGGGTCCATCGAGCAGGCTCAGACTTACCGATGAGACACCACCTCACAAGTGTTGTCCATGTCGGTGGAAAGTCGAAGAAGTGGGATGGACAACTGTTTTTCCTCCGCATTATTCATGTCATTGGGGATCATATGCCTCTCGTGCGGCCCAAGTTTTAACGTCGAAGCACTCCGCCCAGTAGTTGCATTCTGAAATGTGGCCACGTACGACGGTTTGATGTCTTCTGACGAGGACACTGACGTTGAATAAAATATGAATTAATTATAGAACTGAATTAAACTTCAATCAAATGAAAATAGATATGAAAATGATCTATGCTTATTTGTTCGTTATTATAATCGTAGAATACATGCGCTTTGCCGATCTTGTTGCTTTAGCAAGACATTCCCCTCTGTACTGCTCTATACTATTACCAGTACTATATATGTATGCCCTCAAACAAACAACACTACATATATATGGCAGCGTTTTAACAAAGAATTTTCAAAAATCCACGAACTATACATGTATATGTACAGTTGGTGTCAAACGACGGATTGATGAGATGTCAGGTGTCTTTAAAATCCGGGCAATTAGTTGTTTTCATTTAAATTTTACCATTCCTTTCTGCAATGTGGATGTCCTGATGTACGGCAGAGTTCTTGCCCTACAAGCCTCTCCTTCAGCCACAAGAACCAGGCTTTGTTTATCTAGATTCTCCAGCGTATGTCCACTGCTGTCGGGGTGTTTAACTGGGACTGAGCACAGAGCACACAGCAGAGTGCAACAGGACGGCCCGGCTTTTTGCATGTCACAGTACCACGGATAATATTAACCACAGAGCAAGTGCAATATATTGGCTCACCGCACCGGCTCTTTTATGTGACGGAGTTAAAGATTCTGCCTTTACACGCACCGATTGTTTCAAACTGCTCTATTTTTAGAAGGCATTTGTTTGGCTGACAAAAGGACTATATGCAAAGGCAGAGTCCCGGAAATGTCTCCTAAGAGCCGACAGAGAACAATAGAGCAGAACAAGTGGAAAAACACTGGCATAAAGAAAAACATGCGTGTTATGTCGGTCATAGACCAAAGGCGAAGGATAAAGTAAATCGTATTGGCACAAGAGGCTGGCTCTCTGTCAACTTCAAGGCATATCTCTCTATTCGAAGAAAACACAGCATATAATACACAGGTAATATCGACAATTTCGGAAGAGCGCTGGTAACACACCAATCGGGCCACAGCACGTTTATTCGTTCTTGCTAACTTTATAAATCATCTATTAACCTGGAATTGTTACGAGGCAACGAGACACGCCATAGTAGAGAAACCAAAATTCGGGCGCTTTTGTGACTACAAACAAGTGGAAACAGCTGTGATCTCGGGGTTTACATGTTGTAATACTCGACAGGTCAGAACAAGTTACACAGGCTTCTCTACTGCAGCATCATTTCCCCTATTATTCAGTATGACTTGCTGCTTAGGAATTCGTGAGGAATAAGGTAAACTGTAACGGATTGCAAAAAGGACTTGGGAATGAATATAATAAAACATCTTCCAGAAGCCGGGAAAGAAATACATATTTTAAGACGCGGAAAGACTTAAAGGGGAAGACCAGCGATTTTTTACTGGGATTCAGTTGTTTGTATGTCCTTTTTCACACACATAAGACCCGTGCATACATCAATCAATTTTATTTTAAGTGATTAATTAACTATGAAACGGAAGTGACCCATGTGGTGCATGTAGGCAGTGCAACAACAACCGGATACTAATGTTGGCCTAGGTTGTCCGGAGATGAGGTCGATGTGTGCTGCAGCTATTTGCCACATGTATACAGATCCCTCATAATAAAGACATTCAAACAAGACAAACGTCCATTCTGTGGTGCACGTGTACTTGATCGTTGCTTAGACATCGATAGTACCGGTATAACAGATCTTACTAGACCGACTTCGTAGCTAGGCCATGTGCCTAGAGTGTAAGCCTATTGTTTTGACTGCTGTGTTCTACCAAACGGCCACCACTTGACATCAGATACATGTATACAGGGGCATTCCGTGGCTCAGTCGGCTAGCGTAGCGCAATGAGCCAGAAGCCTCCCACCAATGCGGTCGCTGTGAGTTCAAGTCCAGGTCATGCTGGCTTCCTCTCAGGCCGTACGTGGGAAGGTCTGCCATCAGCCTGCGGATGGTCGTGGCTTTCCCCCGCGCTCTGCCCGGTTTTCTCCCACCATAATGTTGGCCGCCGTCGTATAAGTGAAACATTGTTGAGTACGTCGTAAAACAACAATCAAATGGATAATTCAATTAATTGTGTTGTCCGTTCTACTTCAGCTCGCTTCACCTGGCGAAAACACCAGGTTTTATGTAAGGGACACACGTAAATGAAACGTGTGTTCAAAGATAGATACATGTATATCAGACACTTTGCTTAAAGAGGGTTTCTTTCTTATACCTTTTTGGCTCCGTTAATCGTATATCACGTGGTTAGCTTTTGATTCACAGCGAATCAATTAAGTCATTGATTGATTTCACCTGCTCAACGAATTCCCTTAACTACAATGAAGAAATTCGTTAGAATCAAAATAAAGATATATTTTATAAGTTTGGACAATGGTAACAAATATCACCGGATCAGCCGTCATGTGTTTCAGTGGTACATAAATTGTGTATCAGTGATATGCACGTCCTTGTTCGAGACACGCCAGTTTCCAATCATTCATAAACCTAGCACTGAAATACAGAGTGCCGGGATTTATAAGTAAGAAATTCTTGAGTAGTGCCTTACTGCTAAATTAACTAACAATGAAATAAATAGATAAAGAAATCAAATTAATATGTTGATTGGCACAACGCTAGCTGTTTATCTATGTATGTATTTCATATGTGCCATAAGTAAATATAAATACTTTCTAATACTTTCTATTACATCATATGTAGCATATGTATATATTTGTATTACAGGTATACTGTTGAGGAAACACCTCTTTGTGGTCGTTGGCTGTGGGGAACCCTCGTTGAATAAATTAAGTTAAGTAACTTTGTCAGGCATGAGTAAGGAGTATCATCGCTCGGTATTCCGCAAACAGGTGTTGTTAGTGCTACGCGCAAGAGCAAGATATAGGTTTTCTGGTCCACAGAATTCAGTCGGATGCACTGAGTGACGTTGTACACGATCCGTTCCTCTATTCATCCAGGTCACCATAACTGTCAACACTCCCCAGCAAGTGATGCACGTCTAAGTGCTGTTTATCACTGAAACTTTCCACTGTGTTGGTATTTCACAATCTCTACATAGCTATGCCTTTGTGGGCCCATGTGCTAGTATAGTAGTACTCAATAGGGTCTTTATAATTTATAGCCTTATAACCTACCGGCCAAGGGAAATTTTCCGTTACAAGACTGAAACGAAATCCTACTTTACCACCATCTCTCGCATATGTATATAAGTTTGTGAGTAGATTGATCGGTTTACGTAAACCAGTCGTTCGGCTCTGATAACTCCGATTGTAACCTGTAACTTGTCCGTGTCAATCTACATGCATATGTATATATACAGACATTCCACCAACAAGGTGGCAGAGTTTATTTTCTAACCATCGCTAGCGCCCCCTATCGGCTGACCCGGAAACACCGTCGTTGCGAAATTAGGACATCTCGTCTGCTGCCTGCGCTTAACCGCACCTATCACTGTAACGAGAATGATGTTCTTGGAGGACTAGAGCGGTATGTAGAGTTTAAGTCACGGTTTTGTATAACATGTGTACAGAATGTGCGATAGATTAACGATTACGCCCTCCCAAAGACCGATTACAGGAAGGGTTCATACACAGATGTTGTCAGTCTCCGCGTAGCTCAGCTGGGTATGTAGTGTCAAGTTCGTCTCTGCCGACAGCGGTGTGCGGTTTGTCTTATGTCTGTATAGTGTGCTGTGGGGCTGCATACAGGCAGGTTATATTTGAACAGACGCCAGTAAATCATTATCAACAAGAAGCTGTTTTCTCTCAGCTTACCTGCACATAGTATGTAATGTTTGTAGCATGTCTCGTAATTATATACAAATAAAACACTACAACGTAGAGAGCAAAACCAGAAATCCACGAAAGTGTGACAATTGGCAAATGGTAACTGGTATAATCGCTGAAATCCGCCCTCTGGTTAATTTAACCCAGGTGTTCCAGTTGTCCATGTAAATGTATTTATTTATTACTCAAGAATACTCAAGAATATTTCACTTATACGACGGCGGCCAGCATTAGGGTGGGAGGAAACCGGGCAGAGCACAGGGTAAACTCCCCACCATCCGCAGGGTACTGGCGGACCAGTCCACGTGCCGGCCGGAGAGGAAGGTCCATTTGAATGATTAGGTACTACACACGTGCCAACCTATCACCTATCGCCATGACTGAAAGAGACCCTTCCTCATAAAGCCTGAAACTCTATATACACACTACTTGTGCATTAGTTAACCTGCGTGTGCTCTGTACCAATCACGTGCAGTAGGCTCCCGAACGAGGTTCCTTTCAGGGACAATGGCTGTCGTTTTGAATGTTACGGTTGAGAAAAATAAGAAAAAAATTCACCCTGTCTGTAACTTGGCTGCCTTATATATTTCTTAAGCTAACCCCTCTTTAGAATCAAAAATTATATACACAGGCAGCGTTGGTGACTATTTGTACCGAATGACGCCACGCATGCCCGTAGGCTGCATATTACACGTAATAACTGCATCCTGTTTTCCTGTTACGTCAAAGCAGAAGTACGTGCACATACCTGGCAGCGAGAGGAGGCCTGAGAGCCAGAAGGCATTCCAGGTGAAAGGAGCGCAGCTAGTACAGAGAGCTACAGATGTCATTATATCAAGCAGGTGAGCGGTTATTGCTACGTATTAATAGCACTCCCTTTACATAACTCTGAATCTATTCAGTATTGGCAAAGTGTCTGACATGGTAAAATGAACGGGTAAAGATTTGTTCAATAACATCAATGTCCATGCTTGGGGACGATTGATACCGTATTGAAAATTATTATTATGACGAATAACAACGAGACCCGTTAAATACCCAGCAGCAGGACATTGCTGTCATTTTACTGACGTCAAGTGTTCTTTTCCCTGTTCATCACGATGACGTCACAATATAGACAGTACGACGTCACAGTAGAAACTGATAAATTGTAACACTGTAGACATTACGCCACAATCCGTTTTTGACGTCACGATGCCTCCAGGCGCTGCTTCACACTTGCGCCACCTCATGGGATTAGAAAATATGCCCATTTCGGCGTCTTGATGTAACTGAAAACTTGTTGAATACGACGTTAAACCCAATCATACAGACATACATACATACGTACGAAGAGACTAATGTAATATTCGAGTCAATCTGATGAGCATTACGTATGTACGTACCACATATATAGGGTATACCTAACGCTGTACATATACTGAAACCCAGTGGGAAGACAATACTTGTATGTCAGTTTTTGAGCTACATGTAAATCCATTCAGTTATTAATGGCCTTTGATACGATGCGCTACATACTGTTTTGATGATACGTTTTTAGTGGGTGTCGGTATATTGCACGAGGGAGAGATTTGGTTATAATGTTGTGTTGTACGGCTGAGTCAGTCGTATGGGCTAAACCACGTGATACATTTGCTCTATGAAATATAACCTGTATATTAAAGTTGAAAGATTCATTTTTCATTCTTATATTTCATTGTTCAGATACCCTGTTAACGTATGTGTTGTATTTTGAAAGAGGGGTAAATTATTCCCGATAAATTCTACGGTCTCGGTTAGTTCACTAATTCCCTATTAGAGTTGTATGATAAAGTGTGCACTATTATTGCTACAGTTCAAGGGATGTCTGATAAAAGAAACGTTGCCATGAGACATAAAGTCTATAGGCCAAAGTACGGAAGCCAGTTTAGATGGGATAAGCCGGACATTTGGATTTTGTTCCTCCTTCGAGGCGCATAGGCAGTTATATCTCCATATTTATCTCTGGTAATTCCTCGTCCCAGGTATTTCATCTGTGTATAGGGTCCGACATCATTGAAGTCGTTCTTAGTACCTCGTTCCAGGTATTTGATCTGTGTGTGGGGTCCGGCATCAGGGATGTCGTTCTTAATACCTCGTCCCAGGTATTTGATCTGTGTGTAGGGTCCGACATCAGGGAAGTCGTTCTGAATACCTTGTCCCATGTATTTGGTCTGTGTATAGGCTACGACATCAGGGAAGTCGTTCTGAATACCTCGTCCCATGTATTTGATCTGTGTATAGGGTCCGACATCAGGCAAGTCGTTCATTATAGTCCTCTCATTGCATAAAGCCTGATCCAGGTTTGTGTACCAGAAAGTGAAGAATATTACCTGGACAACAACATCTCACATGAAAATAAAACACACAAAGTTCCCCATGCAATATCTCAAGTGGAAGTAACAAAGTCAAAACTTTGAAATGATAAGATCGATATTTTGAGATAACAAGTCGAAATTTTTAGCTAAGGAAGTCGAACAACATGAAATCAATATTTCGAAAAAATGTGTTCGAAATTTCCAGGAACAAATACTCGAAATAGCGAGAAAATATCGACATTTCAACAGAAGAAATTCGAAACTAAGATTTCGACCAAAAAATGTCGAAATTTCGAAAATAAAAGTCGAAATATGGAGAAAAAATATCCTAAAATGATGCCCATGGCGAAGTTGCTCATTTTTCCTGACTGTGAGCTCCGTTGATTGTGGGGACGTGTTTTAAGGTTTGTTTACAAGGTACATGTAGAAAGATGGCCGACCAAGAGCAGTGTAAGTTTCAGCACCAAATATGATGTTTTATGAAGCTTAATTACCACTAAAAATGCAATTGTTTTGGACAAAATTTTAGGCTATTTACAGCCAAGTCCCCCATTTTTTTTGTTCAGGTGACAACAATGGGCTTCCGTAGCCGAGGGGTGTATGTTGTCATTCAGGGGTTATTTATGGCAACTTTCGGGAGACTTGGAGTATATTTCAGCGTTCACGGATGACTGCGCTAAATTCGCCTTTCACACAACGGGCAGTAGATACGGACCAATTATAGACGCTATACGCCCTGCTTGTTGATAGAGCCCTAGGTCACTGACCCGAGCGGAATTTGCGGGTGACTGAAGGCCGATGGTGGGTGGACTTAATCATTATTATCCATGTTACCAGTCACCAAAACATTCAGTCTGTCCGGTAAGATCGACATTAAAAATAAGTTCATTGGGAATTACCCGACACAGCCTTCCTAAAAACTGTTGCTCAACATTAGATTTCGGGCTAAATTTTCCTGGAGACTTTGTGTGAAATATTCTATGTTAGTGCCTTTTTTCCCACTACATATAAAAATATGAATGAACGACTCTTATTTTATCTGACAGGGTCGGGTTAGGCCTCACAAACAATTTTTATGTGTGGTCTGAACTGAAAGAATATTTTCCATCCAGATCTTAGCTTTTCGAGTACACGTACTTCCATAGAGAGACAGTGGCGTAATTTACAGAAAACGCCCACAGAATCCACTGATTGTACCGACCTGTTTTAATCGGACTATGTTCCCCACTGACGGTGATCTGTACATTTGATCCAATCATCCTTATACGAGCCGACATGAGATTGATTATACCCTTCGTGTGAAGGTCAAACCTGTCAGGTTATACAGCGTGTGAAGGTCAAACCTGTCATTTATACAGTATTACGGGTAGATATATACAAAGCATGGTGGTTAGGGTTTGTGTACTTTGCTGGTTAAATAACAGATCAGTTTAAATTACTGTGACAGGCTTTCTGTGTCATGTTCACATAGTCTATGTGATCTGAATCTAAACGACCGAGGTTTCAAAAACCATAGTGAAATATGCGGGACTCCATGACAGAAACAAATTTGTTTGTGATTTTGTGATGTGGATGTGAACCACTCGGGTAACAAATTCTGCAGTCATTGTAATTTGGATCTAAGTGACGATGGTTCTAAATTTTTTAGTGACCTTTGATAACTGTATTTAATATGACCTAAATTTAAGTATTATTATACTGTACTAGGTTCTGAGCAAAGTATCATGAACTTTCTGAGTTAATTTTATGATAACTAGTAATAAGTCTGTCCTCTGATGGTCTCATTGTGTGGCCAATTCCGCCACCTAAGCTACAGAATGGGCACATACTGCACAATTTACATTGATTAAGTCCATTAAGTATTCAGATGGAGTAATGCGGCAGTATATATGGCAGTGTCAAGGTCACAGCATTACCAGGATGTATGGTGGTGTCAAGGTCACAGCATTACCAGGATATTGCACACTATGTTATTATTTATGCACGTTCTTGACTTGTTGAAAATATATTGAGTCAAAGTGGTCCAGAAGGTTGTTTTTATCCTCTGGAACAAAATATGTTCGACTTCAACCCTGACTTGGGAAGAGGGTGTTTGTGGATCTTCCTCCGCGCTCTGGTGTTTTTCGTATTAGGCTTTAATTCTTTATGGATTTATTTATTTATTTTATTGGTGCCTTACCCCGTACTCAAGAATATTTCGCTTATACGACGGCGGCCAGCATTCTGGTGGAAGGAAACCGGGCAGAATCTGGGGAAACCCACGACCATCCGCAGGTCGCCGGCGAACCTTCCTTAGGATTCTGGACACAAGGATGCTCGATCCCCATCCCTTTAAGTAGGCACTGAAGTGAAATGATCGATATGATGAAGAACATATCCATCAAATGATGAAGTTAGTCTTGTACATATTTGTTCACAGATCCTATAACCACGGCATAATAAAGAATCCCTGCATGCGTAATTCTCGGAAAACGGTCACAAATGTTAGGAGGTTTGTTCTCTTAGATCAGATGTTTACTAACGGTGAGTGTTAATCACTTTTGATGTTACAGACTCAGTGAAATTGTAGAATGGAAGAAGAAAAAAGGCGTCCATATTCCCCCGACAACTTTCAACTGGGAGTCGATTTGGAAAAAACGGCTCTGCACCAGTTGAGTTTTTTGGAGTCCGTCTTCAAGACACCGGCACTTTCTTCAGAAACTGTGCTAGAACGAGCAATATGGCGGTACGAGCACCTGTGGCTTCCCCTAGCGGCAGAATCACAAGACAAGGGCGATGTATTACCGGCTCCCTTGGATGTGGAATGGGTCTGGCACTGTCACTTGTTGTCTCCACTTGCTTACGAGCGCGATTGCTTGGAGGTAGTAGGTGTATTAGTAGATCACCAACTGCTGAGTCACGAGGATAGAAAAACTAGTCTGGCAAAGTCAAAGATTTTGTGGGACAGAAAATATCCAGATGAATCCTTCGATTATCTTGAACACGGTGGATCGAACGAGAAACCACCCTCAATGGATATTGCTGGTTCCAAAATGACATACAACATACGAGGCGCCATGTTCCGACAGAAAGACTTTTACTATGAGGTATCGCTACCTCATTTCAAAGATGCGAAGTTTCTGACCACGGCCCTGGATCGGTATAGGCGGTTCTTGTATCTCCGTCAACAGTTCCCGTCGGTATTTCTTGTGCCATCTTACGACATAGACTTGATGTGGCATACCCATCAGCTTCACCCTAAACACTATCAGAGAGACACACAACTGCTTTTGGGTCGTATTTTCAACCATGATGACTCCGTGAATGACAGAAGTCCTGGCTCAAAACTCAGCATTGCTGACGCAGAAACGAGAGACTTGTGGAAGAGCACGTTTGGGGAGAATTTTACCATGTACGGAGCCATGTACAGAGGATTCTCACCGGCTGGGAAGCTCACGGATATACCTAAGGACAATCTGACATTGATGGCCACGAAGATATCTCGACTGACGATGAAGAAGATCGACGTGGAGGGCATGGAATCGCCCGGTCCTCGATTGAGGCTGGATATCGCCGTGGTCACCAGTGAGGCCGCGAAGGCCAGAGATCCTAGTACACGCCCACATGTTCAAATCACAAGTCTAAAGGAACACGGTTGTTCTTGGAGGGGAGAGAACTTAGTGGGTGTTATCTTCTTCACCATGGACTTCACGGGCCTGCACTTTTCGCTGTGCGAGAAGGTGGGAAACTTCTGTTGCGGTTCGAAAGAGGACGTAGGGTATGCGTTTGACAACATCGCCTCCGACGTGGAAGACTGTTATCCGGACGGAAGAGAGGCCACAAGAGTTCTAAGCTTGAATTCATCCGACGGCGTTAAGCTTAAGTACCTGATGAAAATCGGTCCACCGAAGCTGGGGCCTATTGCGCTGACGGTGACGGCGGGAACGTACGAAAGCTGCATCATGCCGGAGACGGTAGAGCAAATGTGGGGTCCGATTCCGCTCGGCCGACTTCCGGAAGGCACAGACAATACTTGTGAAGTTGCCTCACACAGGTAAGAGGGCTGTTCTTAGTATATTGTTGTTGTTGTTTTGTTTTTTGAGTTAACATTGTGTGGACATCATGGGTTCACAGTGCAGGAGTTTCGACGTTACGATATACGGTGTTGTGCCTATGTCATTTTAGGTTTGTCTCGTTCGGTATGTGTTATCCTGGGCGGGTTTAGACAATATAATGAAGATTTTCCGCGAACTAACTTATTTCCTCACAATATTTATTACAGGTGATTTACATGGTAAGTCAGGGAAGTGAGGTAATATTTCGTGGGTAATTTATTTCTTGTCTATACCCTTCCATGCTTAATGAAGTTCATTCACCGAACTGCGTCGTGAAGTGATGACGTCATGGCGCAGGAGGACGTCATCTCGAGGTCGTGACGTCAAAACTGGAAACTCTTATCTGGTCTTCACCATCAGTGGAATGACGAGTAAGATTGTAACGAAGAGAGACTGTCGGACAATCACCAGACGACTTTTTGACACGATGCGTCACGGCATGTGTCCGGGTGGTATAAGTGCAGGCGCAGATTAAACTGCGTGGGTACATGGTTATACGGAAATCCACATATTTTTTCAACAGATATAGAGGCCCCGTGGCTAGCGTGCCGGTGCAAAACGTCGTATCGGGAGCCTCTCACCAATGCGGTCGCTTGGTCACCTGAAACTTACGGATAGTCTCCCATCACCACGATGGTCGCCATCGCATAAGTGAACTGTTCCCGAGTAGAGCGTGAAACGTAAACCTAATAAATAGATGAAAACGGTGGAGATTTAGCCAACCCCTGACACTTCTTACGTCAGACCTTTTTTTTTCCAGATTGATAAATCATCTGGGTAAGGTGGAGTTTACCTGTCGCACGGTCCACAGTCTCCCTTTGATGATGTCCGCCATACAGGTGTTCTACCAGGACAAAATGGCCGTCGTGGCTCATCTAATTGGCACAGATCAACTCCCGCTGAAGTCTCAGGTAAGCTACTTCAAAGGATTGGCGATGTTGTTCTATATACGTCGATACTGTTCCTATGGCACATTTTAAGCCGAATAGTGATCTGTATTTCTGTATCTTTAATTCTTTCCAGCAGTAAACTCTGAAGAAATCCTTAAGTACCATTCAGGAATCGTCTTGGTGCCTACGCCTGGATACGGGGACATTCAGGTTGCAAAGTACATGTGCTTGTATTTCTTAAGTTATGCTGAAGTCAGCAACAACATGGCGTCGGTATACCAAATCTTGTCACTGCCAGTTGAAGGATCGAATGGATTGTGTTTTAGTGCACATAACTATAGCATGAAAAGTCCAGCAGTGTGTATCACACAGCCTCGTTAATTATCAACAGGACTAATAATAAAGTGATAATTTTGCAAGAACAACCAAGAACTCATTTTAGGAAATACAATGTAATACACTCACACTCATTCAGCGGTCTTAAATGACGACCCTGAACGATGTGAACCACCAGACCCCTTTACGGAATTGCACCCTGGATGGATTCAATTGATGGAAGATCCGTTCTAATTCCGAATTGTGGTCTACATAGCACGTGATAGACACCCGATAGACACCAAATTTTATCGGTTTCCAAATACCTCCACCGTTGCCGCGGAACCCGCACTTGTAAACAAGTCTTCTCTTTGAACGAATTTTTTAGACAAATATCAGACTACAAATTTATAGGAATTGATATTTGAGTATTTTGCTATGTTTTTTTCTTCTTAAGAATAAATTCTTAGTATAATTCTACCGTTTTTTTTAAGACTTCGGGCCCAGATACGTAAACTACATTAGTGCAGAAAAAAGACGAGTGTACAGATTCTGTGGTTACAGGCTTTCACGGAGTCATTTCTTTGCTAAAAATGTGAAAATGTTTCTCTCGGGACTGTTTGTTTCTCTTCCTAAGTATAAATTCCTTGTGTAATTCTAAGATTTTTTTTTATAATTTCGGACCCACATGCGTAAAATACTGGAGTGCAGAAAAACAATACAAGAGTTACAGATTAACAGATTCCATGGTTACAGGCTTACATGGAGTAATGTGAAAAATGTGATAAATGTGAAAATGTTAATAAACAGCGCAACGTAACAAACGTTTGCTGTCTGGGAACTCGTGTCGCACCACCCGTGTGTAGCTAGCTATATATAGCCGATGTAAGGGACGCCCATACAGCTTGCCTGTACATATTAAACCCCGAGGGCAGGGGCAGGTAAGTACACAGGCCCTGTTATTGTTTACTTCATGTACAGTGGGTTAAACACGTGGTTCAGAGGAGTCAATATTGCCACTTAGGTCACTGTCAGTGGTGAAACACACGTGTTTTAAGAGCAAGCTGACATAAGAAACATGGGGCGCAACGACTTTGGACCGCTCCGTTTAACACAGAAACTAATAACAGCACTTACACTTTGCTTACCTATAGGAAGTCCTGTTTGTCTCATGTTTCAGCGAGACAATGTGCTTACCTGTATGTCGTTCTTTTCTGCTGTTTGACTATCCGTCTGTCTGACCAACCGTCCGCCTGACTGTCCGCCCGTCTAACTGTCTATCTGACTGTCCGCCTGTCTGACCAACCGTTTGCCTGACGAACTGGCTGTCTGACTGTCCGGCTGTCTGACTGTCCGTCTCTCTAACCAACCATCTTCATGACTAACCGTCTATCCGACTGTCTCAACATCCATTTGTCTGACCAACGGTCTCCCTGATTAACTGTGTGTCTAACTGTTCATCTGCCTGACTAACCATTTCCTTCACGAACTGTTTGTCTGAAAATCCGTCTGTCTGACCAACCATGTGTCTGACTAATTTCTGTTGACTATCCGTGTGTCTGAACATCCGCCTATCTGACTGTGAACATCCGTCTCTTTGACTCCCCGTCTGACTGAGTATCTGTCTGTCTGACGAACTCACTGTTTGATTATACGTCTGTCTAACTATCTGTTTCTTTGACCAACCATTTCCCTGACTAACCGTGTCTGTTTGACCAGCCCTCTCCCTGATTAGCTGTCTGTCTGACCAGGGATCTCGCTGACTAACTGTCTGTCTGACCAACCGTCTCCCTAACTAACTGTCTGTCTGCCTGTCCGTCTGTCTGACCAACCATCTGCCTAACTAACTCTCTTTCTGACTGTCCGTCTGTCTGACCAACCATCTCCCTAACTAACTGTCTGTCTGATCAACCATCTCTCTAACTAACTCTCTTTCTGACCGTCCGTCTCTCTGGCCAACCGTCTCCCTGACTAACTGGCTGTCTGACTATCCCTCAGTCTGACCAGTCGTCTCCCTGACTAACTGTCTGGCCTGCTCCCTGTTTGTCTGACCAACCGTTTCCCTGACTAAGCTGTCTGTCCTACTGTTCGTCTGTCTGACTAACTATCTCCCTGAGTAACTGTCTGTCTGCCAGCCACTCCGTCTGTCTGACCAACCATCTCCCTGACTAAACGGCTTTCTGACTGTCCGTCTGTCTGACCAACCATCTCCCTAACTAACTGTCTGTCTGATCAACCATCTCTCTAACTAACTCTCTTTCTGACCGTCCGTCTCTCTGGCCAACCGTCTCCCTGACTAACTGGCTGTCTGACTATCCCTCAGTCTGACCAGTCGTCTCCCTGACTAACTGTCTGGCCTGCTCCCTGTTTGTCTGACCAACCGTTTCCCTGACTAAGCTGTCTGTCCTACTGTTCGTCTGTCTGACTAACTATCTTCCCGACTTACCGTCTGACATGCTATGGTTTCCGTTCTGCTGTAGTTACTGCCCTGTATTGATCAAACTTTGCGGCTAGGTTCACCAAGTACAACGTCAGATGAAGTCTGCATAACATCCTCATCCTTCCATAAGGTTTATCTACTTAATGATTTCCCTTATTCCCATTGGTCGTTGTTTTCTGTGCAGTAATTATCGGAATTTGATCAACTTTCAGGACACTCAGAGGAAGTTTTGAAAATCAGCATATATCCGTGCAGACGGATAATTTTTTTTTTCAGATTCTTATTAAATGTTGTTTTCCGTGGAAGATCTTCCCAAAGAAATAACCCATTGTGATAACCTGTTATATACTGGCTACCTTTGCGGCCTGTCAGGTCACGTGAGAAGAGCAGCTTTACCGTACAAAAGCTTGGCATATTTAACGTGAGCTGTATTTCTTGAATTTTGTTGTTATGCTTGCAGGTGTCGAATACTCCAGAGAAGTGTGTCTACTTGACCCCTGGGATGGGGCAGAGGGCGATTCTCATCAAGAACAACTCGGAGGACTGGGGAATCCTGTTGGGAAGATGGGTGGGGATGAAGAAAGGCATCCCTGGGCCAAAAGGTGAGACTTGTGGTTAAGACACTGGAGCTGTGGCAGCTTGTCTACATTACATCCACTACCCTCAAGTCCAGCCATCTTGTTCACATGCAGGTGTAGTCCCTGTAAACCGGATTAATTTGCATTTGTAAACCTGCATGCATGACGTTGGCTTGGACTGGACATGATTCAAACTCAAGACTGTCTGTCTGTCGGTCGTTCTGTCGGTCGGTCTGTTGGTCGGTCGGTCTGTTGGTCGGTCTGTCGGTCGGTCTGCCTGTCGGTCGGTCTGTTGGTCGGTCTCTCTGTTTCGTTTTAGTTGAACTCACAATGCTGGCTCTTGTCTGTATTCAGACCTGTATGTAAGTGAAATTTCCATAGACACTGAAACAAGATGAACCGGAACTCATAACAAATATCTATCTTATTTTTACAATTCATGTAGAGCTATATGTACAAGTGAAATGTCAGTTACAGAAATACATAAACTTTATATTTTCCAGGTTAGATTTCCTTAATTATTGTTTTGCAGGCTTATACATGTATCCCTGTTCTGTGCACCACCACCGAGTTGATAAATGGCTAATTTTCTGAGACTACAACACATGTAAAAATAAACATTTCATATACATTTTATATCGTATGATATGCGTTTCTTTTCAACAATACACAACAATAAAGTGATGAAGTTTAACTGCATTCAGAATATTACGCCAGAGAAGACACGTTGTGGCGTCATGTATCGTTGTGGCGTCATGTATAAGAGCACGTGTTTTGACACTCCACTCAACAATATTTATTCTTTATTTCAATTCATTTTCAGATTTTCAAAGTATACAAAAATGCAAAAACAAACGTCGTTCAAGACGTTCAATTGAGGTTAGGGATGTCATTATGGTATCGTGATAGCTTATTCCAGTTACCAAGAAGTCTGTATCTGTAGCAGCTAAATGTGCTATTTCATTGTAGTACGGGAGTTCAGGGTATACAGGTTCAAACCTTGGCTAGGACAGGCAGTTTGTAGGTTCTCCCGTTTTTGCTTCTCATGAAGAACGGTGACTGTATGAGGCCTACGCCACACACAGGAAAACTTGTCAGTAACTTGCTCGATGCGGGTGGTTTACGCCATAAACCTATAAAACTCGCTATGTCGTGAAAAACCCTCGGAATATGACAAGAAGCAACAATAATAAATAAATAAATAAATAAAGAGCGACTGCATTTAATTTCACTTTTATTTGTGACAATTTTCTCTTTAATATACAATTTTTTAATGCGTTTTACCAGTGGCATTGATTAGTTTTCGACTAAAATGATTTCTGATCAATGGACTAACGTACTATATCCTTAAGGCCACAACACTGGTTAGCTGGGTCAGCATCTATACACCCTTGTGAATGCCATA
Source organism: Acanthopleura granulata (assembly GCA_016165875.1). Lineage (NCBI taxonomy): Eukaryota > Metazoa > Mollusca > Polyplacophora > Chitonida > Chitonidae > Acanthopleura > Acanthopleura granulata. The sequence continues at coordinate 2,149,206 of JABBOT010000036.1, forward strand.
ATACTGATTTGATTACAGTGTTTTATTGTCTACATCCCTGTTAAATCTCTGTTAATGACAGTATTGATTATGTTTCTCTGTAGGAAGGCGAGGGACACCAGGCAGTCCTGGTCGATTGAGAATGAAGCTATACAAGATGTCCGACAAAAGTTGGCAGACCGTGGAAACTAAGTACGATAATTCTGACTACGACGTCGACATCAATAAAATGGAGGTCAATCTGAAGCGAGGTTGTATAACACTAAAGTCACATGACCAAGACGTTGCGGAGAATTTAGCGGTGGCGTTCAGCATTGGGTTACTCCACGTTTTGTGTCAACCTAGACCGAAGGATTGGAAGCCGGGCTACACCCCTGCCGTGACCTCGCGCGGAACTAGGAGCATCCGGACGATCCCGTCCGAAGACATGGTGCTCATTCTGGCGGCAGGCTACATCGCATGCGCCCCGACAAACCGTTTCCTATACTCCTCGCACGAGGCTCACAACTCGTGTGCAGGATGTGTTGGAATGGGCGTCGGTGGTGGCTTTACTGGCGCCAGCGACAACGACAACTGGGGCGACGACGGCTCGGTGTGCGACATGGATTACGAGGCGGTGTATGGCGACGGCGACTTCGGCGCAGGTGGCGATGGAGGCGAAGCTGGCGACGGAGGTTGCGGCGGGTGTGGCGGTTGTGGCGGTTGCGGAGGTGGTGGGGATGGAGGTGGCGGAGGTGGATGCGGCGGAGGTGGTGGGGATGGAGGTGGTGGAGGTGGATGCGGCGGCGGCGGTGGGGATGGCGGTGGCGGAGGTGGATGTGGAGGAGGCGGTGGGTGCGGCGGCGGCGGTGGATGCGGCGGCGGTGGTGGATGCGGCGGCGGTGGTGGGTGCGGAGGTGGTTGTGGAGGTTAATATCTGAAGATATCACCGTTTTGTGGTGGAGGCATCAAACCGTGGGTCCAGAACAGTACACCAGCAGTCAAATTATTCAAAGTTCTATTAAGCAATGACCGAAAATATAATTACTACACAAATCGGATACACTTAATAGGGACTCCAAGACGGAATTGACCATTGCTCTCTTGCAATTTATTGCCAATACCTTAACAGTTTACCCACAGATCCTCATCTGTTCGGCTAACCTGAACAACATCAACAAAGAACACAACCTGCTTAGGGCTAAACTGCTTTGGGCGCGAAAGGCTCCCCACTACTGTATGTTAATTCTCTGTTATGTTAGATAATATTGGGAAATGTGTCTAAACTCATAGTTATAGGCATTTCTTATTCAGGGGTGTATGAAGATGGTCAGCCAAATATATGTCATTTTGACCCTTAGTTAATTTTTACCATGAACAACGTTTTATCTCTATCACATGAGAGATTCTTTTACTGAGGTCTTGATTATATAAGAAAGGAAGAAGTGAGTATGTAATTTTATCGAGTTTCTCAATTGTAACTTTGAGATTAATTATTTTTGTACCCAGTATTACACTATGTACTACGTCTTGTACATATAAAACCAGCACTGCGGAGACAATCAAACTTGATTGGATTATTGAGGCAGTTTCCCTCATGAATTCGCCGTATAATATCGTACAATATTCCATGTACAGTACCTGTAATAATGATGTAAACCCTGGCAGAAAATAAAAATATTCGTTTTCAGCCCGCGGCTATAACAGCCGTACAGATCCAGAATTTGGATGTAAAAAATGTAGAAATACATTTTTTTCATTTGAGTTACTTTCTTCTTTAGTCTTTTGGTACATTTTTGTGAAAACATCGGATTCCTGTAATGTGGAATTGAACGTGTATATCAAGAGCAGGAAAAAGCGGATTTTCTTACGTATTCATTAGTCAGTTTTTTCGTATCCACTAAATGAAAAATTCGTGGTGTAGGGTTGATAGCTAGCATTATGTATTTATATACTTAAATACCTTATATGTGTGTGTGTTTATGTATATATAGATATATATATATTTATATGTATATATATATATATTATACTCTTATATTGTATATATTATATTGTATTGAACTTTATGTTTAAATCTCTATACTGTATAGTTTTATGAAATTGAGATCTTATTTGTATGTTTGTCTGCATCATAATCCTGGTGCTGAAACCACCTGCGGGGAGGGGAGGAGAAAGGGGCAGGGGTTTGAAGGGGTGGGGAGTGGTCAGACTCAGCATGTAGCAAAAAGCAAAATGAATGAAGTTTGACACGACTGTAGTAATTGTTTACGCATTGTGATCCTTTACGAGGGGTGGAAGTAAATCCACTTTTCTGTATTACTTTATGTGTAGGTACGCATGCGTGGGGTTTTCTATCATATTTGACAATTTTGCAGCCATATGACGAGGAGGAGTTCTTAGTATATATACTGTATCTTTTTGTGGAGCACGTCGAGTTCATGCCGCAAAAGTGATGCCTGCACTGGGACATTATGCCGAAGACACCAGACAAGACACCCCACACTGTCACATTATACTGATATCGAGCAGACCAGTCCTGTTTCCTTGTTCTAACCTCTCCGTGGTGAGCGCCTAGCTATGTATAACCCGTTAATTCCTTACTTCTTGTTGCATACGGGGAATATATAGGCACTGGGGTTGAGGGTGGGAAGGGGTCGGTTACCAAGAATAACTTAGAATGTTTAAGTAATTGACTATTTTTTATAAACTATCTTAATTTTCCTGGTTAGATATTTTGACTCCAGTGTAGAGGCTGCCTCATTTCTCTGTTATGACTTCAGCCCACCCATTTAATCTATTAACTTGTGACGAATGGTTATTACTGTATTCTGTGACACGGGTACACATCACCTGTGATATTCAGTGTAAGATATATCGCTTTATATTTACACAAGAGGGGCAGTGTCTTTTTCCTGTAGCATTTTGTTATACGTGTATCCATGGTCTTAGTTGATGTGATTGGCGACATCGTTGTCATAACGATGTCATGGAACCGACCTTGAGCCCTTGCCACATGAATGTCGCCTGTGGGGACCACTTTGAACTCTGATCCACTCGCACTCTGAAATGCAGCGAAAGGGATATCCATTAATATACCGTAAGCATTGTACAACTATCCCAGCTGTTATACCTGGTCATGCAATGCACATCTTCATATGGAAATGTCTCAGAAAAAATGTCACTGGGCCTCCGTGGCTCAGTCGGCTGGTGCGCTATCGCTGAGCAATGACCGGAAGCCTCCCACCAATGCGGTCGCTGTGAGCTCAAGTCCAGCTCATGCTGACTTCCTCTCCGGCCGCACGTGGGAATGTCTACCAACAACCTGCAGATGGTCGTGGGTTTCCCCTGGGCTCTGCCCGGTTTCCTCCCACCATAATGCTGACCGCCGTCGTATAAGTGAAATATTCTTGTGCACGGCGTAAAACACCAATCAAATAAGTAAATAAATAGCCTAGTGCCACGTGGGGTTCCTTTGTCCACTGCGTTGTCCGCTTCGCCCGGTCGGCGCTGGGTTGGTTTCATACCTTATATTCTTACTTCAAAGTTGAATTCCACAGAGATGGACAAATGGGATGATACATGTAGCTGTACATTTATGGTGTATTCTACAGCTATAAATACACCTTTATTTTAATGAAAGAACGCCCATCTTAATTCTTAAATGTTGAAGTTCGGTATGTGGGGAACTTGACACGGAACCTGTATATTTTGGAATTTGTCTGGCAACAAAACGTCAATAATGTTCAGCAAATTAACAGTACTATTATTGTATCGTACTGAACGGTTTCTATTGTCAGTCGTTTTTTTTGTGTGTATTGAAGAGTATTGATTCAAAAGTTATCTGTGCTGTTTTAAAATTAAATATTTTATTGTTAGAGATTTTTATCTATAAAATTTCATAAAGCTTTCAAGTCTTTATTTTGTGTGTTCTTCTATGAGTCTGATTCTCTTCGTGAGGACATACTTGAGAGATAATTTGCTTCATGTCAAAGCGTATTTTACTCACAGACGTGCATGGAATAGATCGTTCAAAATGTGACCTGATCTAACAGTTTCCATATTAATTGTGCGTGAAAAAACCTTGAAATACTGGTACACCAAGATACAAGTTAGGACATCCACTGATAGAGGCTTCCGTGGCCGAGCGGTTAGCGCGCTAGTGCAGTACAACGACCCATAAGCCTTTCACCAATGCGATCGCTGTGAGTTCATGTCTGGCTCTGGCTGGCTTCCTCTCCCATCGTACGTGAGGAGAGAGCGTTTTAAGTCACCGGTTGTTGACACGAGATTATATGGCGATTTGAACGTTGGATACCCAGAGCCAAATCACCCTATAACCTTCTGAACACCGGGACAACGTATTTGTCCTCACAAAGGCCTGTTGTATTCAAACGAATTAAGCATTGTCGGGTGTATGTTGTCGGCGTTCATTATGTACGGGCACGTGGTTTATCAAGTCATGGGAGATAACTCTATAATGCATTCTAATGCAGATATGCGCGCCGCAATATCCCTAAATAATAACAAAGCTATAATTATATTGAATGTCAACCAGGTTTCACATGTCACACTATTTGTGTTCTTTTTGACTGTGTGTTTAACTTTTTAATAACGAAACTCACTTTGGTAAAGCCATGAAAGCTAAAGGAGTGTACTGCACTGATGATTCAAATCTTAATTAAAAATAAAGTTATTAAACGCGATGAAAAAGATAAATGTTTTAAAGATATGACCGTTTTAGCCTAAAAAAGAACAAAAAACCATTGTATATACCTGATGAAGAATAGAAGCGTTCTACAAAGAATTTCCCAAATTTAAACGTCGGTAAATTTTACCAACATAGAGTTTACTATAGACCTACCTGTACGTCATCAAAGCGCCGTGGGAGCGAGCAGACTCCGACCCAACAAGAGATAGAGGCCCGAAAGAATTCATTCCAGTAAAGTATTCATTCCAGTAAGCTGTCACTTTAATATTTTAGAATTTTTCCTTTTTTTTTTTCTTTTTTTTTTTTTCTTTTTTTTTTCTGGATCACTTAGAAGAAGTCACATGTGGATTTATCTAGGTCAGAACTGCTCAGAAATCCCCGCGCCAAGTAAGACATGGGCTTTCCCAGACAACAAAGTCAAACGCCGGGGAAAAACCATATCCCTGTTTAGCGGTGTTAACTGGTACTGAAATGTTACACTTTGTATAGAGGTTAGATCGTGACTGACGAGCACTATATAGCACTGTGCTGAGACAAAGCCCACGACGTTGCTGTGATGCCCGAGGCAATCGTGCATGGGGTCATACGGTCAGCACAGTCCATCGTTTTCGATTTAGGGGTCGAAACCGACATTTGCCTACCAGCCGGTCAGTAATCCCCAGCCCAGTTTCCATAAATATCAAATAACATAAGCCACAACAGAACTAAGAAAAGAATATAAAATGTAGAAATAAGGATGGATTCATGCAAGCAGAAGCAGTCAAGAATTTTCAGTGATGACCGAAAGGCGCAACGGATGCTGTAGGCGAATGAATAAAATCAGTTTGCAAATCGTGTCCCGTTTTAGTATATATGGTATGAACAATCAAATCTCAGTTGTGCTTAGATTGCAACTGTTCATATATCCAAACTGGCGATCCTACTGAACACGATGAACGCACGGACAATATCCTCGGGTTAAGCGGAAGTAGACATTGTAAAATTTAAGAAACCTAAAGACGTTTGATGGAATATCCTTGACGCTCTAGTTTTGGTGGTAATAACTTGTGACGCTGACTGAAATTATCACACAGTACACAGCATCCAAACAATGTTAAAATGCGAGATAGGAATACGTCGTATGTAGGGACATTCGGTATATTGCTATTCAAGTAGGGATAGTTCAAAGTATGAAAATCAAAACTGTCCCTCATTTAGTAAAATCAGTATGACAGCAACCCCTTGTGGTCTTTGTACAGGTACAAGTCCAGATAAGATCCACCATCTGGAGAATCTGTAGGTTCCTTTAAATCCAACGGAGATGGATATACATTTTCACAGGACATGTTATATGGTTGGTTTACAGCTAGCACATCATCAATAAACCGCTTGGTTAATGAGGAAGATCGAGCCTGATGGAGAGTACTCTTTAATAACTTCTGTATGTAGTCGTATTCATATACGAGAACAGGTATAGGTCTGCCAAAAGTGCTGCACAATTTGTACCCATCGGAATACCTGTACACTGGTGATAAATGATTTCCCCAAATTTCAAACTGATATTATTAATGAGAAATTCAAGTAACTCAGTAAACAACGAGTCAACCCTTGTATGTAGAGTAACTAAAGACGGCTTTGTTGCCAGCGGCATTAATGTAGCTATGACCGGTTTTATTAAACGCCGAAACAATTAATGACGAAATGATATTAACCAAATCTGTGTGAGGTATAGCATTATAGAGAGTAGAGAAATCCCAAGTAGAAATGTCCTAACATGATACATGTGTATGATCGACTAGTTCCACCAATAATTACCTCAAGCTACAAGGCATTACAGAAAACAGACGTTCCCCACTGTGGGGAGATACTTTCGATAGATTGGTGGAGCAGGAGAGAGAAAAATAATAATAGATAACAGGCATACGTGCACGTATAATGTAACGGGGTCTTGTTTACTAGATAATTTGGAGTTAAACAACGAAGTTGAGAATTTTTCAGTTGTCCATGTCCTACGACTCCCAGGCTTACATATTACATAGGCTTATATGTGTGGTTTAATCAGACGTATATCATCCATTACTTGACCAGCCTTCTGAACTATACCGAGAGCTGAAGCAGGGATCTCATGTTTTTCATGAGCAGGTAGCCTGAGCAGGTCGGCAGAGCGAGAAAAGCGCGTTAGGCGATTGAACCAGAAAAAATGGCGACGTATGTCTGCCAATAATGTTGCGATTCTGCTGAAATCGGGGCAGCGTGTCAGGCAAAAGAGAGTAACACAAATACCGGACTAGGTGGTAACCGCTAAAAATAGCTCCCCGTGTAATTCTGAAAATGACTAACTCGGTCACATCGCTTATAGCCATTGAGCGCTTGACGATGTTCTCTCATTCTCATGACTACGTGCAGATCGAGTCGAGGTCATAGCTACTGAGATTTCGGTAATGTTTCGTTTCAGTTTATAAACTGATTGTTCTTCTGGGTTTTACTAACTGTATGATAAAACTCTAATTAGGCAATGTTTCATTTTATTCAGGTATGTAACTGATAAAAGTAGCGAGACGCTGATGTCCATTCCATGATATTCATATTCAGTTCAAATTTCCCTCCTGCTTGGTTCTACCAATATGGATGTGATCAAACAATTTCTGGTTTTTGCCATTCGGCAATATTCCATTTTAATATAATTGTGCAGAGATGTTCCATTTCAGCTCCTCTCCAAATTTCTCCATATTTTGAGTGCGGTTCGCTTGAGTTTGACGGTGGAATATAGAATATTTCCCTCACTTCGTGGTGATTAGTTCTTTTGTGGAGGAAAGCGATGCACTTCGCCAGGAGTCGTGGAAACCTCCTGAGCTAAAGCCGTAACTTTAGTGGAAGAGGCTGGATGCGAAGTGAGCATTGGCATTGAGTGCCCGTGGAACGGTCAAGAGAACCGATTAGGCCACATTAGGCCAGCAAACTGACCACCTGACCACACACATACATATACACTATACAAGACGAAAACCAAAGTATCGGTAGTCTGCTTTTCAAAGCGTTGTTGGAAGCAGACACAACCCGTGAAAAGAGACGGAAGAATCCAAAAATAATTATCATTCCACTTTCCATCTCTATCACGCCTTCGTTTGTGGTTCTCTTCGCCAAAGCAATTTAAGTCAGATATTTCGTACACCAGATAACTAGTATTGTTGTTAGTGAGGCAGTGATAGACACAAAATCGGTGAGAGCCGCTGACAGAAGGTAAACAGAACTGGTATCCACGCTGGGACATGTATAAATGTGTTAGGCAGTTTAAACTACCCATACTGTTTCAAATGAGAATGATCTAAAGCGCACATGTATTCAATACGTTACAAGTCGAGGTTTTAATTCTTTGATAATTTTTAATGAATTAACTTGCAGGTAGAGCGCATAATGCCAGTATGTTTCATCTACGTTAGGTAAAATCTTTCAATATCATCTACACTGGATTATTTGTCAGCTCTACTTTCTAGTCTTAGAGATCTCGGAGCAGGGGGCACAGAATGATAGCTAACACTTTTTTGCACCATTGTACTGGGCAATCAATTGAGGGGCCTCCGTGTCTGATTCGGTTAGCGCGCTAACGCAGTGCAATGACCGAAGCCTCCCACCAATGCGGTCGCTGTGAGTTCAAGCCCAGGTCATGCTGGCTTCCTCTCTTGCCGTGCGTGGGAAAGTCTGTCAGCAACCTGCGGATGGTCGTGGGTTTCCCCCGGGCTCGGCCCGGTTTCCTCCCGCCATAATGCTGATCGCCGTCCTATGTGAAATACTCTTGTAAAACACCAATCAAATAAATAAATAAATAAATAAATACAATCGAGGACTTGGTCAGTAAAGACGGTGACTGCCAGGCGCTTAGCCAATGGGAGCCTAAAGGCCACAAGTCAGCAGGATTTGATCGTAAACAATTTTATTGAGTGCCGGATGTATAAGCTGTGGAAGAACTGACTGACTTACCCAACAGTTCGACGTGCAGTAAAATCCCGCGGTGTTCTGTTTTAGTTTTGCTTGTGTAAAAAACAAAACAAAAAAACAACAACAACAACAACAACAACAAAAAAAAAAAAACAGGAAACAGCTTTCAGAGTTCCACCATTTGCAAACGGACATAAATGAACCCACTTGGAGCCCATGCTCACTCAACTGGAGACCATGTTCAGCTGACTTTGAGCCCATGCTCGGCTCACTTGGAGCCCATTGTGCTGAGCTCAATTGGAGACCACATTGAGCCCATACTCAGCCCATTATGCTGAGCCCACATGGAGCCCATTATGCTGAGCCCACATGGAGCCCATGCTCAACCCACTTCGAGACCATACTCAGCCCCAATTCATATGACCCAACACCCTGCCACTGACCATGTGACAACATTTGAAAATTGTGTAATTTATTCTTACTAGCTCTAAATTTACTCAAAAACAGCATACTTCAAGCCCAAAGTGATCTCCCTCGGGGTTTGCCCGATTTCCTCCCAGGATTACGTCGTTCTGTCGTTATACGAGCTCCCTGTCTGTGAAGGTTACGTTTGTAACTATTCATGTATCGTTTGTATAGACGGACTGAATGTGCTGTAGCTCAGGTGCTGATTACCGGTGTGCCAGGTATACACTGAGACCGATACTTTGTAAGATTTATTTATTTATTTGATGGCTATTTCACGTCAAACTAGAGTACTTCACTTATACGATGGCAGTCCGCATTATGGTGGGAGGAAACCGGACAGACACCAGAACCCGGAGGGAACTGATGATCATAAGTAGGTTGTGGCAGACTTTCCCATGTACCTGAAAGGATGCCCACAAGAGCTGGATTTGAACTTTCAGCCACAGCTAGCGGTCATTGTATTGCACTTGTCCGCTAACCTATAGACCATTGTGCCCCCTCCCCACCACATTGTAACAAAAAGTCTTGAAACAAACGATAAATACTATATAACAAGATTTGAGACCGCGATTCCCACATGTGAGGGGGGGCTCTGTGGATCAGTCGGATAGCGCGCTGGCGTAGAGTAATGACCCAGAAGCATCTCACCAATGCGGTTGCTGTGAGTTCAAATCCAGCTCATGCTGTCTTCCTCTCGGCCATATATGAAAAGGTCTGCCCGCCACCTGGGGATGGTCGTCGGTTTCCCCCGGGCTCTGCATGGTTTCCTGCCACCATAATGCTGGCCGCCGTGGTATAAGTGAAATATTCTTATGAACGGCGTAAAAGACACCTGTCAAACAAATAACAAATAAATCCTACATGAGAGGCCCCCTGGGTCGAGAAATAGATGAAATATTCTGGTCGGCCTTTCCCTCATAAAGTAAAATGATTCGCAGATATAACTTGAACAAGCCGCAAACATTCTTACACTTCACTCCTGGATTCAACAGCTATATCTGTGGATATGTACCGTTAGTTTGTTGACGTCGAGGTCAGACCCCAGCCCTGTCGCCACTTATCAGGGGTAATGCCACCCTCTTAATTGTATCGGTATTTTTTGCACTGAGGGACTAAGACGTAAATAAATATTCTGGTTAAATCAGAATGACGTGTAAACGCAAACGTGGAAGTTCAGTTTATTGGGGTAGGGCTCTTTGTAGAAAACTCCCTGAAAAAGACATCTCTCGAGCATTTTCGTATCTGACGTTATCTCTACGTCATATTGTGCCAGACAGTTGCATTTTTCCTATTATCGATAAAACCCAGGAAAAAGTATGAAATATTTTTGTAAAATATACGTCCTTGATCATACCTGGCTATCAGCTGCTGGGTACAATTATACGGTCTATCCACGAGAAGTTTGATAATATATATGTATGACCTCTTATGCACCCGTACATGAAAAACAATAAAGGAAACATAACAAAAACATACCGTTATGCCGTAGCCAAACCATGCCACGTATACGTACATACAGGTGCTACAGGGATGCCACAGCAAGCAGTATATATTACCTGTAGAGTGTGTTTATACGGTTATGAAAAGAGAAATTTGTCTCTTAATTCTTAACTCGCAGGGCAATGAAAATGAAACTATTCCGCTAACGTAAACGGCAAAGTACGTCATCCGTATATTCCTATCTTCGTCTGGCAGATTAGATACTACGTGTAATACATATTTCGTGTAATGCGAATCAGTCAGTGTCTCACATTTAACCTGCGTAGGCAGACCACCGTTTTCAGTGTGCGATTTTATGTAATGTCATGTGTATAGGTTCGAGTACGGGTTCCGATCCAGGGCTTCATTAATTACAGTCAAAAGTACAATGAAAATAAAAACAAAACTTCCCATTTCATAGATAGTGTTGACAGTATCTTGAAGAATGTTTTAGCAACGCACAGGAGCATTTAGGCATTCTGTAGGGACAATGCTAGGAATATCACTTTCAGTTTGATAGAAATTTGATAGAATGGATGACTTATCGTGTGTAATTATTACTATTATGATTATTATTATTACTATTATTGGCCCACACAGGTTCCCTGTGGGACACCTCTTGAAATATTTTGGATTATTATTATTTTTAGTCCTCTCGTAAAATTACAATATCCCCCAAACTGCTATAGGTAGAGTTTGCAGTCCTTGCAGTCTTGATAATAAACATATGAGGCAACTTTTGATGTTTAGTGTCCATTGGCCAGTGACGTCATTTAGCGGCCATTTTGAATTTCACTGATAAACTTAAAAAATCTCCTTCTCACAAACAGCCTGTTAGGTGGAAATTATATTTGCTGTTTCTAGGTGATATGCAAATTAGACTGTAATTAACCTCGGAAGTTACGTAAAAATTACATTATTTCTAAATATTGCTTAAAATAAGTAACCAAACATACTGTCTGGTGCTCCATGTTGTCAGGATTACAATTCTGCAAGAATGAGTTTCGTACATTGTACAATTTTGTAGTTTTTGCTGAGAAACCAACAAAGACTTCTCAAAATTCTCCCACCTGCATAACATGGGAGCGTAGATCAAAAGCAGAGTCTCTCCTTACCCAATGGCCTGGCTGGCATGAGCGGGATATTCTGATCTTGTCTGGCGCCGGGAGCAGTACATCAAATGGACGCTCTCTCCCTACATGTGACAGAGCCTTTGTATCTGACAGGACTACTTATTTTCTGTTACTGGCTTTCACTATAGCCCCAATGAAGGGTGTACCTCGCAGTCTCAGGTTCAAATCCAGTTAAATCCTGCCAGTCTTTTTTCTCTCTTTTTCTTCAAGTATCATGTAATTACGAGGAACTGCAGACCTAGCACTCTGAGGGTCAATTCCAGTCTATTTCTTATCTTTTTTACATGGAAGTTTTTATACACAAATTTTATATTTCAACCTGACCTACTTTGGACGCCATACTGTGAAGGATATAATGCGTTGACATGTCATTTTCCCCCAGAGGGTTTATTCGATCAAGCTGAAATTTAAAACCCAATACGTCGAGGGCAAATTGCGTGGGCAATTTTCATTTTCATATCTTGAAAACTGTGGAAATGCACTGATGACTGAAGTTGTCACGTGACCAAAAGGTTTTTTAATTTAAATGTTTGAAGTATATCACCTGATGTAATTTGACGTCCTGGTCACGAATCTGATCTTATTTTTTTTGCCTGCGATGTATACTTTTGAAGCAATTTACGACCAGAGTTCGAAAAATGCAATTTTCCCCGTATCTGGAGGTCACGCTACAGAAAACCGTTACAGCTGTAACGCTGAAAATTACGTAGTGGAAAGGGCAAGGTATGTACTATACAAAGTGTGAAAATGCAAAATTGCACCACATTTAGAGGTCACGTGATAGGAAACCGTTATAAGTGTGAAGCTGGACATCGCTGAGCATGCTGTTACTATGAGCATGGCGTTTATCCTTGCTACACTGTATTCTTTATGTCTTTTGTTATGGGCTATGGGCAAAGGATCAAAGCTGAACTGCTTCCACGCTGGGTTTTAGTAGTGGGCCCATTTTGTATGGCACTCATGGGTTCAAATCCAGTTCATCCCTTCTTAATCATTTCAGTCTTTTTTTCATTACCAGAAATTTATCAGGGGACTATCAGATGTGGTTGATAGGTAATAGTCATCAATATCGACATAACCGTATTTGATCAGTTCTGAATTAATCAACAGGATTCCCCTAACAGCAAGTACTCCGGTGGTCCTTTGTGACGCTTTCAGTAAGACTTCGTTCCTCGATATCAACTACATGTGCAAAATAGATTAGCCCAAGATTCAAGCCATCTACACAGCATCTCAAGGAGTCTGACATACAGAGATATGAAACGTAATTACAAAGAGATGACAGCTATACGAATTAGGAGACAACAGTTGGAGCCATTTTGTTACTATTGTTAAAACAAAATAAGTTAGGGCGTGACTCACGAGAACCACACAACATTGCATCGATTCGAATCCCAGAAACATTGTACAATTCTGTGTAGTCCGTGCAATGTTGTTTGGCCCGTACAATGTTGTGTACTCCGTACAATGCTGTGTAGTACGTAAAGTGTTGTGTGGTCCGTACAATGTTGTGTAACCCATACAATGCTGTGAAGTTCGAGTCAGATCACTGTGAAATAACATACACCGCTATTTTCGAGCTACAAAATATCAAAATAAGTTGAACACTACAAATAGCAGAGCTTTCCTAGACCATGGGTGTTGTAGGGAATTAGTAACGATTGATAACCTGAGCATGACGAGAATGTGTGAGAAAACACACGTACAAAGATGGTTGTGTTCAGTACGATTTCAGCACATGATGCTGACTCTGAAGTCGGTTAGCCTTGGGTCGGGTCATGTTCTTGGGGAATCCCTGTTTGTACTGGTAATGGTAATTTCCTCTGCCACGTGACTGTATCACATGTGTGAGTGTTTTTAATAGAAATTCATCTCTACGTGATTTATATAAACACACGTATGTATAGTGTATGTAGTAGGTAGGCCAGCAGGATGCATCATATCGCGTTGGGGACTTCCCAGTGGTACATTATGACCCTTATACCACAGAAACCTTCCTGCATGAAATACATTTCAATCGCCGTCAGCAGAATCTAGTCTATTTATAGCCCGGTAATTTCCGTACGGGAGTTTACTGCCCCGAACCTTTAAATAGAGGTGTGAGAGTTTCGTTTTCATAGTTCAAAAATGACAACCAAGCGTAACGTTTCGCTACTGGTGAACACAAACAACATAACGGTGGTAGGCCCGGAGGAAGTCTGTCATCTCCTGGGTTCAGGTAGGCTATTCAAGAGGAAATGTTATGTATAAATGTCTCCAGGGTAAACACCGTATATGTAGTTAGCAGTGAGGGGAAAGGGAAAGCAATAAAACTTGAGATTAAGACTTCCCGACAATGTGTAGGAAATTTAGCACTTCACAAAACTGTGAGAAAGCGCGTAGACAAAGGGTGTAGACTTAGTCTAAGTTTATGTTGAAGTGAGATGAGTATTTCTAGTGTTTTTTCCACACGCTCGTCACGCGCTTGGTGTTAGAAATGCAAAGGTCTCAGGCAGCGGCATAACAGTTTAAGATGCTGGCATTTTCTTTTTACATCAAAAAGGGAGTTTCGAGTTTGAACTCTTTTGCCCGCTAAATGTAAGAAAAAAAAATCCTGCTATATCATGGGACTTGACAAAAATGTTAGGCAACGTTTTTTGACTTTACTTCACTGACCACCGATCTCATCGTGTTCAGGAGGTACAAACAACATTTCGTTTCTTCAGTAACTTCTTAAGTTCACAAACCTTCGGCTCCTCAATTTTCACCGTAGTTCGTCCAGTATAAATAACTTTTTGTGACACTTTTTCAGACACTCATGTTATGGCAAATATAATCAGAAATAGTTGCCTAACATTTATGTCAAGTCACGTGGTATAGTAGCACTATTCTCACTTTTAGCGATGAAAGAGTTCGAACTCGAAACTCCCCTATCAGCACATAGGGTGCCTACACCATTTTAAGGCATAATAATTTTTGACATTGAAACATTGGCCTTTCTAGAGTTGACGTCGATTCTCCTGGATCCACCGCCACCAGACACAGACTCCGAAGATGGCCCTCCCAGAAACGAGAATCCCGGGACCCACGAGACACGACAGCCACCAGAACTGTTGCTCACCCTGCACGGAGAGACAGCGGGAATCCCCACAGGTCTATTTATAGCCTCACGCAGGGATTCCCAGCACACATATCGTCACAGCGTAGTTGACATAAATACGGGGTCGGCCTTCTCGACCACTGAGTTACAGCACCAGGACGAGATCTTAATGCTGAACGACCACTGTGTATACGGTCATAATCCGAGCCACGTTCTCGAGGCATTCAGAGGTGTTATGTTAACATCTCGACATCAAACAGCCGTGCTCACTCTGACTGTATGCCGTTGGAACAAGGGAGACTACTCCAATGGACCGCCAGACTTCCTCAGAATCGAGCTAACGGTTCGAGTCAACGTTATGATGGAGACTGCGAGCGTGTATGCGTCTCGGCAAGTGTCCCGGATCAGCGGACACAAGGAAGTGCTGTTCTCTCCTGGAGTCGTTGGGACCGACAGGCACACTGTCCAGATCTACTTGAAGCCAAAATACAAAGACGTGTACATAGGCTTCAACAGCCGTGCACAGAACAAATTGACACCAACACCCAAAAGACAGAGAATAAACGTCTTCGAGCGAACCAGTTTCGTTGGCTACGACACAAAGGCACAACGCACAGTGTTTGTGGTGACACTTCGGCTGACGCAAAGACCCGACCACTATCTGGCGGTACAGGGATCACAGGTCATACTGAAGAGATACGACACCCAGCCAAACCCTTACATCGACCTGGAGCATCCGGAAAGGTTCTTCATCATCTGGAGGCTCGGGAAGAGAGACATGTACGAGTCACTGAAGTACAGACAGCTGTTCGTGTCGTACGAGGACATGAAACTGAGCCTCCACCCGCACAGGTTGACAGACCGCCCTGAGGCCAGTATCGTGTTTGCTGAAGACTATCGTTTGACGCGCACAGAGGTGACTTCCGGGTTAACAGGCCTCTCGATATTTCCTAGCATCTTTGGAGCAGTCTTTGAAGTCGTCCGACGTACGACGAGGTAGCACGCAATGTGATAAGTCTTATGAACTTTGCAGAATTACACATAAAACTGGATAAGAGACAGAGATCGTCTCTGGTCCTTCCAGCTTTGTGTACCAGTTTACAGTGAGTATTAATGAGAATCTTTTGTATTTTTATTGACTTGTTTACTTGGCTGTTGTTTATGGCCAGGTGTTCAGTGTGTTCATGTCCCTCGGTCCATAAAGCTGACGGCCATTGTGCGTGTATCAATGAAACATTCGCAATGAAGAATGTCAATCATTGAGTTTGAATGACAGAATGAGCTGATCAATATATCAATCAGTCTGATACATTTTTGTTTGTTCTGAGTGGACGCGCAATTTGTTGTTGTTGTTGTTAGGTAACTCTGTAAATGACGCCACCGTGAGATCATATTTCACTTCAGTCAAAGGTTATAACCGTCTTATAAAGCTTTCTCTTTGATGGAAAGTTATAATTTTGACACATTTTGCTGAAGATTTAATATCATGTCTGTCTATCAGATCCTCAGGTACTCAAGAATTTTCCACTTTTTTCCACTTTGTTGAGAAGAAACCAGGCCGAGTCCGGAAGAAACCCACAGACATCCGCAGGTTGCATGCAGACCTTCTCACGTACGATCGAAGAAGAAAAACCTGGCTTTTACATTACAGTGGTCGGGTTTGTCTTGGCTGAGTTCCGTGTCACAGTCTGTGTTGTTCTGGTTGTCATGACAGTTAACTCATGTTGGTATTTTTGTATTGGGCATACACATTACTTAAAATTTGTTGAGGGCATTATTAACGGTGATGGTGGAAACGTGGGCGGCCACGATTCTCAGGACCTTGATAGGTCAGGATCGCACCCTACCCTGACTCCATATCAGTTGATTGTGTTCATGATTTGAGCATGAATTCTGACAAAATGAGTGTTTCACTTCTGCACTGTTCTTATGCAGCATGCTATTTGTTTTTGAATTATTATGACGTCACCAGCGGTATTGAAGTCCTCGTCTAGAAAACAAGTTTCTGGAGACTGAATTACAGTATGACTCACAGGATGTATTCTATCTGCATTTTCATGGCAATGATATGGACGGCAATCACATGACCGTGAAGAGCGTGCGGTGTAACGCGTCACTGACTAAGGGCAATGTTGGTAGTGGGTATGACAGATTTCACAAAGAGCTTAATGTGAGCGACAAGTTAAAAGACGTCACTGCTCTGTCGTTACACGAAATTAACTGACAGTAAACAGAGACAGTATATTGTTCAGCTGGGTTGGTAGGCTTATATGAATGACACAAAGAACTCCTTAAATACGGAGATAATGATGCCACGACTGTGTGTGATACAGGAGAGGAAGATGTCACGGGGGCGTCTCCTACAGGAGATGAAGATGTCACGGGTGTGTCTCCTACGGGAGAGGAAGATGTCACGGGGGTGTCTCCTACAGGAGAGGAAGATGTCACGACGGTGTCTTCTACAGGAGAGAATGATGCCACGACGGTGTCCCCTACAGGCGAGGATCATGTCACTACGATGTCTTTCACAGGAGAGAATGATGCCACGACGGTGTCTCCTAAAGAACCGCATAAATTTATTTGCTTTATTTGATTGGTGTTTTACGCTGTACTCACGAATATTTCACTTATCCGACCGCAGCCAGCATTATGATGGGAGGAAACCGGGCACAGCCTGGGGAAACCGACGACCATCCGTAGGTTGCTGATGGACCTTCCCAGGTACGGCCGGACAGGAGGCCAACGTGAGCTGGACCTGAACTCACAGCGACCGTATTGGTGAGAGGCTTCTGGATCATTGCGCTCCGCGAGCGTGCCAACGAACTGAGCCACGGAGGCCCCGAGAGGATAACGTCATGACGGTGTCTCTCACAGGAGAGAATGTTGCCACGACGATGTCTCCTATAGGAGAGGATTATGTCACGACGGTGTCACCTACAGGAGAGGATAATATCACGAACGTATTCTCTAAATCTACTGAAGAGGGTCAGTTTAATTATAAACACATTTTTTTTTTGCGCTCATCCCTTATGCGCGTGACACTGAAGGTGGCACCGAGCGGACCGAGGGGCAAGTTTTACGGAGCATTCATCGTGTTAAGAAGCCCTACGCTAAGCGCATTTTCTACTCCCATAACATCGGTGTAGGTAGTTGTCTAAATGCTGTTGATAAAACTGGGACCCTATAGGCTACTTAATGCATCAAACATGATGCGACCATTAAGCTTTCTCTTTCTCCAAATGAGCTTTCTTATGCCTAGGCTATCACAGAGGAATAAAATAAAGCCAGTTTGCTGTGTCATTTTTGGATTTCCGCTGGTTTCTCAAGTGTTATAGAGTAGGACAATGGAAGACAGCAGATTATATATATATATATATATGCGTGTGTGTGTGTATGTGTACAACCGGCACATCACCTTTACCAGATGATCGCATGCATGGGACAGCAATTTGCAAGACAAATATATGATGCAAGTAATTACCATATTGTTCCTAAATTCACTTGGTCGAATAAGCCATCTAGCGTTAGATAGGGTTACTTTTATCCACATTCAATTAGCAAAAACGAAACTGGACTGCCCCTTTATTCCAAGAAGAACACGCCAGTTTCTAGGAAACTGAAGAAAGCGTCACAAAACGTCACGAGATGTCATTGTTTGGTGACAAGAGGAGTCACGAGTCATCCTTCACATCATTACGAAAACTCCAACTTCCCTGTTATAAAATTACCCAGAGAACCAGGATCATCTGACCGGAAGAATTCGGCTGTGAGCTCCCGGAAGTATTTCCGATCCACCTTTTTCTGGTTACCCTGAAACAGAAATGGACACAGGGCTATGCATGCGCGTGACAAGGTTTGCAGAAGGGAAATGTCAGTTCCAAATAGCCAAAGGTTTATAAACACACAACAACGTTTTTCCATTGTAGTGTAAGGTGTCCCACATTGCAAGAAAAACACCGAAAAAATGGATGGCGCAGTGTTTGCTCCAAGGTTTTAGTGAACTATGTTTTCGCCAAAGAAGTATGTCACATTCTACAGGAATAGTATTTTGTTTGAAATCAAAAAGAAAATCTTCTATCCTTTCAAATGTTGGGAAGCATAAGTTGATTCTGACAGATGTCTACTCCAATGTAATCAGGACTATTTTCCTTACGTGGTGGCTGTCTGATTAACAAGTATATATCCCACCAGAATGGGAAGCCTCAAGTTCGGATAAGCCAGAGGTGGATTCGAACTCCTACCCGACATTACGCTGAAGATACGTTCGTTGCCAGATAGGCCAGATAATCTGTATTGAAAGGGGCGTGGTCACCCAAGTATTAGGTATTTTAGCTTTATCACAGAAAGACGTCAGTACTAGATATTTTTCTCAAGAAGTAAAAGTTACATACTTTTCGTTAATCCAACCGTCAACAGTGTACGTTAAGTGAGTGTTTAAAAATAACAAAAAAATGAAAGCTGAAAGTCAGCCAGAATATTTACATTGAGTGGAACTGGAGCATGCGCATAGCGCTCGGTAAACTTCATATGTAAACAAACGTGGCTAATGACACGCGTAAGAAAAGGACGTACGGCTCGCTCGTAATATGATTTTTCAAAAAGGGGGGTAAAAGACTGCTCAGGATGTTGTCTAGATTTGTAATTGGTTGTCATTTGTCGCAAATCTACAATGCCTGATTGATAGGTGCAAATGTTCTTGTTGTGGCGGTGTTAAGCGTCGAACATGGCCCGCCCTCTTTGTGTTGAATTCGAATAACGACAGGACTTGTCTGGGCCCGTACAAGCTATATACTCAATGGATATTTTTTTTTTATTTCAACATGGTTGATCTAGTTTATGAACGAAGTTCAAACCTACGTTAAGACGCCACGATCACAATTTGTTTAAAAATCCAAATTCGGGGAACATGTCTCTTTAAACCTAGGCGTTGAAGCCGAAATTCGTATACCAGCCGTCAATCCAAATTGGCGTTCCGGTTCAATAATCGCAAGACCAGTTTCCAAAAACCACAAACAACACAAACCGCCAAATAACTAAGAAAATATATAAATATAAAAATTAGGACGGATTCATGCAAAGAAAAGCAGTCAACAGTTTTCAACAATGACGAAATGACGTCATGAATGCTCTAGGCGGATGAATACAATCAGTATCCAAATCGTGTACCATTTTCATATATATAATGTCGATAAACTCTCACTGTAAACATCGGATACAAACGTCGGTGAATGTTTTTCACGCCAGGTGTCGATCAACTACATTATAACAATGCTCAGATAACAACACTCTACAACGACTAACGTCTGCTGTGCACATGCGTATAACTTTACGCTCTCTGTCAGTTGTACTTACACCGTGTACTTCAAAATTTAATCTTTCCAGACACGGTACTTACCTGTGAAAACATTAAAAAGGCGGATCGGGCATCTTTTGCGGGAACACCAAAGCTGGACATGGTGTATTCAAATTCGTCAGCGTCTATGTGACCATCCGCTGACAAAAAGGAATAAAAACATATAGACACAGGTATAAAGAAACCGCTA
Source organism: Acanthopleura granulata (assembly GCA_016165875.1). Taxonomy (NCBI): domain Eukaryota; kingdom Metazoa; phylum Mollusca; class Polyplacophora; order Chitonida; family Chitonidae; genus Acanthopleura; species Acanthopleura granulata. Next base: position 2,169,492 of record JABBOT010000036.1, read on the forward strand.
ATGATATAAACACCTGTTTTGAAACAAAATTCACTTTTAAAATAAAATTTGACAATTTTTATAATAATCCTACTGACTACTTGCAAATTGTAAAATTTACGAGATGAATTTTGACAAGCATTTTGTTAAAACTTATATTTTATGCAAATTTTTCAACAAGTGTTAAATATAATCAGGAGGAATATTTCAAAACTAACTTTTTCATTTCAAAGTGAATTTCTAGTTTATTTCAAATATGGTCAGTATTTATTTCAAAAAATTTCGGACGGATTATTTCAAAACTTGTGTTTCAGAATCTCTGATTTAAAAGTGGAAATTATTTCAAAGTTAGTAATTGGAATAATAATTGGTCTAACATCTTCAGATCCCGTGTGGGCCAAAAAATGGATTCCGAAGTATTATAAGAGAGTGGAAATTTGGAATGTCTTATGTTGCTGTAGGCCGACTCGGGATAGAGCTCTAAGGATTCTGGTCTGTAGGCATCACACTCTTGCCACTTGGTCACGACAGTTACCTCATTCAGTGTTCTGAACGGATAAGTAATACTGAGATTTACAAACCATTCATCATCAGGTTTGTACAACACGCAATCACCGGGAACACCTACACGTAATCGGACTAGACTTTATATCTATTCGTTCTTAGGGAGCGTGGGAAAATCAGCCAGCAACCTTTGGATGGAGGTGAGTTTCACCCGGGCTCTGCCCGGTTTTCCCACCTTAATGATGGCTGTCATCGTATAATTGAAACATTAAAAACACCAATGAAAGAAATAAATAGACAGTGCCATTGATTATCTGCTGACTAGCTCCCTATGCACGTTCGACATGCCATGTACCTGTATTCCTTCGTGGGTTTTATTTTTAGTACATTCAACGAACCTTTCATGTCTTTAGTACTTTATTTTTGCGACTTTATTGCCAGCCAGTTTATCCATTCATACACAATGAATTCTGTTCGATTCGTCTGTATCGCTGTTCTCAAGTAAGTTTCTCTTTTATGCGATGTCAGTGACGTCATTGCTGTGTGGAGGATATCGCACAGGGCCCAGGGACAACAATCGCCATTCGCTAAATACCTCAATTAAGAAGCAGGGTATGGCTTCACGAAGCTTTCCGAATTCGGCAAACTGCTTATCATTCATTCATTCAATTATTTGCCCATCCTTGAACACGCCAATTCATTCATTCATCCGTCTATCCACACATCTATCCATACACGGATTCATATATATAGTGCACACCAATGCGGTCGCTGTGAGTTCAAGCATATCTTAGGCTGGCTTCCTCTCCGGCCGTATGTGGGAAGGTCTGCCAGCAACCTGCAGATGGTCGTGGGTTTCCCCCGGGCTCTGCCAGGTTTCCTCCCACCATAATGCTGGCCACCGTCGTGTAAGTGAAATATTCTTGAGTACGGCGTAAAACACCAATCAAATAAATAAAATAAAGAAACAGATCAATAGTGTACCTATTCGTACATGTATGTCCATTCATCCATCGGCCATCTATTAATCCACTGATGCACCGATGCATTTATCCACCCATCCATGCCCCCAAAAATCCATGTACCCACCCATCCATCCATCCTTGCACTTATCCATGTTATATGTAATTGAGAACTACACACTTACCCGCTCTGTCCAGTAAGTTGAATTTATACTCGATATATCTTTCTAGCCACTCAGGGATGCGCAGAGTTGTCTCCTCTGCCGATTCCTTGTCCTTGGTCTCCTTTTTCTCCTCTTTCACGCTGTTGGCGTTAAATTTCTCCCACATTTTCAACTGGAAGATTAACAGTTACCAAGTGTTTAGATATATGTGAGTAGTAGATGTTTGCAACAGGAAGCGATAGCTATAAGCCAGCTAGTTGCCTAGAGTGCGCATGACCGGAATTTCTTTGCTCCGAGACAAACAAACCGACGTGGTAGTGTACAAGCATTGTAACCTTCTGCAGTCCCAATTGTGAGTTTACATGGGCTGTAAAGCGGTTTTAGGTCGAAAAGTAAAAAATGTAAAATACACAGAACAAATTAGAACTCACCGAAATCCTTGCCTGTCGCCAGCGCTAAACCATAGGCACAGACAACCATGCGTTTTTGCTCATCCCATGTATGACCCGTTCTGCTCATGCGCAATGATGCATCACTCGAAACAACTATTTTGGTCATGATTTCGTCCATTTTCGCATAATTCGTCACGTAATCTCACGGATAACACATGTATATGCACCATCTGACAAAGCCGACTTCCTCATTACACGTGTATCTCCCAGTTCACGCAGATTTATCCGACTCATCATACGCGTATCTCCCACTTCACGCACACTTATCCGACTCATACGTACACGTAGATCACCAAAACGTACCACAGCATGTCTTAGATTAATCTCATCATTCAATCCACATCGCATGTCATCGTTGCCACGCACATCCTGCATATGTTACACCAAACATCACCTCGAATTTATTCATTTTTCCCCTGGTTTCCCGCTACAGTCACTGACTTACCCACTTCTCACACGTTATCTTCCCGTCACAGTCATTAACTTACCCACTCCTCACATGTTTTTTCTCCCTAAACTCACTAACTTACCCACTCCTCATATGTTATCTTCACTTCACAGTCACTGACTTACCCACTTCTCACACGTTATCTTTCCGTCACAGTCATTAACTTACTCACTCCTCACATGTTTTTTCTCCCTAAACTCACTAACTTACCCACTCCTCATATGTTATCTTCACTTCACAGTCACTGACTTACCCACTTCTCACACGTTATCTTCCCGTCACAGTCATTAACTTACTCACTCCTCACATGTTTTTTCTCCCTAAACTCACTAACTTACCCACTCCTCACATGTTTTTTCTCCCTAAACTCACTAACTTACCCACTCCTCACATGTTTTTTCTCCCTAAACTCACTAACTTACCCACTCCTCATATGTTTTTTCTCCCTAAACTCACTAACTTACCCACTCCTCACATGTTTTTTCTCCCTAAACTCACTAACTTACCCACTCCTCACATGTTTTTTATCCCTAAACTCACTAACTTACCCACTCCTCATATGTTTTTTCTCCCTAAACTCACTAACTTACCCACTCCTCATATGTTTTTTCTCCCTAAACTCACTAACTTACCCACTCCTCACATGTTTTTTCTCCCTAAACTCACTAACTTACCCACTCCTCGTATGTTATCTTCACTTCACAGTCACTGACTTACCCACTTCTCACACGTTATCTTCCCGTCACAGTCATTAACTTACCCATTCCTCACATGTTTTTTCTCCCTAAACTCACTAACTTACCCACTCCTCATATGTTATTCTCACTTCACAGTCACTGACTTACCCACTCTTCACATGTTATCTTCCCGTCACAGTCACTGTCCCCATCATCTTGTAACCTCCGCCACAGCTCTATGAACAGCCCCTGGGTCTCGGTGTACCGCTGAGAACCCACGGGCCAGCCGCTCATCTCACATACTTGCTGGAAAGATCGAAAAGCACAACGAATTTAATTATTTTTTTGATTTGTGTTTTAAGCGGCTCTCGAGAATATTTCACTTCCACGACGGCGGTCAACATTATCTTGAGAGGAAACTGTGCAGAGCCAGGGGAAACCAACGCCCATTCGCAGGTTGCTGGCAGACCTTCCCAAGTACGATCGGAGAAGAAACCAGCGTGAGCTGGGCTTGAATTCACAGCGACCACAATGGTGAGAGGAACCTGGGAGAGCCTCAATGAAAGGTATATGAAAATTGTGTTGACAACGATTCCGCTTTACCCTTAAAAGAAGACTTTGACTGTGTAAGTTTTGCAGTGTTGGGCCGTGTAGGGCCCCCGTGAGACCGTGTTGAGATGTGAATTTGAATTTACCAGTAGCTGTGACACATTCTCCAGTTCTCTAATTCAGCTGACAAATTTTCATGTAAGAATGAAACGGTTTTTTGACGGCAATGTAACAATAACTAGCCAGTTTGATTTGTGCGATTAGCAAAAGGACTGAACGCAGGTAAGAACGGCATTGCTCTATTTAATATGCGACAGTTTTTTTGTTATATTCAAACTTGGAAACTTCTTCGAGTTATATGGAAATAAAACCGAATACTCTGAAAAACTGAATAAAACTGGTTATTTACAAGTAAATTCCTTAAACGACCTCAATTCAATCGTAAGCCTAAAATGCACATACCTTTCGCGCCAGTTCGAAATCTTTCCATTCTAAAGTGCCGTCCTTATTCAGATCTGTACAAACGGATACAAAAGAATGCATTAGGAATATAACCTAAGCATTGTTAAAGAAAAAGATTTTTAAAAAGTGTGTCCAGCAATTTTGACGTAAACTTTCCAACCAAGCATTGTTGTAGGAAATAAAAGGACTTGTTTATGTTCATCTAATAAAATGAGAAATTCTTTTTCAGAACCAAAGGTGGACAAAGCCTTTGCACGTTCTTTTAGAAAATAAATTTCATCCACTTTCCTTGATCTACATCAAGAATAGAGTTCAAGTAAAAACCTTTGAAAGGGAAAATAAGGTTACTAAACTTTTGTAACGGAGTTACGTGTAATTGGACTTTCTTTAATCCCTTAGAATGACTGGAACATGGTACGACAGTACTAACGTGTTACATCAAGGTGTTTATCAAGTAAGTAAAATAAAACTTGTTTCTGTAAAAAGCAAGACAGTACAGCGTGCCCATCGTAAAGCCTCACGGCGTTTGTACTCACCAAAAAACGTATGGAATTCGTGTAAAAGTTTCTTCTGTTGGAATGTTGACAAGGCTGGGTCTCCAAAGACGTTACCCATTCTGAACTTCCGACCTATGGCGTCAGCAACTACAACAACAACACATACGCCATTATTGTGCGATCGCTGTGAGATCAAGTCCAGCTCTTGCTGGCTTCCTATTCGACCCTACGTGGGAAGGTCTGCCAGAAATCCGTCGGTGGCCGTGGATTTCTACAGCAGAAACTCATTGCCCCAGGTTAGGCTGGAGTTATTCTCAAGCGAGTGGCATGATGGATCATGGCACGGGGTCCAGTGTGATTTGAAAAAGCGCGACATCAGCATAAACCTACACTGTCATCGACTTTTCTCTAAGTCTGTTTCTGACACTGTAATGTTTGAAAGTGTTATCAAGTAACAATACTATTAGCATAATATATCCTTCATTCAAGAAATCTATTTTCTCTCTTGTTGCTCTGTGATGTCACGCCAGTATTGCTTCAGAGTTCGACGCTAGAAACTCTGTTGCAAATCCACTGCCCTGGACAGTATTGTGTCTTTGTTACTGAAGTTGTGGCGTCTTTTCTCGCCTTTTGGGATGCTGCTATTGTGAAACAAATGATATGGGCCGATGAAAGGTTGGACACTGTAGTGTTTATTTCGGTCAAGCATTTTTTCCTTACAGCTACTGTGACAGTGGAAATTGACATTTGACCGTGGTCCATCGGCTAGCACGCAACGCAGCCATTCTGTCTGTTAACAATAACTGTTCCAAGCGAAGAACACTCCTGTTACCTGAAGCTGTAGTAAGGTGGTAGTGTTGCCGTTGAAACTTAAGTATATATGTAAATTTATAACATGAAATGATCAAGATACTTACTCCCGTTACAACACAGTGGCCTGGAAATACTGTGCGATGTTGTTCACCAGCGTACTTGTTATCATTTAAACATATAACATTAAAACTGTGTCCTGTCCCTATGTTATTACATGTTACATTGAGAGTCATCTCAGAACATTTACGCGAGAGGTTATAAACACGTGATATCTCCTAGCTCTCTGATTGGTCAATCCCCAATAAGATGAAAAGCATGGGCGCCTTCAAGGTTTTTGCCTTCAAGAGAGAATTGTGTAAACTGCTCGATGAACTGTGCCTCATTCAGGACCTGTGTTTTACTTTAAATAATTATGGCAGTCCAAAATTTTGTAACTGCCTTTTCTTTGCAATCACATGGGCTTCCAACTCATCAGTGTGTGGAGTCTGTTGTGTCACTTATTATTCTCACTGATTAAAGGCAATTTTATAATGATTATAACTTGTTTTACAGACAGCTGAATACAGACGACAACTTGACTATAATCATGGTGACACGTGCGTTCATTGTATGCCGCGATGAACGTTTAAATACGAAAGGTGCATGGTGTACTTCGCAACACGGGAACCAAGGAGGTTACGCAGGGCCCCTGTTGAGGTGTCGCTGTGAGTTAGGTGCTAGTCGAGACCGCAGACATCCGGGCACTTCACCCGCTTGAGACAGCTCCAAGCAGACGACGAGGTAAAGAATAACATGGGAAGGGAAGGAAAACTGAACAACACTGGGCGATATTCCGAGAACTGCGACTGATAATAACCAGATATTACAGTATGTTTTACAACAAAAAAATCCGCAGTTTGGAGGGAGTGGTCAAAACCATCCCTCAGCACTGCACAATGTGCCCTGTACCGATACATAGGGGCGGTTATCCTAACTAACGATTATAATATCACAATTACCATTTTTAAAATGCCACTAATGAATATATTATGAATGATTCATGCTTTCATTCATCTTCCAATTGGTTTGACGAGTTTGACCTGACACATGTGAAATTTCCCATATTAACTTCCATCCTACTAAACAAAGGTTAACACGATCAAGGTACACGGCGCTATACTTCAAACAGAGTAGGATACTGGGAACAAGCCAGATCAATACATGGGCCCATGCATTGCGGATAGTGGAGTAGAGGTGCATGTATGTTCCATAATGGGGGGGGGGGGGAATGGAAAGGTGACATACTTTTTAAACCCGTGAGGTTGAGCTAGTGTGAAGCAGAACGTGCAGGCATTGTGGCGTCGAAAACGGTCTTTAATGTGACTTTTGACCGGTCTCCATTCAGCACCGCACAGTCACACGCAATCAGGAAGGCTTGTTTATGTTAAGTAATCCCTATGTATCGTGTTCACCCGACAGTGGCATGCTCTTAATTCTGGTATCAGCTTGTCAGACCTCGGCCCATGAGGTGGTGAACTGGAATCAATCAATTAATCAACATGAGTAGGCGAGCGAAGGAATGAATTAATGAAGGAAGGAAGGAAGGACTGAGTGAGCGAATAAATGTATGAAAAACTGAAAGAATGAATCCTTTAATTAAAGGATCAATCAGCTGATCAATATATAATGGAATCAGTAGATCAATGAATCAGCCAATCATTACATCCATCAACCAATAGGTGAAATAATGAGTGAAGAAGAACTAATAGATAAATGAAAGAAAAAAAGATTTTCCTAAAGAAACCGGTATGAAAAGCACTTATGTTCGTCAGCAACGAGACATTTTAGTGCACGTTACTATAATGCTTCAAAGAGTATGTTTTGTTGAGTTCGGCGTCAAACACCAAATAAATAAATAAATAAATAAATAAATAAGTGAACAGTGAATCTGTCCGAGGAGTCCTGACTGGCCCTCTCAAAGTAGGCCCTGTGATCACCTCTCATCTAGACCCTATGCTCACATGACGTGCGTACACGGCAGCTACTTGTGTACATCTACAGTATTAGTTTTGTGCAGAACATTATATCTGAAAATAGACTTCGATTTTCTTCAATCCTCCGTGCACTGTCAAACCTTTCCAGTCGATTTACTACAGACGCAGTTTTGCTCTCCGCTCACATCACATCGATCCCTCTGACACGATGACAGGAATGTTAACACAGCATTCACAGATACTGACAGGGTCCCGTCAGCTTTCCTCTCAGGCTGTGCGACATGAAGACTATACAGAGATCCAGTTTATCTATTTATTTATTTGATCGGTGTTTTACGCCCTACTCAAGAATATTTCCATGACCATCGGCAGGTTTCTGGCGGACCTTCTTACGTACAGCCGGAGAGGAGGCCATCAAGGGCTGGACTTGAACCCACAGCGATCTCATTAGTGAGAGGCACGAGGTCATAACAGCGACCCAGTTACTGATGTCTCTACATATATATTCAGACCATCGCTAGGACACATGAGGCGCGGGCTCAACACCCCGGGCTCAACACCCACTGCTTGCAGGGCTTTGGAGGCAATGCGTGGAAGACGATGCCCGTCTGGCTGTTGGCACAGTCTAACGCTCTCTGAAAACCGCTTAACGTCTAGCAGTAGGATGTATATATATTTGTGCTTCACAGGAGCGTAAGTCCAGCAAAACCTTGCCAAAGGTCGGTGGTTTAACCCGGGCACTCCGGTTTCCTGCACCCATACAGCTGACTGTCGTAGTATATAATCGTGAAAAAATTACAAGTATGGCGAAAAATAACACTCAAACAAGTGAATAAATATAAAAGTAGGGTGCATCGACATTCGACTGAACTGGGCAAATGCTAACAGCTTAATAGTTAAGCTGCTACGTGTACAAATTAACACAAAACCTTTGCGAAGTACACGCAAAATAATAAAGAGAGACCTTAAGACAATCTTCATATTTTGGTTTATTAGATGTGTAAATCTGTAAATTGTTGAGCACTAATACAGCTGCAAATACAGGCGTTGTTTTCATATTAATTATCCCTTTTTAACACCTTTCCACTCCATTCAGGTGTTTTACACCGTATTATAGAATATTTCGTTTATATATTAATGGTCAGGTGTTTGGATTGATAAAATCGGGTAGCGTCTCTCAAAAGGCACCCATCTCGTTAGGTATAAGTGTATGATTATTACCCTCTCAGTGCTTACCTTGAAATGGTGGCGGGCTTTATCCGGGATAAATCCAAAAACATTCAGTTCTGCTCTGAACCCATTTTAAACGCAATAACAGGGAAATCAGCAATTGGCAATGCGTGCCTATAGCACGCAGTGTTACAACGTCTTTTGAGCAGTTTGAGCCTTAAGCCCACGAACTAGGGAGCTGTTATTTCATCGCTTATCACACGACACTCTTATCTAACCGACACGGTTACCGGTGAGGTTTGTTCCCCTGGCACACAACCCAGGGTACGGGCAATACACTGACTTCTAACATCACATGAATCCTAGCTTTATTTTTCATCTTCAGTTAGTCCAGCTTTTATTAAAATCGATATGATTCTATACAATGACAAGCACAGCTGGTTGTCTTGATGGAGGGTTGATAGCCCCGGCCCACGTGACACAGGATCGACCAACCAAGGACGAGAAAAGAAACGACGTTTGATCGACGAATGAAAAGTCAGGAGACAAAATCTCTTATGAACCGGAAGCTGTAAAAATAACACTACATATCTGCAAGGCCATAATTACTTTGATAGTTAGCAGGACCTTCTTTGAAGATTGTTTTGTGTTACCGTAAATTTGAAGGCGAAAAGAATCTTTGAAGAAATTGCTACAATTAAAAAAATAAAATTTGAAGGGTAAAATTTACTTCACGGTCGTTACAATTACGAAAATAAAGTTTTTCAGAGGGAACAGCTGCATTTTATTATTTATTGTACGTGCAAAAAACCGAGAAATTGTTGATATTCACCATTCTGCAATGTTCAAGTGGACGGTCGCGTTGTGTAAATCAAGTCAACAACTCAACAATCATCAAGTAAATAGAATAAAATAAATATCTGTATAAAAAATAAAGAAATAGACATATATATGTATACTCGGTCGGAATCCATGAGATTGTAGATGAATAAATGAATAAATATAAATTGTAAATATAATTATAATATGTTGTATTTGTTTATTTTTAATTATCAAATTAACCTAAATTTGTAACGCGACTTGTAATATTCAACTCAATAAACTAAGCCCAACTAAAAAAGAATAAGCAAACGAATTTACCTGTTAGAACAGAGGAGGCGTTTGTTAGAACAGATTGGGCGTTTGTTTGCAGAAATTTACCTGTTAGAACAGAGGGGGGTTGTTTGCAGAATGGAACACAGTGTGCATTGCTCCATTCTTGACAAAAACCCAAGACTGTTCTTTGGTTCATTAGATTTGCCCACCGTTTCAAACATTTCCCTTCACAAGTAATTATCAGGAGTTTTCCATGTTATGGACAATAAAATTTAAAACCTTACAAAACATGGAAAGATTTTTACATTTCCGTTGTAAGGAAAAGGATATTTTTCAACTTTTCATCACGCAAAAATGCCAAATATACTATATATAGTTTCATTATCTACACCTAATCTAATCATTTTAATTATTCTTCTGTATGTAAACATACATCACGGTTATCGCCATTTTATGTAAACAGCCCTGGAGCATCACGGTTATCGCCATTTTATGTAAACAGCCCTGGAGCATCACGGTTATCGCCATTTTATGTAAACAGCCCTGGAGCATCACGGTTATCATAGCCTATGTATTTCAGTCCATATATTTTCTTCCGAGCCTTTTTTTTCCCCTTTTTTCGGCAGAATATAGGTGACACCTGTCGCATTGAGCATACGTTCTCCACAGGCCTTCTGTTTTTTATTGTATATAAATCTAAAATACATTTCACAAGGCAAAAGCTATGGGGAGAGCATAACAATGGAGAGCGCAATTATAGATTGTCACACAATCACAGCGGACAAATGATGTATGGCGGACAAATGATGTATGGTGGACAAATGACTGATGGGGAACAAATGAAATATGGACTTTCAAAACTGCATCTCACTGGCTTTAGGGTCATGTAGTACTAACTGATTAAAACTATGCCAAGCATAGGCACATCTTAAAGATATCACAATCAAGAATGTTACAGCTAATTGGTGATTCATCTTAGTGAAATAGCCCCTGTCAGGTAAATTAGTGGCTAATTAAGGCTATATACTTCACCTCAGCCACACGCTGGCTTCTCGGTTGGCTGGTTGTTGAATTCAAGTTTAAGGAGGAATGGTAGGTTCTGTCAAACTGGGTCTGGCTACAGGTTTTCATGTGGGTTTTGCTTTCATTTTAAAACCACGGCACAAAAGAACCTTGGAATTTGGGCTACTTATCCATAGGACTTCGGAGAATGTTTGGCAGTACTAATCAACGTTATGGGCAATACATAACTCATTCATATGATGGTGGCAAGGTTTGGCCAGCGAAAACAGGACACCACAAGAGAAAAGCGTGGGTTTGGAGTTCTAAAGCACTGGATGGCGCCTGCGTCTGTCGTTGATGGACTTCTCAGTTGTTCATTTTGATATACAAATTCTCCAAGGAATTCACGTCACTACCATGTGTCAGCACCAGGTGCTTGACAGAGATATTCACTTAATAAGGGAAACAAAGGAGTGGGAAATGGACATAAACCTGTTACCCACTGATCAACGACTAGAAGGGACTTCCGGTAGAGGTGATTCGACCCCCTCAGGACGCATGCGTTTGTTCATTGAAATATGCAACACAAAAAAATTCAACCTTTGAGATGAATCGAAAAATTATTAGTAAAAACTTGGCACACACTTACTTTCCGAAAAGAAGGCCTTAATTTTTTCCAGCTTTGTACCCATTTCGGCAGGGTGTTTCCTTTTGTTTCTCTTCCGTCAAACGTCCAGCACCAGCGGTACTAAGGTTGATATATCCGTAGTCTTCTCTATATCATAACAGCCATTCACTTCACCGTAGCATGTGGATATGCTTCTTTTCATATGGTTACTAACACCGGGACTGAGATTAGAGTACATGTGTCAGTGATTTCGCACGGCAATGCATGTCAAGCCTCCACCAGTCTCCACGCAGCCCAGACACTGTTATACGTATGCCCAGGGTTAGCAAATGTTTCAACAGTCTGACAGCATTATGAACAACCTTGTATCTCTTTGTTGTATGGAGAACACAAAACTGGAACGAGAGGAAGCACCTGTTACGTTTACCTATACTGTTAGCCTGTGGAAGCCCTTAACCGTAAAGTGTCCGAGCTGACAAAGGTATGCGGCTGTGTGCAAGGCTTGTCATTACGGCACAGGGATTGACTTCAAGGTAGAGTCTGTCCCGAGGGGTGAGGGAACAGGGCCGACGTACTTCGCATTCAGCTCTAGTCCGTCCGGGTATTATAATGCGACTTTACAACAAAGCACTCGATTACCGTTGGCACTGGGGGATTTGCACTGCTCTCAGGTCGTGGCATGTTTGCACGGACTTCCTGTAGACGGCCAAACCCGCTTCTGGAACTCATTGTTCATACTGTGACACGTGCTTTTCTTTTCACAAGAAAGTTGACAACAACATTGTATATCCCGCCGGCCCAATGACGGTCGCTGGCCAGCACAAATCACATCGGAAGGCTGTTTCATAATTAGTCTGCAAAATGTCTTTCATGCCATTGAAGTATAGACGCTATACCCAGACAGGTGCTTTGTCTCCCATCCTTGAAAGTTTTGTCCATGTACTAATTTGCTGTGTAGGCTAACAATTGGTATACTGTAAATTTCGATGTTTAGCTCATAAACACTTTTATGCACCAGATATTAAACACTTGTACTATAGTACAGCCTATATTCATGTTTTAGAGGTTTATGATTCATACTTAAATATACGTATGTGTGTGTATTTATTAAACACTCTTGTGTTAAGTTTAATCGGCCATTCAACGCCTTGGGCGTTGGTCATTTTACAATGTACACATAGGTCCATACTAAGACTGGAGTTAAGTTTGAAAGGACATTATACCCTGTACAATTAATATAATCAAAAGAAACGCCCATGCTGAACTTTAAGTTTGGCTTGTTAGCGCTTGTATTACCATCTTATTTAACTTGGATCTGTATTTCTTAACATCTCTATGATACTTGTTTCTTTATTACCATTAGAACACCAATAATTGTTTTTAATTCATTTTAATGGATGGTCTGTTTTCGTTCCGTTTTTCTTTTCGGAACTTTCTGCTTACACAACACCCATTAAATCACTGAAATAAAACTTCCGGTTTGTATGTGACGCGGGACTTACGGAGGTAGAGTACGGAGGAAACGGCCGACCTTTAGCGTTAAGGAAACCTAGTAGAGTTCTTAAGAAACCTTGTGGAATACGGAGGTAACCGCAGATCCTAGGAGTGGAGGAAACCTGTTAAATTTGGGATGAAACTGTAGAACATGGGAGTGAAGGAAACTAGATAGACTTTGAAGGAAATCTGCAGTTCGGAGGAAGAAACAATCACCTCTCTGATAGTCGAAAACTTGGTAAAACTCAATAAAAACAACAGCTCTTCTGCAAGTCGCAAAACTTGGTAAAAATCAATAGAAACAACCGATAAGTGGATGAAACAGACCTCAGAGGAAACACTGTAATATGTACTTGGCAGCCCATTTAAAACTGCAAAAGCCAGAGGTGTATTTTATGTGTACAAATTCCTGATATCATCAACAACACAATACTCTGATATACGAAAGTTGCACGGAATCGACAGTGTGAATACCCAACAGACGCCAATCACATTTATCGTCAGATATATGCACATTTTCAGTTGCACAGAAGCAAAGTGTTACATACGTACAACAAATATTATGAGGGGTGAATCAAAGGGTTATGGAAATGATCTGGGGCTGCGTACGATCAACTTTAGTTTTCTCTTTCTGATGATGGTCAAACAAATCCTCCAACACAACGATATGTTATAATTGGTGTACTTAAAACCAGTTCCGGTATATGGACAACAATATAATCATATATCATGTATATCAACAAGATTAGAAACACATAACTACTAACGTCAACACAAAATGACGAAAGATACCGAAAAAAAATTCTTATTTTTCAACAATTATCATTCATTGGTTTTTTGCATTACAGCTGTCTCTCTTCAGCATGACGGTAAATACCTGTCGTCGAGGGTTGTGTGTTCATTCGACACATAAATCACAACAAAAATAAACACATACATTCCAACTCATCAAGATGTATGCAACAATCCATGATAAATAGTTATAACAATAAAAGCAAAAGGTTAACTGTTGTTCCCTACAATTAATGTATCACAGTTTATTAATGGTAGAGGCAAATTATTACAAGTATTTCCAAAAGAGCCTTCAGATCATATTGCAGGGCTTTTAATCTTGTTTATTACAAAAATAACCCGTATAGGGGAAGGTCTGCAAGCAACCTGCGGAGGGTGGTGGGAAGGTCTGCCAGCAACCTGCGGATGGTCGTGGGTTTCCCCCGGGGTCTGCCCGGTTTCCTCCCACAATAATGCTGGTCGCCGTCGTGTAAGTGAAATATTCTTGAGTACGGCCTAAAACACCAATCAATAAATAAATAAAATAAATCACAAAAACAACTTTGTAGCACGTTCGCCGTGAAAACACTTGTGCATAGAATGCTTAACCTGGACTTGATCAGACGGCGTGTTAACACAAATCACATAATGTGTCGTGTAGTACATGTACGGATTTATGCGTCTTTGTACTCCTTGTGTTGTCCCAATGCCCTGCCTTCACATCAGCCCACCACAGAAACAAACTCTCCCGGTTCAGCGTTAAATCCATCTCTGGCTCAGCACTAAATCCGTCCCTCAGCATTAAATCCACCCTCCGCTCAATGCACAACGCAGTTTTCAATTAGTGAAGCCGTCTTATGTGTCTTACAATGTCATACAGCAAAGTTTTCGACCGAAAAGTAAAATCAGACAGGTAAGTCATCAACAAAAAGTAAGAGTTACAAAATCCCAGTTCAACAAGAACAGTGTCAAAGAGGTACATGTATGATGGAGTCTTAATCGAGGGTGTCATTTTCATAAACAAAATAGCAAACAATAATGGCTGAAAACCTTCCCGCAGAACCTTCCCGCAATTTACACAATGTGTGTTATAAGAAAAGATGTAACGAATGATTATGTTGTCGTTTACAAAACGAATAGCACGTGGATTTTATTTAACTTTATGCTGATACTACCACCAGCTTACTCCACCCCAATCAGCTCATTTCTTCCTCATCCACTCTATCACCATTATTTGGCGATATCTCATGGTTCATATATTTACTCTTTCGGCCACACCGGGATTTGAACTCCTGTCCTGGCGTGTAGCGCTATATCCTTTCAGCATGAATTGATTTACAGGGAAATTTCTACTAGTTTAAAGCCTGAAAAAGGTGCTCCCCTTCTGCACGTGGTCACCCCTAAACCCACCCCGCCACAGAATAACATCGTAATATAGGAATAGTACGTTTGACTTCATTCTGGAGATAAAGCTACTTCACGGACGCTATTTAAAGATCAATCGTGCATGCCTTCGCTTAAGCAATTAAAAAACGTCCATACCCTTATATAAACAAGTTAAATCTTATTTCACTGACGCTTAAAAGATTCAAAATCATTCACGACGTAGCTTAAACAATTTAAAATCACGTTTGCCTTTGTTTGAGAAAAAAAATGAAATCATACTTTCACTTTTTTGAGTAATTCAAATTCACTTTCAAACTTGCTTAAAAGATCCAAATCACTTTGATGACTGTCTTTGTACATGGATTGCGTCCAACTTGGCATCAACAATTGCTTTAACCGTACTTAAGTCGTCTTTGAACAGCACAATGTAAGTACATGTAGCTAGTGAGGAGTAACACAGTTCATATAAATGTATGAAGTATTACAACCTACACCTTGCTTTTTTGGGTTGTGTCACTCGGGGCCATGCTTCCGTATCCCGGCGTGCTTTGCGGTCTTGGCATGGCAGCTTGATATGATACACTTCCGCCGCCCATCGCTTCCATGTAAGACGGCGGCTGTTCCGGTCCCGCTGGGCCAGGCAATACTGGATAAACCGCTCCTGCAGAAGAAATGAATTTGAGGCCATTGTATTTTCAACCATTTAATACTTTATTTCTACCCTGGATTCCATGTGGACTCCTGGTTTTTATTTTTTTTTTTTTTTTTTTTTTTTTTTGTCATGGGTGCGATGTAGATGTTCATACTGAACAAGACACCAGAGTGTTGAATATGACCAGGGAATGTGTGTTGGTCTCTGCTATATCGCTAAATGGCGGAAGTGAAGATATAGAAAGTAGAATACAAGGAAATCAGAGTTTCGTCTGGTTAAAGTTTAAAGTGAAAGAATAGACGTTTGCATATTTATTTCCATTTAAGGTAGATTGCTTCTGTCTTTAAAAAGTCAAGTTGAGGCATGTGTAAATAGACGCAAGATAATAGAGTCTTGCCATTTTAATAAATAAAAATGATTAAGATTTTCTTCGAGCAAAATCATTCTCGGGACACATAGTACGTTTTTTACGTACATGTAGTGTGTCAGTGTTAAATATCGACTTACCTGGGTATTGCTGGGGTGGGTAGTTAGTGAAGGCCCCCGGGTTCCAGGCCTGGGGCGGAGGTTGCATTACCGAGCCGGAAATACCGCCCTGAGGCAGGATCGAGGTGGACGTCACGGAGATCACCGCAGCGCCCCCTGGCGGTTGGGAAGACAGGAAGTTTGTGGCCATCCGGCGGTTGTCGTCTCTGGCCTTGTTGTACTCGCTGACGAGGCACGGCAGGCGGAAGTAGTCTATCAGGTAGCCGATCCCAAGCACTCCAAATGTGAAGAAGTAGAGAGCTCCCCAGCCGTGTCGGCGCAGGTAGAAGTGATGGAGACCCGTGAAGCCGAAAGGAAACAGCAAAATATAAGCGTCGTCCAGGTATTTTTTGTCGCCATTTTTGATTACACTTGTGCTAGTCAAGATCGGTTGAACTTTTTCGTTCGCGCGTCGCACCAAGCAGGGTATACGGAACCAGTCAAATACCCAACCAACGCCCATCAGGCCAAATGTAAAAGTGTACAGGATGCCCCAGACTGGCCGGTTCAAGTAGTAGTGGTGACCACCCAGGATGCCAAGGGGAGACAACGCGAACAGGTACCCGTCAAAACTGTTTTTCGTCTGCAGTTTAAGATCGTTGGCCTCGAGTCGGTTATTAAATTCGTCCACCATAAAGGGAATGCGGACGGCATCAATGAGCCAGCCTATTCCGAACACACCGAAAGTGAACACATAGAGGATACCTAGCCCGTAGTTCCTCAAGTAGAAGTGATGAAAGCCTGAAAATACATTGGTGGGAGGTATTATTTATACTGATTTCTTTATTTTGTCGAGCATGGCATTATACGCAACAATCAAGCAAGTAAATAAAATTTATTAAAACAGCAGGCCTAAGTTAAATGCTCATTTATCTACTAATTTTAGTTAGTCTGTTATCCACTTGAGTTATGGTTTTTCATGTGGGCAAAAATATTTTATGTAATGTATGTATGGTACACGAAAGATTTTAGTTTAAAAGATGGAGAAAACCTCCCTGAACATGAATAAAGCCGTTAAGGGAACGGAAACAACCATACTGGAGGTGGAGGAAAACGTGTTCAGCACGGAAGCAACCTATCTGAGAACGACTGAAGCCGTTCAGGTTACAAAAAGAGTCATACTGAGGGCGGGGAAAACGTGTTCAACCTACTGGAAACCGCCCTAGGCACGGGTGAAGCCGTAAGGCACGGAAGAAGCGCCATACTGAAGGTGTAGGCAACCGTGTTCAGGTTGGAGGAAAGCCGCTGAACAAGAAAGAAACCAGTGCTGCTCTTCAGGAGTTACTTTGGACAAAATCCCAGGTAGGAAGTCAAGGTGAAGTCAGCTGGATTTGAACCGTTATCTGGGTCATAAATAAAAGTATCGGTCTCTTGATCATTCAAACTAAAGAAACCTTACATAGATTTGCAGGTAAATTTTCACACAAAACGAGCATATACATAAGGATACGAATGGAGAAAATAACACAAAACTTTTCCAGATTGTATAAAAATAAAAAGGCTGAGAGCTTAATTGGAATAGCATCCCTTATGTGATTACATTTTGACATTATTTTTCTTTAATTTCATAAGTCATTATATATACATGTTTACCAATTTTATTTACTAATGACTGTGTACATAAAGAGATATTATTCCCCAATCAAAATTAATAATTGTGTGGACTTACCGAAAAATCCGCATGGAAACCAGAGAATGTAAGCATCGAATGCGGACTTTTCGTCCCGAGTGGACGGGTTCCGCAACTTTCGGTTTGTATCGGCCACAAGACACGGGACTCGGAACAGATCGACGACATACCCAACTCCCAGTAACCCAAACGTGAAGAGATAGGCTAAACCAAATCCCGTGCGACCAAGGTAGAAATGATGAGCTCCCAGAAATCCGAGCGCGAGGGCCAAGATGTAGGTTTCTACGATGGACTTCTCCTTGATGGCATTTTGGAACGTTATGCGTACGTTCGGGCTGCCGACGATGTTTGCCGAAGCGTCCCGACTGACAACAGCTCCTGGTTGGCTAGTTCCCTGACCACGACCACGTCCCTTTCCCATTGCGATGTATGTTTGCCTGTGTAAAAAAAAAAAAAACAGAAAAAAAGCAGCAGAAATATTAACACCATAACTAAAATAAGGCCTCTATATCAACAAACGCTCAAAAAGCTAACATAAAAATGTACCGATATTTCTACTTCTTAAACACAGTTCTTGTATATACAAGAGAGTTCTGACACGTAAAACACAGTTCTGAGAATCAAAAATGTTCTGCACGGTACGCAAGCCATGTTCCAGTTCGCAAAACCTAGTTCTAATGCATAAGACCTAGTTCTAATGCACAAGACATAGTGTTGATACATAACACACTGTTCAGGTACATGTACATTCACGCAGAACAGAGTTCGGCTATGCATAAGGCGCTCAAAACCGTCGTTATATACCGTCGCCGTAAGTCTGTTATAGCTACCAACATGTCCGGCTATATTCGCTTCGCATCTCTGGTTGTATAACAGGGATTATTAAGCTCTGCCTCATCACTTCGTGTACCAGGTGATAAATTCAAAATACAACATCTTGATGCGCGTTTATTTTTATTACTCATTTTATTTACTTTATTGCTGTCTCACTCCGAACCCGATCAGTTTTGTCTTGTGTTTATACCACGGTCGAGTATATGGGTGGAGGAAACCTGTTTGCCCAGAGTAAACCACCGCCCATCTCTAGGTTCCTGACAAACCACCTGACTTAGAGTGACAAACAAAACAGCGAGAGCTGGGTTCGAACACGCGAGCATCAATGACAAAGGGCCTAGCAGTCGCAGCACATTCTATTACAACAGGCTTCTCACAGATCGTCATGTCATTACGGGACTTGCCATTTATTGGTAACTAAGCACGTCATGTCATTACGGAACTTGCCATTTGTTGGAAACTAAGCAGTAGGCAGATACATGTGCGTGTACATGACATTACGTGACGTCACGGGCTTATCTCTGCTCTCACAATCATGGAGGTGACATAGTTAACATTCTGTGGTCAACGACTTTATTTGGAGGACGAAACCTTCCAGACATATGGACCGACTAACACCCTACGTGTAAACAGACACAACTTTATTATTTTTCTTCTTCATTTACACTGTATTTACTGATTTATAGAGGGTGACGTAGTGTAATCATTACATCAACAAAGGAATTGTTCTCTTCCTGTACAGTACTTGTATGAAGCCAAATGTATTTTTCACTGGACTTCCTGGGTTTGCTGTCACGAACAACATGGACAGCCAAAAATGTCACACCCGCCACGAGCCACATGGACAGCGTGACATCTTACACCCGCCACGAGCCACATGGACAGCGTGACATCTTACACCCGCCACGAAACCAGATGGACAGCGTGACAATTTACATCTGAATTGTAATAAAGCCGGGAAAAGTATCATCTTCTGCTGAAGCCAGTCCGGGTATCTTTATATAGCCTGACATGCCTGAAGAGTCCGGTAGAGTATACAGACCTGCCAACAAGTGCTACTCCTGCATGGGAACGAGATGCACTATACATTACCCCAGAACACGACTGGTTTCTTGGCGTGAATTCGTCATGTTTGGGTTATATTTTGAATTGTTTAATGTTATCTTTTATTTTGAGTTGTTTAATGTTATATTTTAGATGAAATTTGTACACAAATATGCGACGAGGGTCAGTTTTATCCTAGGGTTATCGTGATATTTACTGAGTACATTTGATTATGTGTGATTATGTGCTTATGTAATAAGCCGATATGTCCTAAAGATGTATAGTTTCATTTGACTGAAGTTTTGTAACTTAGTGTACCACCTATAAATGTGTCACGATTGTCAGGCTCATTAGTGCAAAAAGGACACCTGTCACCTGCCAAACGCCTGTCACCCTAAGCTCCCACCCACAAATCCTTATCCCCCAATGCTGACCCCGATCCCCCAATTCATCTCCAAAGATGTATAATGTATGGACCATCGGTAGGCCTATTTGTAATGCGGATAGGTAAACAACAACCACGTATAAGTTGTTTTAAAATGTCGAGTAACGTGGACCTGATAACAGTAAACTGTAGGCCTAGTACCTATGTATCTTTCATGCACTGGCTCCGTTAATATTTACGATGTAGGCGTTTGATTACAATCTGCCCGAGGCAATGTATTCTCCAACTGTAGGCCTTCGGCTCTACATGAACATGAAGCGATATGTCTGGTCGATAAACCACAGGCGGTCACCACACAGTGAGAAGGGGCTGGCGTATATAGCGAGGCCGACGCTTTTGACGAGTCCAACTTATCTACAACTTGAAAGTTGACCTTATCGTCAGTCTTCATGCGCGTATATCAAACACCATTTAACATGGCCGCCTTAACAGAGCAAATCATATATGTATGGAACTGTAACGTGTAGCTATGAATACCTGGAATATTAACGGCACAGGTGTAAAATTATGCGCGATTCGTACCTCAAACATCTGAGACCAGTGACCCAGAATACCAACCACTTAATGACATCGGCTTTTTTGTCAGTCTCCTTACCTGTTGTTGTTGTTTTAAACCAGGCGATATTGTTAAAGCTTTTGTGTCTTCGCCAACACTTAAGACACAACGAGGAGGGAACTTCAGTGAAGCCGGGCTTTGTAACGACAACCGCAAATCCGGCTGTAAATCGCTCCGTGACTCAGCAGCACGTGCAGACGTTACGTTGGAGTCACGAGACTCGGGATTCACAATGACTGATCACCGCCGAATTCTCTGTCAGCAGGCACTGTGCATGGGAATACCAGGTCAGGTCTGTTGGTATCAGATACCTAAAGACTGATGTGGCCTAGTAATTCTGACCGTTGGATCGTTCCCAACCACAGCGCAGTGCGCGTGCGTGTGTTTACACTCGCCGTCACTTTGACATTTCTGGGTCATGGCGTAAAGTATGTCAGCTCAGGTCTAGATCACCTGAGAGTGATTCATAAATTAATTATAGGCCTAGATAACGCTACCTGAGCAAATCCGTACCTTTACACGGACAAGGCTGCATTCAGGTTTCAAGTCAGGCTTCACTGCTGATCGACTACAGGGTTACAGATACACAAGTGTTTGTTATTGAAGGTGAAAAAAAGAAGGCTACACCTGTTATTTTAGAAACAAGTTCCTTATGGATAGCAAATCATCTTATTTTTCTTTGACGATAATTCGGTGTGTTGGCCATATAGCACATTTATTTATTCATTTTATTTATGTTTAACGCCTTGCTGAATAGCCTCTCTCTTAATTATACGGTCCTGGATGGTGGAAACCTGAGTGACCAGAGCAAACCTGGTCAAATGATGTAGCATCAGTGCAATGTCTGAGTTCAGTATACCAAGGAGAGGCCTGCCAGCAACCTGCGGATGGTTCTGGGTTTCCCTCGAGCTCTTCCTGGTTTCCTTCCACTATAATGGTGGCCTCCGTCGTACATGTAGAAGTTAACTTATATACTGCTATAGACAGCAATCAAATAAATAAATGTAGTACAGAGAACAATAGTTATCAGATTCAAGAGTGTGGTAGAGGGTTGCAGGGGAAAATAGAATTTAACATATGTTTTCATTAAAGATTGTTAAGGATCAGGAATAACTTTTGAACTCCAAAGGTCAGCTCTTCCATTTTCCTCTCTCTGCATATTCTAGGAGGAATTATTATTTTATATGTAAGAGTTACGGAAAGAAACTCTCTTATTCTGTATTTTCTCTGTTGATGGATCGTCAATGTGAATAACTCCACTTGAATCTTTAATCTTGTGTCTTCCGCATAGCGTTGCAGCAGGAGTGAGGCATCACTGAAACTGTGCCACTGTTACGGCCCGCCTATTACAGTTAGAGAGATTCGTGATCTGAATCAAATAAGGCTGCAAGTGTTAAATCTCAATCAACCAAACATCGTGCTAGGTCCAGGAACAAGGGATGCGAAGAAAGTTTTACTGCAGAAAAATAAAAATTGAAGGCTCTCACATTTTGTATTTGTATATTTTATTCCAACTGTAACAAATAAAGCGATTCTCCTAACATTGTACATTAATATCGATTCCCGAGTTAGGACAAATTCTGAAGGGAAAAAATGTTACACACAATCATATAACGATGGACCATGTGGCCATATAAAGTTGAAATGACACATATTTACAAGTTTTCTACATTAAAACAATACAGTTACAATGGGGACCCGTCTAAAGGGTGGCAGCAGAACCTTGACGTCATTTTACTGACGTCAAACATTCCTTTCCCACTTCATCATAATGACGTCACAGAAATGACTGTGCAGCGTTACAACAGGGACGGTCACAGTGTAACATTGTAGACATTGCACCATTATCCATTTTTGGAGAGAGCAATGGCTAAAGGTCCTGCTTAACACTAGAGCTACCTCGCGCGATTAAAAAATATGCCATCTTCTCATTACAAGTCCAGCAACCATGTAACCTGGGATTCTGTGTTGCTCACTTAAGACAGACATTCTGATTGGTCACACTATTCCTTCCTGCTGGCATCTGATTGGGCGAAAAGATTGACATGTATTTAAGTATTTCCCACAAAAGGCCGCGGGGAGTCACCCCAGTATAGAGATCCCCGAGACAACCCCTGGGCTAGCGAGCAAAATGACATTTACAGTGTATATTTTCACTAAATTCTCAAAGACAAACTGTCTAAGAAATCACAACGACAACCGCCTAGGTGTATTCAACATAAATAGTGTTGGAAAACAACGTTCACGCGCCAGAGGGTATGATTCAAAGACAAGAAGGGAGTAGTACTGGCTAGACATATCATGTGAAATACATGACCAATGATCAGACTGACAGTAAACATAGATGACATCAATGACACCACGTTGTATTTACAGTATATCATTAGGCAAGCTATGTGTATTTGTGATGACGTTAAGGGTGTTACACAATCATACGGCACATATACAGCCAGGCATGCTGCCAGGTATTCTCCACGTGCGTTACCAGGTATGGGTCCGTCGCCAGTTGGTTAAACCTGTCAGTCAGACTGCTCTTGTCTAAGAATTAACATGCTCATCACTTGGGTGGGATGTTGGGGTAAATCTGGTTACCTCCCCTGAGAGTTTCTGTGTAAGGCGGCGGTGCGGTGGGGAATGGGGGATGTTTGGGAACTGAGTAGCCGTGGATCACTGTGGACAGAGAGAGAGAGAATTGATTGATTGATTGAGAGGTGTCATTGTCGTACCCAAGAGTATTTCACTTGTATGGCTGGGGTCAGTTTTCGGGGTGGAGAAAACTTATTTTCATTTATAGTTAATTGAAGTGTGGATTACCAAAACACTTAAACCAACAGGAAAAATGGGATCTGATAACAATGTAGCCATGGCATAAGGTATGATTATTACAGTGTTACCTGAAAGCCGTTTGATCTGTTTTATCTTGACCCAAAGGATTTTCACGTGAAGGCAGGTTGAAGTACATGATGTGATGGCACCTAGGTTTCTTCACCTACATCTTGAAATTACTTGTTTACCACACAGATTTTATTTCAGGTCGGTTAACGTAAAGCTTCAAATGCGGCAATTGCTGTCTGTATAAACTGTACTCATGTATTTATAAGTATGTATAAGTATTTTGATTTCGAAGTAAATTTCTTTTCAAACTAAGCCCGAGTAATACACTGCACCTGAAAGCCCAAGCTACCAATGGCAGTTACAGAATGTACGCTACTGATACGTTAGTGAAGTGTAAACACCTTATGTTTGTTACATAGCTTGAATTTTGACTTTGTCTTTCCCTGCAAAGAAATTGAGGTAACCATGAATAAAAATCCCTGACAACTGCTATATATTACTGAATGAGTCGGTTCTGTTCTGCATCAGTGGCATTCGATGCGGAATGAATTATTCAGGGATATAGCGCTTTGTTATCAGTTATCAGCCACGCCCTGGTCATATACGGCGGAGAGGGCAGCCTGAGGAGATTATTCCAGGGCAGCCGTCTATGATCTCACAAAAGTAGCCTACACTCCGGTCGCTGGTAGATCAAGTCTAGCTCTTGCTGACTTCCTCTCCTGTCGCAAGTGGGAAGGTCCGCCAGCAACTTGCGGATGGTCGTGGGTTTCTCCCGGGCTCTTCCCGATTTCCTCCCAGCATGCCTTTGGCCGCCGTCGTATAAGTGAAACATTCTTGAGTACGGCGTAAAACACCAATCAAATAAGTAAATAAATCAATCAATCAATCAAAAGTAGCCTAACATGAAACCTACCTTGGTTGGTGGCCACTTGATACTGAGGCGGGAACTCAGAACACTGAGTACGCTGGCAAGATTGTTGCCCATTGCATGGCCAGGTGGTAGCGCCCTCTGGTGGCCTTGGCACTGATAGCACCACGCTGCCAGCGCCATTTTGAAGCGAAAATCCGACGTAATTTCTTGTCTGATATGTGGAATTCAAAATTCGTCTGTGTTCTTCGGCGTTTTTCTCGTAGTCTCGCAGTAAACATGGCAGCCTGAAGGCATCTATGACCCAGCCGACCCCTAAACCACCACACGTGAACAGGTATGCAAATCCCCAGCTCTGTCTACCCAGATAAAAATGATGAGCCCCAAACAAGCCAAGGGGGGTAAACCATAGGATGAATAAATCGTCTATGTGCTTCTTTGAAGTCTGCAGACAGCAGCCATACTGCTCTGGTAGCTGTTGTTCTTCAAAGCGAGCCCTGTTCGCACGATTGACTAAAATGGGCATGCGAAACCAATCAAAAATCCAACCCAGTCCGAAGAGACCGAACGTGTTAGCGTAAAGCACACCCCACATGGGACGATCAAGGTAGAAATGATGCGCTCCCAACAGGCCAAGAGGGGGTAAGCCAAGGATATAGGAAACACATTTACTCTTTTTGGTGGTTGTTGCCATTTCAATCGGCTCTTGATGCTGTTTGTTCGATTCTTGTACAAGTCTGGGAATTCTGAACAAATCGACAAGCCAGCCGACACCGAAAATGCCAACTGTGAACAGGTACAGGATCCCAAGCTTGTAATTCCTTAGATAGAAATGGTGCATTCCTGTTTGAACGAAGAATAAGGTAACTATACATGAATATGAAACTATGGTAACAGGTGAATTCCAACAACTAGATGTATGAACAGCAAAATAAAGCTGAAACGGCACCGACTCTCAAAACTGTTTGAATTTCATGAATTTTCAGAAATGTTTTCGTTGAGAAAATATTTTTTTCATTCTGTACAAAAAAGACCAACAGCTTAATCACAAAAAGGGGTCAGTTTTGCATGAAATAACATAACATTATTTGGGTTGAAACCGCCAAACAATTGCCTCTACGCTGATGATGATGTTTCAAGAAAGAGGAAAGTTGTCTGATTACCCGTTGGAAAAATCTCCATTAGCTGACTTTTCTCAATCAAGAAACCTTAAAGACTTTTTTAAAAATGTCGGAAAAAAGCAAATAATTTTAATTTATTTGTGCATGCTCTGCTCAGGCAAGGTTTGGCCTTCGAATGAAGAGGTCATTAGAGAAGAAAACGTAATAGATATGAACGGTGTCAGTTATTAAAAATGTAAAGGTATACTAAAATATTTCATCCCGAAACAGTATGGTCCAACTTAAGCATAGACTTCAGCGAATTTGGTGTCAATTTCAGGATCAAGATTGAATAAATCGACAGTTGTTCCTTACCAAAAAGTCCACACGGGTACCACAGGACGTACGCATCAGTGACGGAACGCCGTGACGTCACAGGATGTTCCCCATTCCTCAACTTCCGGTTGTACTCCCGCACGAGACAGGGCGTGCGGAAAATGTCTACGAGGTACCCTACGCCGAATAGCCCGAGGGTGAGACAATAGGCGAACCCCATCCACGTCCTCCCCAGGAAGAAGTGATGAGACCCGAACAGGCCGAAGACCGGAACAATACTGAGGATGTAGGCGTCCACGAGAGACTTCTCCTTGTACATGGAATGCGCATGCGTGTTCCGGGGTTCCGGTCGACACTGAACACTGGGAACGTCCGGGTTGACGTCTGATGTCTCAGGTAACGGTGGTTTCTCTGCTGACGCCATTGCCAAGAGCACAGGTCTGATACAAAACAGAAGACACACGAGTGACAGTGCTAGTAATGTGTCTGATTGAACTGTTTTCCTCTACCTGTATAAACAGTAGTCATTTTATTAAATGAATAATACCGTCCCTAATCCATTTTATTCATTTATTTAAGGTTCAACGCCGTTTCCAAACAGGTATTCGTGCATATAACACGGTAATCATTTCTTCGTACAATACACCAGTTCGACAAAAATCAGCCAGATTTTGAAGCGATTAAACTACCAATTAATCAATCCATCACGCAACGGGCTACTAAAAGAAGCATACGTTGCTGGGGTGCGAATTTCAACCCGTAAACCTGTCGAATGGCATAATTTATCAGTAAATCTTCATAACAAATGGACAAAACATACATTTTACTTTTTATCTCTATTCATTTTGACGCCATAGCTCTTCACCCGTGCTCAGTTTTATGAGCAGAGAAAATTTCCCACGTGTGACGTACGGAATTACACAACAAATTGCTGGGTAGCGTTTGATTTTCGAGGAAGCGACATAATCGCTCAGGGCCACTTGCTGTCACCAGAGTCTCAAGAACATTGGATGTATTTGTTTCGTTGACGACTGGTTTCTGAAGAAGCACATAAACGGCGGTGTTTTTAAGAAAAAGTACCAAAGATGGTGTGATATTTTATCTTACCTTATTTCACAGACAAACTATATGTATATTGCTGCAGAAGAAGCTCTTTCTTGAAACGGCACAGGTCTTGTGACTAAGTTGTCAGCGACTGCTGTTTTAATTTGTTTTGCATGGCATCACGGGAACTTGTACATTGCCCGCTCAGCTCATGAAAGTAAAAGCCGATATAGCAAAAGATGCTCGTCGTTATGCGGCAATGGGCGAGTGTGGTATACCCAGATAGGCGTGGCCTCGTTTTGCGATCATGCCACAAAATGATTCCAGAAACGCGCGACTCGCCCGTGATTCTGAGTCCTTCTTTCAAATGCTTTACCTACTCAGGAATCTGTCAGAGAGGTTTAGACGGTTCCAAGCATTATAACGCACGAGAATTCTACCAAATATCATTTGCTAGAGTAAAACAGTTAGGTGGCTATAATCTGTGCTCCAGGGCTGTTTTATTTATGCACTCTTCATACCTATTGATTATTTATGGCTGTTACAAATCCTGTTTTATTACTCGGAATATTTCGACCGTAGGGAGCCTCGCTAAGCACACAGGACAGAACTTCCGCAAACAATGCAGTCCCCAGTATGTAGTATTGACAGAGCGTTGCGCATGCTCAGTTCATACCCTAGTCTCGTGTTCATGAGCAAGACACTATTGTAAATTACAAACACGGACAAACAAGAAATGTCTCGTGGTGTGGTAGAGATTCCCAAGGTCGATTAGTATAAGTCTGTGATGTATGGGCTATCCTGTAAGTATAAGGCCAATGGCCTGAGGGTAACTCTTGTTATGTCAGTCAATTAGGGGTAAACTTCATTAGTCTGTCTTGCAACAAATGTCATGAATACAGCAATGGTAGCGCTCTACACAGATTATTATAATAGTATGTATTATAGAGCAAGCCTTCGCTTTATAAATAACAGCCTAGTCAGCTATTTAAGGTATTTATGTGTTTATTTGATTGTTTTTCCCCCGGACGCACGCTAATTCGCACATTTGACCTTTACAACGGCGACCAGCATTATGGTGGGAGGAAACCAGGCAGTGCTTGGGGGAAACCCACTAACATGTATAAGTTACTCGTGCTAATTAATTACACCAATACATATACAATGTATTACACGCACCCTATTTTCACAGAAAGAAACAGTGGAAATACTGTATAAGTAAGCCAAAACAATTATTGTTCAGTATCTGAAAGCGCAATTAGATATCTTAGCAAATAGTACACAGAAAAGTTTTCGTGGCGAATCACGAAGTCCAGTGTGTGAATTTTGAAACCTTCCACCGTGATGCTGACCGCCGTCGTATCAGTGAAATATTCATAAGTACTGCGTAAATTACTAATCGAGTAAATAAATAAATAAATAAATAAATAATAAACACGTTGTAAAAGAAAACATGCCCTTTGTTATTGTGAACTACATTAGCCGAGAATGTGTTTTATTTTCACTTTGTGTTTCAAGGTTAAACAGTAATGTATGGCGTTCTGATATATTTCTCCATCATTTCTTCAAAATTTTCATGTTGTGTCCAGATTCCATACAATTACGAGAAAACCCTAGTTCAATTCAAATATGTATTTGGTCAGTGTATTACATTAATAATAGTAATAGCTTGGAACACATCAAAGGCCGTGAGCACCATCATTAAATTGTCACAGATGAGGCTGTCAATGTTTCCATGTGCTCATCGTCTGATGTCTTTCATTTGCAAGTAATTTGAGAGTGTAGCCCGTGGAGCATGAGGCGTTAACATGTGACTTGCTGATCTGCACTCCCCTTCTATGTCTATAGTTAGTATACACGTGAAGAAATTCGAACCATTGTTAAAGAGACCGTATTGGTGAGAAGCACCAGGATCATTGTGCTTCACTAGCATCTTGAGCACTAAGTTAGGGAGTTACCATATGTAACAAATCGATCATTTTCACTCTAACACCTGGCCGAACATAACGGGATCCAAGCTAGCCCTAACTGTTTGGTCTCAGGAAGACAACCCCGCCTGATCAATACCTGAAAACCGTCATGACTGCGTCGTAAACGAGAGCCAAACCCGAGAGATCGACTGACCGAAGGTAACTTATGATGACTGATTAAGCATACACATACTGTGTTACGGTACAACTTGTTATATTTCATGTCAAAAATACTGTCGGCAAGACATAACGAAGAAAATATTAATTAAGTTTGAAAACAGCTTTACTCCATGAATACTTTCAGACTTCCTCTGAGTTTACAATTCCTCGCCCGAAGCCTTTTATACATTCACGTTTATCTCTCACCATTTTAGCTTGAACTGGCCTGCATCCATACTATCGTATAACGAAGAGTCCGTCTCCTTAAGGAGCTTGGGAAAACAAAGGAGGCAATATTTGCCAATATGTAAATGCAATCAAGTATTCATTCACTGACTATCTCCCTCTACGTGATGCTTCAATACAATAAAGGTGAAGGCTACCAGTACCTCAATACATCAGCGAGCCATTCCGATAAATATATATAAATTAATATAAAATACTACCCCATAGAGAACAAAATCACGCTAGCGACGACAGCGTGATAATTCGCAAACGCTTGCATATAACCGTTGAAATACAGCCTTTGAATGATTTGGCTAGGTTATGATTCTGTTTTAATTTATTTAATTATTTATTTCATAAGTATTTTACGCCGTAGGCCTACTCAAGAATATTTCACTTATACCACGGGGGCCAGAATTATAGGGGCAGGAAACCGAGCATAGTCCGGGGGAAACCACGACCATCCACAGGGTTGCTGACAGATCTTGACCGGAGCGAATGCATTAGTGGAAAGCTTAGGGGTGGTCGCGCTGAGCTAGCGCGCTAACAGACTGAGCCACAGAGGCCCTCGGTTTGGCTTTAACTGCTCATGTGAACTTACAGCCACCCATCGGGACTACAGCAAAAGCAGTGATCCCAGCAGCAATTTATTTTGAGGTCACTGGCCTAGAATGACTCGAAATGCTATTTTGTCCCCCCCCCCCCGACATCCTATCAGTTAAATGAAAATCGCTTCATCCTCCAGATTCCAACAATCATCCGGTCAGTCTGTGAAATTTATCTATCAAGCAGCTTATAAGTAATGCAGCTAGCAAATACTTAAGCAATTTTCACTCTGGAGAAGTAAACAACAACAAGACCAAAAAGAAAAAGAAATATAAAGCACCGTGGGCAAGCTTGGTGTATCACCTGAGTGTACTGCTGGGAAATTAGGCTAACAAGGCCTTACGCTTCCACCCAAACCAGCTGTCAGAGGGGTTTTGTGTTTATTGCCTATATGGTGGGTAACTGCAGCAATAATGTCGACCACAAAAATGCGATAATGTATTTATTATGTCCTTCACCTGATCCGGTGATCCAGGGCCCTTTGTGTTTGAAGGAGGCATCAATTAAATAATGGTAGTCGATACAATATCGCTTATGTAAATCGATATAACCATAAGGTGACTACATGATCATAAAAAAATATCAGCCCACTTCTCACGGATCGTCTGGAGCTGAGTCTTCTAAGACAGTTTACACTGAAGTCCACCAATAAAATCTGATTCGAACGCTTAATTATCGCAACCGAGGAATAAACTGAGAAAATCTAAGGCGCATTATCTGTGGATAGATTTGCCACAATACGAAAATATTACATGGCAACCTGCGCAGTATACTGAGTTTCAAGTTGTGAAAATTGCTGCGTAGAATCAGCTCCATTAGACTTAAATTGTTGGATATGCGATCTACACCGTCTTCGATATGATCAGGCCATTTCTTTAAATCTTAAAAAAAACAACATATTTTTCATTGTGTTTGCCGTCAAATAATCCAGAGCGTATATATTCCCCTAACATATATGCTTATATGAAACATATCAATGTTTGGCTACACAAACAGCTAATCCTGGGTTTCGTTGAAAATGTATCCTGATTTCTATTAGAATAAAGCAAGAATCAATCGTATAAGTTTTTCTTTTTACTTTTTACAAAACGTTGCATTAAAATTAGCACAGATCATTGAAGCGCTGGGAAGCAAGTTCCAAGAAAATAAGCCACTTTATCTAAATATCCCTCTATCTCTTAAGCTATTGATGTGTCACGACAAAATCGTTTGTATCTGTCCAACAGTTGTCTAAATACCACCCAAATCGTTTTTGGATGACGGGGGGATGACGTATACGAGTGTGTAGGCCGTAAGTATAACGCCATGGAGCTTCATGAGGTCACCTTGCTGATGTAAGCTTTTGACCTCGATTCATCAGACAGAATGCTCGACGTTCATTTATACGGTATTGAATTACTTACTCGAAAAAACTGCCCTGTATTTAAAAGTCGCTTGACACATGGATATCGGTCAAAGTTTTAATATCCATTTTTTTAAACGTTGGCAATTCATTTAACATTGGACCCATAAAGTGTAAGACAAGTTGGTCTTTGTGCTGGTTGTCGCTGCAAACTCGTATGAAAGCCATATGAGGACGTCTCGTCCCGCGACTCGAGGACGGTAGGCCTACCATTCGCGTGCGATTTCCACCGTCATCATGTGAGGCGGATCTCGACGGTACCATCCCCGTCCTCGTCCCCACGACCTGCCCCACGCGGTGCGAGACCCGTCATACGTGGAAACCCCCAGCTTCCATAAACTGTCGCAATTTTGCGTTGTTTTAAAGCGGGGAATTTTTCAGTACAAGAGTAAAAGTCTTGGGACAGTACCGTATTATAGGCCCATTGTGTCTTGTTCGTGAACAATTTCGAGCTTACTGTCGATCACGATGAGGTAAAAGTGACATCTGTACGTTTTCGATAAGGCTCTGGTTCAGCAGTGCCTTGCTTCCTTGTTACTTACTTTATATTCCATTTACTTAGGCCAGACAATGTCATCTGACTAACCTGAATGTTAAAGAACGGCATTATCGGCACAAAATGAAATATGAAATATAGGCCGAGTTTCTACGGTGGACGTTTGGGGTCACATTGAACAAGTTGAAGCAGAATGTCTTCACCACTTCTGATTCCTATCTTGCCACGTGGAACGGGAACATGTATGTTTTGCTATATCTATATAATGTGGAAATATACCAGGTATCGTCTTCTGCACTTTGCGAAAAAGTGTAATAAAAAGAATCATTATGAACATGCTTGGAATCAGCACGATATGGACTTTCACATGGTGCGTACTTTATCTGAAGGTGGTCTGATCATTTAGGCTTGGGGCGGACTCCTGTTGAGAGACCCACCTGTCGTCTTTAGGACAGGTGCCCGCGACATGACGGTTCAACTCCGGCCTTGGTCAAAGACTTTGTAGATTCTACTGCTTTCACTGTTCCTGAAGCGCTTGTGACAATAAACAGTGATTGACGCCTATGAGGCGGTTTGCGATATCTAACGGTCTGTGAAGGCCACTTAAGTACGTCATACCTTTAAAGGATCGTCAGTACGTCGCCGAAGGTCGATGGATCACTCTGAATTTCTAAACTGATAAGTCGCCATCGCCTACATGCAAAGTGATTGGTTGTGGAAGTAAAGTCTTATCAAGTTTTATCAGACATGAAAGTAATGAGCAGCGCATGCGTACGAAGGGCTAACTATGCTACGCTCTGTCCTGATAGTTTATTTCCAATAGTTACTTGTACATGTAACTCTTTAGCACACCGCCCTCACGAACATAGCAAGTCATTCACGTGTGAACGTCGTTAACAATACAACAAGTGTTTATCACTTTTGCTTAGTACCTCTCAGAAATTTACATAAATACATATATACTTAAAAACTTATGTTAAATTTAATATTATGTTCTCTGTGTGATGCTAGGATGGGCGATGCTATTGCCACACACCGTTATGTAATACACAGAGCGAGGATCCGTTAACAAAAATGTTTTGCTGGAGTAACAGAACAAGGTTGTCATGTATAACATAATAGCTAGCAGGAGTAATCCAATCCATTCTGCCATTACACAGAAAACGATATTCTGTCAATTTACCGCACCTAGAGTGTATTGAAAGAAAGATGTTCAAAATGCATGCGTGAGTTATCAATTGGCACTCCATCACTTTATAAAACTTTTGGAGATTTGTTATTTCCATGATGGGAGTATGAATAAAGTATAAAGACTGCAGAATCTTCCCCATAGCTGTACCGACGTTAAAGCAATAACATAGGCCGTAGTAAGAATCGAATTTGTGGATATATAGTCGGTTGACTCCGTCCGCCAAGCATGTGGGTTCACGGAAAAAGAAAAAGTGTTCTCTGAAACCCTGATATCGCCGTATTGTTTCAGAATCAATTCCGATCGCACGAGACCTGGCTGATCTATACATTACGCAAATGTAACATGTGATACTAAGAGATTAAAAAATTCAAGTACATCGATCAATTTAATGATCGTTATAATCTAGCTCACTCTAACGGGAATGACACCTACAGCATATAGCTGTTATGCGTGTAGCCTTTATCTCTTTATAGTAGTAAGGTCATGTTGTGCAGAAAAGTTGGTGGGTCTCTCCGTATTGTCTGAAGCAGTTGACAACGCTCCTGACCACAGGTTGGTGGGTCTCTCTCTCTCTACGTCTTGACCACAGGTTGGTGGGTCTCTCTCTCTCTCTCTACGTCTTGTCTAAAGCAGTTGACAACGCTCCTGGTAACAGGTTGATGGGTCTCTCTCTCTACGTCTTGTCTAAAGCAGTTGACAACGCTCCTGGTAACAGGTTGGTGAGTCTCTATCTCCGTCATGTCCGAGGCAACTGACTGGTCACGGGTTCGAATGAAGCTCTTGCTGGCCAGGCTGCAGTTTTAAAACAGGAAGTTTGTCAGGTATCTAACAAAGGACAAGAGAATACTGAGAGTGAGGACGAGTTTATTCAACAAATGTACACTCGACTGCAGAGTGATGTACATGTACTTCAGAGAATATAACGTTAGATTCCAATTAAATCAATGAAACAGATAAAATATGGCGTAATATATGAACGCACTGTGGCCTCCTTTTGGAATAACCCCAGACGTATTCTGCTACGACTTTCTCGTTGAAAATGGTTTTAAAGCATATCGGAATTGTCCGGTAATCTGAGGGAAACCAGCTGATTTAACACCATTTTTATATCGTAAATTGCTGATCTAGGAACGAGTGACGTCATAGCGGAAACAAATGCTTTCTCGGGAGGTAGAAATATCTCGTCCGTGACTGGTTAAAATTTGGCGACCCGTTCGATTTTCCCCAAGTCGGTGTTTTTGCCTACTTTGAACTGCGATATATCGGTTATCCCACATCATAAAAATAAAAAAGACTTTTCATGACCTATGAATGGGATTCTTTATCGATACATAGATATATCTGGTCTGGTGTTGTCTCTTCTTTTAGTCAATCAATCAATCAATCAAATGGACGATAGTTTTTTTTGTATTTTTGCCTTTTTCCTGCTGTTATACAAAGACAACCGACACCCTTTAACAAACTTTTAACAATGATAAGGTAATCTAATCTGACTGCGCTAGACTATCCAGGACATTGACCTAACACCACGTGTTCTGGCATATTGAGATATTCACAGTGTCTGTGACTGTGTAGACCTCAGCCACACTGACAGGTGCAAAACTCCTATTCTACCTCCACACTGCTTACCTGCGGCTAAATACACTGTTATACCTTGGAACAGCTGATAGGTGTGGTTCGCTGACGGGGCACACAGGTAGGTGGTTAGGCAGCCATTAATATACAGCTGTTTAATTCATTAGTGAAACGCCCGTGGGTTGTACCCATGACATACCTGTTACATTGGGGAACCTAAGCCCGCATACAACAAGTGGGGTCAAGCGATGATCTATTTAGACAGTCCCTGTAAACCGCCACTGTCTATGTATAACACCTAGGCGTATATCTGTGGTAGTATAGCAAAGATTGGTTCACAAGCATTGTAACATGTTAAACAGCGGAGAATGGTAGGCTTGTACACAGATTGGGGCCGGCTTGTGGAGGCGGGAAAGGGTCCCAACACAAGACGCCCCGCTCCAGCCCAAGCATCACTGGTCCCCAGAGCTATCGACTTGTGTAGGCGGGAATGATCCCATCACAAGATGCCCTTTCCCACCCAAACGATAACAATCTTGTGCCCAGACCTATCGGCTTGTGTAGGCGGGAATGGTTCCCATCACAAGACGCCCTGCCCCACCAAAACCATCACATTCTGTTCCCCAGAGCTACAGTCTGGTGTAGGTGGGGAATAGTCCCCATCACAAGACGCCCTGCCCCACCCGAACCATAACAAACTACCGGCTTGTGTAGACTGGAATGGTACCCACCACAACATGTCCTGCCCCACCAAAACCACAACAACCTTGTGCCCAGACCTACCGGCTTGTGTAGGCGGGAATGGTTCCCATGACAACACGCCCTGCCCCACCAAAACCATCACATTCTGTTCCCCAGAGCTACAGTCTAGTGTAGGCCGGGAATGGTCCCAACCACAAGACCCCCTATCACACCCAACCATAGCACTCTGGTTCCTCCGAGTAGTTTTGAATACTGAGTCACACGTGAGGGTCCGTTTTACACACGAGTGTGCACAGAAGAAAGTACGGTTTTAATAGGTTTTAAATATATTGTATGCTATTCTGAGGAGATGTCCATGGTGACCCTTAGGTTGTGAGCAAATTACAGGAAATAGCATATAATGATCAAGAAAATTATTCCTGACAGAACACAATAACGTGGAACTACTTTGCAGCGTTGTTCACACAGGTATTTGTTATAATTATAATATATAACATTAGATATTAAATATATATGTCCCTATGTTATTACAAGTTATATTGACAGTCAACTCAGGAGATTTACGTCACAGCTTATGAACAGCTGATATCTCCTAGATCTCTAATTGGTCAGTCTCTCATAAGCTCAAAAGTACGGGCGACTCAATGTTCCCAGTCAGCAGCAAAATACTCCACACTTCAAACGAAGATAATTCAGCAAACGAATTCATACAAATTCCAACAGATTTTTGCATTCAAATTTTATAATATTTTGAATGAGAGGGGTCATGAACTGTCTTTTACCTTAAATAAGTAAAGAATTCAATTAAATTCAAAGTGTAACAGCTGAAGCACTAATTTGCATAAAATGATAGCTAAATCGGAAAAGTTTTTACATTCGCATATTTTGTCAACTGGACCATTGTTAACAAACAAATGAAGATTATGCTGACTGAATTTAGTTTATGTATTTGTTTATTTATTTGTTTGGTGTTTTACGCCGTACTCAAGAATATTTCACTTATACGACGGCGACCAGCATTATGGTTGAAGGAAACAATGCAGATTGTATAAACACTGTTTAGCACATGCTAAAGACATACGTTGCCATGGTACTGATAACCAGCTATTAATTCCAACTGCTTTGTGGAGCACCCGGGCCCGGCCTCAAACTCAAACGCATGACCTGATTTTTTTTCACATTAGTGAATTTAAAAACATTATTTAACCGCTTAATTAGTTATTCATACTTGAGGTGCGAAGTAAATTCTAGAGATATACCTGTTATACAGATATAAAATATAAACGATTAAAAACTTTTCTGATATCACGGTGCTTGTGATATACTGATAACGTATATACTTAACTGTTGTATACAGACTTAGCCTTGTTAAGCCGTTCTGGTGTTTAGTCTCTTACTATACATGTACTGTACGATGTGTTTTTCCCATCAGTATGTACAAAAGGTTTCTACTTTTGTACAAAACAATCGCTAATAAACCAGATTGGTACACATATTTACATGTGCAAAAGAACTGAACTTTTGTACTCTTCTTTTGTAGGCTACCTTAATATGATTATAGAATAATTACCGAAACGGCTTGCCGTAGAGATATGGTGCAGAAAACTTGACACATTGCACATATGATAAAAGTAAGTACCACATCCCATGGCTGGGTGGTAACCTCCCCTGAAGCAGTGGTACACGTGACTCCTATTATCGGCTGTACAAAGACCCTAACACAACACAGCTGAAATAGTTGTGATAAGGAAAGACGAGTGTACGATGTTTGAACTCCAGATAAAATGGACGTGCGATGATGACTGGAAACTTGGTGGTACAACACCTGTTGCTTTTGAGCAAGATTCAAGGCAAGGTGTAGAGGTCAAGTATGTTTACCTCACAACAGGTCCATTATCAGTGACTTTAAGGAAGAATTGCCACAGATAATTTCCTGTAGGAAAGCCGTTATCGCTCCTCTGTGGAGTCTCAGGTCATATAATATGACCCAGATAAACCAACATTATGCCACTAGCACTGGGATTTACCTATATGTGCCAAGTTACTCAACAAGGAACTAGAAAGATTTTATTCCGAAAATAATATGTAAACAAATCTGATCAGTGACTTGGGGCTAGTGTACATATGACTACCACAGGCTTACTGGGTCTTATCACTGAAGTTCATCCCACTCATCAATGACGTAAAACACGGCCATAAAACAGGAACACAGTGATTACTTTGAACGGCAAATATCGGGAACTTGGTGCAGAGAGTTACAAAGGACATGTATACACTGTAAAATGACCAACACCCGACGCGTTTAATGGGTGATTAAATTTCAAATAAGCGTATTTAATAAATATACACATATATTTAAGTATTAAACATAAGTGTATAAAACATGCGTATAGGCCTATATTTTAATGCTATACGCTCCAAGAGTTTAATATCTGATGCATAAAAGTGTTTCTAATTTAAACTATCGAAATTTACACTGTTTGCGTTCATCCTGAGTAAGGCGTTAATGGAGAAACACCATACTCAAGAGTATTTCACTTATATAACGGTGGCCAACATTATGGTGGGAAGAAATCGGGCAGAGCCCGAGGGAACCCACGACCATCCGCAGGTTGCTGGTAGGCCTTCCCACGTACGACAGGAGAGGAAGCCAGCATGAGCTGGAATTAAACTCACAGCGACCGCATTAGTGGGAGGCTTATGAATCATTGTGCTGGGCCACCGCGCTAACCGACTGAGCCACGACGGGCCCTACAGAACCTTTATAAAGGAACACATACTTAAATATGCTTGCGTAAATACGACGACAAAGATTGCCTATACATTGCGTCATCTTTGCATTGAAATACTTTAAACCAAATCTAGACTTAGGTGTTGCATTTATTTGCTTATTTGATTGAGCTTGAATGTTGAGTGAAAAACATTTCCCATCCAGCTGGAGTTGAATCTCCGTGACCTCCTACGGTGAAGGGACGAAATACGGATGTTGTAAGCTCTTTGTAAATGTCCACAAGTTCACAGAGTAACTACGTTATAGCTTTGGCATCGTGGATACCAGATACCATCGTGGCATCCAGATACGCGGGATGGTGTCTCTTGGCGAGGCCATATCACTTGACCTCGTAACCTACATTATCTGAGCACCTTTAAAATGTAGCCTACGTGTAAACTTGCAGCTTTCACACTGCACAAAATTTATAATACAAATATTTTACACAAGTATGCACAAGTACCTCTTGTATATAATATATGCTCTTTTTTAAGTACGTCTTAATTCTACCATGATGACCGAGGGTAATCCAGCTGTTACTTGGAGAATCAGGTTCAAATCTCAGGAGTGTTTTTGACATCCTCAGGATTTTAATAGGCCCGTCAGGGAATTCTCTGACTTGGCGAGTAACAAAAGAGGATAACTCAAATGTAGGTACATTGTATCTTTACCCTGTGACTCTTTTTGGCGTTCTCTCTGGTTTCCCTCCACCAGTAGTCCTACATGTGACGGTCTTAGGACTTGTGAAATTAAACACCGACCCGGGACACTGTGGAATTAGTTAGGTATATAAAACAATATACCGCCTTGGAACACCGCAGTGTATGGTTTACAAGAGGGGTACGGATATCCACTTGACGTTTATTTCCGATACCTCGAAAAAGTCAATCCATAGGTGCATGTTGACCCAATGAACATGAAAGAAGAGCGGATGTGGGACAGGGGAAGGGGTGGCGCCTCGGTGGCCGAGGGGTTACTGTGTTAGTGAGTTCCAGGTGTCTCTAACCATTGCGTTGGCTGTGAGTCCAAACCCAGATCTGACTGGCTTCCTCTTCGGCAGTATGTGGGAAGATCGACAAACAGCTCGTGGATGGTCATGGCTCTGCAAGTTTCCTCCCATCGTAATTCTTGCAGCCGTTGTATAAGAGAATTAGTTTTGGGTGTGGCGTGAAGCACCAGTCAAATAGATAAAACAACTGAGAACCATTTGTCTGGTTACAACTCTACTTTATGTTACACAGAAACTTCCCTGTTCACCATAACCAGTATTACGGCAAGGCACGGCATATGACCGTATTAAATCAGGTATGTAGTAAAAAATGTCCGAGTTACCTTAGCCTGAAAGTAAGACAAGGTTTCTCACGAAATCTCACATGATGACTGACTGATAAGGAGTAAACCAAATGAGTTAAGCGAGCCATCTGTTCGTGACTCATTGTCTCCATTTCTCTACAATTTAATTTTTGTTTTAGTAATGCTGCACAACTGGTATTGCATTTTTCGTCAAATTTCTTCCGTTCAGTGTCGTACAACGGACACTGTTACTTAATGACAAACTACACACTGTTATAGTCTGTAATCTGATGAAGAAAGGCGTCAAACCTAAGATATAAGACATATCTGCATGTTCATTTAAAAAGAAAACTATGGCTAGCCAGTAGAATTTTGACTGAAATCGGTTTGCTGACTTTGCTGAGCAAGCAAGATTAAATGAAACTAACACCACCATGGCACTGTAAATCTGGAACCACTTGCAAGAAGCCCTTTTAGCGTTACAAGGACGTCACTACCGTGGCAACCAGCACTATTCGTAACGTTACGGCGGCTTCGTGCAAGTGGCCTAAGATGTCTGTATTTGGGATTCATCATTTCAGTCCCTTGTCGTCCACAAACTCCCAGCTACAGCTTTGGAGGATCAGAGGAGTAGGGTTCACAACAACGTAAGTAACAGAGAACATCACCACTCTGGTGACCTGATCGTGTAAACGCATTGAATGACAGCGAGATTGTGGGCCATGGTTTCTTTCTTGGAAAGTCCTGTCAATGCCTCGCCGTGAAGACAGACGTGGAGAAAACAACCTAGATTAGCTCCCACACGATCATCTGGACGACTTTGTTGTTGTTGCTCACGAATGTGAGGCGAGGTCCTATAGAATCGTGCAGAGGATTGTAGATAAGGCCTTTGTAGTGCACTCGAGTTAACACAACACTTAGAAGACTGGCGGATTACACAGTTTTTAGGACTTCAGCAATAGCTATAAATACAGGATAGACATTTGAAGCAAGAGTCATCGAAATATCTCACCTGAGAACAACGACTCCTAGACTGCGAATATACTTGTGGAAAGACGCATCAGAGCACCAGGGACGCTACTGGGTATCTACCTGCGCATCAAGCGTGGGCGGCGCTGAGGGTGTCACAGTGAATACCTGCGAAACGTGCGCTTGCACCTGAAATAATCACCGTCAAGAGTTCACTGGCTGACATATTTCACCTGTGCCGCCGGAAAAAGGCAATAAAGAAAACAGCGCAGTTAATTATCGCGCCGTGCCTCGTGTCTGTACTTGTCACGTGACCTCAGTTTCGCCGGGGCGACAATGAGTTCGTCATCAGACAGCGTCGTGATGTTTAAGGTGATAGTGGTGGGAGAGATGGGGGTGGGGAAGACCTCGCTCATGCTGAGATACTGTGACAAGGTGTACACCGAGAACCCCATACACACTGTCGGTAAGTAGGTCTTCATAATAGCCACCTGCCTGATTTTATGAGTAAATTAGGGCGTTTATTTTTTTCTTCTTGCTTGTCTTTAAGCCTGTTTATAATTTTGCAACCTGCGGGTGGTCGTGGGTTTCCCCTGGGTTCTGTCCGATTTCCTCCCACCATAACGCAGGCCACCGCCGTATAAATGAAATATTCTTAAGTACGGCGTAAAACGCCAATCAAATAAATAAATAAATAAAACTTTGCAATTTACAGGTGTTGTGGAGATGTGGATTATATGATTTGCACCGCTATTTTTTTCAATAATCTTTAACAATCTTTCCCCAGCGTGTGTTATCTATACAATTCCTCCGCACAAGACTCTCTGTTGGCCAGGACGAACTAACTATGTAAACAACACCAGTTATTAACGAACGTATGCCTTCGGGAATCATGATCGCTTTTTATTCAAGGCTACATTACCAACTATCAAAAGCTGCTCAAAAAGTTAAAATTAACATGTGTTTTTAGGCATCCATATAGATATGGAGAATCTCTGATAGCATAGTTCATTGACCTCTATTTCCGCCCGGTCGTGGTCTGGGAGGTCCGAGGT
Organism: Acanthopleura granulata; assembly: GCA_016165875.1. Taxonomy (NCBI): domain Eukaryota; kingdom Metazoa; phylum Mollusca; class Polyplacophora; order Chitonida; family Chitonidae; genus Acanthopleura; species Acanthopleura granulata. Next base: position 2,210,801 of record JABBOT010000036.1, read on the forward strand.
TCGAATCCAGCCCATGCTCATTCGGCTGTGATTTTTACGTCAGGGGGCTTGTCATGCAACTGGCGAAGCTTTCTCCTTGAGCATTTCACCCAGGCTTTTTCCAGCCTTGAACCTGAACACCGACATGTCATAAATCTTATAGTTAGCATACCTTTCCTTTAACGAACAACTTAAGTTAACGTCCAGAGACATGAGCTAGCGATAAACTCAATCACGTGTGCTATTTTGTATGATAGGGGTGTGTTTTCTTTGAGGATAGACAACGTATGCAAAGGTTATAACACTATATCGATGTGAATATCTGCGCCCAGTCCTTTACCACATGGGAATGATTTCAGATGGTATTTTGCAACATGGGTTGTTCTGCGTTCTCCAGAATTTTTAACTATCACCTAAAAAAACTGCTACATACCATACTGAAAACAAACCCGACAGGTATACTGAACTTATTATCTGGGTGATCACCGAGTAAGCCAAAGCCTAAAACTTACGCGTCGTGTCTTATTGGCGCTGCTGTCATTTCATTTCTGGCCGTTTAATGGCATTATTGGGCATGGTTATAACTTATTATACTTGCCGATAGAAAGCTTAGGACCGCAGCAAAGCGATAATTACAGTTTCTATACCACGGCTCGATTTGACTAAAATATCTGAATTCACTCTATGGTAACTTCAAAGAATGCCTGATTTTCTCATTTCAAAACCAGAATATTATAGAAATTGTATTTAAGACCGTGTGTACATATTGAAACATAATTAAGTTTGTCACTCAAATCGCGTGAGCTCTGTTAAGTCTACTCAAGCTATTATCTCTAGTGACATATCAACGGTGGTGACTAAATTACATTAGTGTATATAGGTCTGCAGTATGCATGCTAATTATACCCCTACCTGGCCAGTCACATGGTGTAGCCAAAAATTAACAGTAATTAACCTCTAGTAATGTCAGGCGAGGCGTGTGTGAGGGCGGGGTGGAGGTGTGTGGGGGTGGGGGTGTGTGGGGTGGGGTGGGCGTGTTTGAGGCTGCAATAGGCTCACGTTACTAAATGGTCACATAAGCCAGTAAATTGAAGCGTGTCGTTTCAGAAATTCATTAAATTATTTCAGCTGTAAAACAGATGATTTAATTTGGCAGTCGTTTATTTCTTGTTATTTCATTCCTATTCATGGATGTCAGAGTGCAAATTTAAGAGTTCAAGGCCTATTCCAGATACCGGTATTTTTGATTTGATATAACTAGGTAATTCAATTGTTGAAAGTGTTGCGGACTTCCTATATGATGCTCTCTCCTCTTTGTATTGACTACAGACATGCACGCTGGCTGACAGGTCAAAGTACAAACATGATAAATGTATATGTAAGTGGATTTTATTTTACCTGTCCATCAGCCAATTAATCAACATTAGTGTCAGAAAAAAGGAACTACGGAGGCTGGCCATCATGATACCAGGCATAGCTCCTATATTTTTTTCTAAATCTGCCATGATTTTCCCACCATGACAAGGCATTTTCGATTTTTCACGGGCTCCCCTATTCAGGCCACACACACACTGTGGTCACATACGAGCCGCCGACAGAGCTTCAATCGCTGTTCCAGAAATCAAACAAACCCAGTGTTAAGCAGTTAATATTACTGGATGTTGTCTTTTTTGAGCGTGTGTTGTGTATCCGTTATTTCATAAAAATATACATTTACATCAACCGACTTTCACCGCGGTGCTACACATACAAATACTTGTGGTAAGATAGAAATATCTCAGTGCATATAACAACGTCTTTTGTGCTATAGGGGTACCTGTGTACCATACGTGTACCTGTTTATCGAACGTGTACCAGCGAACAGTACGTGTACCTATGTACCAAACGCGTACCTGTGTACCAAACGTGTACCTGCGTACACCTGTGAACCATATCTGTACTTGTGTATCATACGAGTACCAGTGTACTATACGTGTACATGTTTACTATACATGTACCTGAGTACCAAACGTGTACCTGTGTACTATACCTGAACCTGCGTACCAAACGTGTACTTATGTACCATACGTGCACCTGTGTACCACACGTGTACCTGGGTCTATACATATATCTGTGCGCTCAGGTTACGTAAGCCTGGGTAGAATAAGCATGCGCATGTCGGTGTTCAAGACTTGCATTGTTTCCAGTCTTGTAGATCAGCAAAAATAGAAGGACTTTACAAAAACTAATAATAGATTAATAAAAACTAATAAAAGACCCATAATAATTCATGAAGATAAAAACCGAGGGCAGCCGAATCTATTTTAGGCTACTAGGTAAAAAATTAACAGGCTCTGAGAACGAATTGCAGACAAACAACTTCCATGTCACGCTTTTACTAATTTATCCTTGCTTAGCCAATCCACAGATGTCAGTTTTTGATATTGTTCATTCGCCTCTTGACCTCCTCGAGATTTGGTTCCGTCAATATAAAACATAGAGCATGTTTACAAATGAAGGCAGCGCCATGTCACACAATAAATAATTACGGTCGAAACTTCAGAACAGACTACCAAAGATTCATAGCCGAATTGATGGCTGGTGTGGAAATGGCTCCTCTTCACCTGACATGCCTCAGTGGCTTTTCAATCTCTACCTTATATCTAACAAGTTCGCAATAATCATAAAGCAGACTTGGGTTTTAAAGTTAGGCTTAGATACTGTTTACTTACTATTATTTACCATTCATTAATTCGTCGCTGGAGAGTATTTTATATTCATTTTGTTCAAATCGTAAAGACATGGGTCCTTAAAACGCTGATCATGGTTTAATTATTGTTTTGCTTTGTGCGATATAAAATAAGCATAATGAGGCTGACATAAAAAATGTAAGTTATTTTTAGAAACCAAAAAAGGTGAAGGAGAAATTTTGTTGATGTAGCTGTTTGTGTCGTCTGTCTGCATGCAGATGCTGCTGTAACAAGGCCTGCCGTCCTATCAGTTCGGTTTGTGCTGCAATGAACCTGTCTGAGAGCCCTTAGTTAAGGCCGAGTTAGCATACCTAATATATAGTGAGTAAGTGTGTGCTGCATACTCAATGTTTCAGTATAAAATCTTCAGCATATTAACAGAAAAAGGTGATTTCCTAAATATCATTATCTTCCGTTTTGCATTTAGGAAAGGTGTGGAAAAAAGAAAAATAAATAGGTGAAGCCAACATAAATTCACCTGGTGATGAAAACATCGCACAGTGTCAGAAGTAAAGAACAAATGGTTTTTCGTTACGCATTTGAACAAATAATATGATTACAACTGTTGTCACCTGACGATCGACAGATGAAAAAATCGCAATGTGAATAACTATTGCTCTACGCCAAAAGTGTAAAATAAAGGCATATTGATGCAAATAGAAAATTGTATTAAGTCTAACTGACAAAGCAGGCCTGCAGGCTTAAGGGAAGGTAATGTTGTTTTTTGTCATCATGTCATCCGTGTGGAAGTATTCTCTATTTTGCACATGGAAAAACGCGTCTGGTTGAATAAGGTCGTGGCCTGACTTGGACTGTTAACCACAGAAGTTCTTTGAAAATTCAATAAGATCACTGTCTTCTGTTGGTTAAGGGAAGTACATAGGCCTAATAGCGGCATGGCATGAAAGTGATCAAGCTGGTGAGCTGAAAACATGGGCATAAACCCCGTTATTGTTGACCACTGACTCCTACAATCAGGAGAATATCTCACCATGTCTCAATCTACAGGCGATTTGTACGTCAATAAGGTTAACATTTAAAAAACTTCCTATAAATGTCTAGTGCTTCTACACGTCATTGCTCATTTCTTAAGTCTTTCTTATCTGATTCACATCTTTCACTGTTTACAGATTTATTGATAGCGTTTGAAACTCTTATCCAGACTAACATACAAATGGGCTTTGGTCGGATGAATTTGAAAGTAAACAATAGTAAAACTAAAAAACAAGCAGTTCCTCAACATTTATGTCCATTTTTGACTACAATCATCCCGTACCCAGAATCTGTAAGTGTGCCCGAAAATGTGCAGCCATCAGTAAGGTTTTTACCGAACCAAAGTGTTTTGTCTTTTGATACATCCAGTGGGGAACTCGTGAAATGTCTTCCTGTCGTTAACAAAAGGATCCAAAGTTGTGTACTCTTTTGTTCTTTCCCGTTAACTACGTCACACCCCTGTTGTATGTGTGCTCACAAAACAACACTTAAGTGGTGCACAAACACTACTGCATCACAGCAGGAAACAAAGCGTTGTTACTGCGATTTGGACCCGTCCGTGTAGACCACCAGATTCTGCCACTGGCATCGGGGCCTCAAGAACAATGGACATAGGGATACCTGGGAAACACCAGCCTGACGTCATACATGTGGCGCTGTTCCAACATTAGATCTGCTCGTGACAAGTAATACAATAGTGTTATGCTGCTGATCCACACGGACATACCTTAGATGACACACACTCACGACTATGTATAACGAACTTGTCCCTGACGAAGCATATTTCTGGTAATTGGATATGAACAAATCTGAATTCTTAAAACTTGGACCTGATTTTATTATGAGCTGTGGGTGTTTTGCTTACGGACATACATGGAATGTTGTATGGTACTTTTGAGGTATAGGTTAATATCTGTTTTAAAATTTGCATTTGCTCTCTTCATTGAAAACCAAGACACGAGGTATTATGAACAGAAACTGAATAAACAGAAACTGAAATGGACCATAGAGAATGGGACTATGAAATGTGGACGTACCGGGACCACAGAGAATGGGACTATAAAATGTGGACGTACCGGGACCACAGAGAATGGGACTATAAAATGTGGACGTACCGGGACCACAGAGAATGGGACTATGAAATTTGGACGTACCGGGACCACAGAGAATGGGACTGTGAAATGTGGACGTACATGCATGTAGTGTGTAGTAAGCAGATTTTATGTAAACCCGTCTCACAAAGAGTCGATGTGTAATATGTAGTAACGTGGATAAGACTGTAGCATTACGTGTACAAAGGGTCAGGCAGACAAACTGTTTGAACTCACCTGACCCACGTGCTGCATGAAAACGATGTTGCACCTGACATTGCCAATGCCTTGGTCACAATAGTGACAACTGTATGATGTTTTTTTTTAAACTGTTCATGTAAATATTTAGATGGGAGTAACTTACACTGCCCCTGCATCTGTAGCATTATAGATTAAACAGACCTGGGATACATTGAAAACAGATATCATTCGAGTCCTTGCTTACGTTAAATGCTTACCTATGTGGCAAATCAATCCATGGTCGTTATGCGGTGATATGAAGACAAAGTGGCATGCTGCTCTACCAAGTGAGCTGCCATGCCAGATGGGAGCGGGTTAACTTGGTAGTTCGAGTTCGAGTCTCACTTAAGGCAGTATTTTCTCTGGTCTCGATATATCAGTGTAGGAAATCATATCTATTTTTCTGACAATGATTGCTAATTACTCTGTACAGACTGCCCTTATTTGTCTCATCATGGAGGCATGACATAAAGGAACGGCGTTACGTGTCAGAGGAATGTCACTCGATTGTCATTGTAATATAATGGTTCGCTGAACCTAGAATTGCACTGTATAAACTGAGTATCAGCCTGTGTGGGTAGACCTGAAACCTAGAATTACACTGTATAAACTGAGTCCCAGCCTGTGTGGGTAAACCTGAAACCTAGAATTGCACTGTATAAACTGAGTCTCAGCCTGTGTGGGTAAACCTGAAACCTAGAATTACACTGTATAAACTGAGTCCCAGCCTGTGTGGGTAAACCTGAAACCTAGAATTACACTGTATAAACTGAGTCTCAACCACTTACTTGCTATAGGCATCAGACAAACTGAAACAGATCGGGTAAAGATTGTACCCAAATCAGGAAACAATTTTAAACGGCAGATCGCTGACTGGCACATCATGAAATACGATTTAAAATACGACTTTATATAGATTCCAATCTGTTGTAAGATATAGTAATTCTTTACCAGGTGTTTTCATATATTATTACGCATTCGTATTCCGGTGAATCGCTATCCAGTGTTGATCGACAACAGTTACTTCCGCATTATATATGCATTTGTCGTTAATATTCTTTTCTGCAAGTAGTGCAAACAAATATATGTTGATGTAGATAACAGTGGCATATAGCGGGCTCGGTACGACGGGTCTCACCGTTGTACAGAGCAGTGTTCGGTGGTCCTTGTACCCTAAACATATCTGATACACAACAAAAAGACATAGGCTAATTTTAGAAACAATATCATTTTGATCAAAACCGCCTTGGTGCGGCCAGGGTAAACAAAAAGCCACAAACATCTGTAGTCTTGCGTGGAAGCAAAAAAATAAAATCATCTTGAGTTTGTCTGTTCTGTGTCACCTGGCAAGATGCAGGTGCAAAAGGAGTAAAGCTGCTGTTCTTTGTCACCGCTTCTGTCGCTCGTTTGTCACAGGTTGATACCGATGTCCAAAGACGAACAAAATTAGCTGATTGATCAACGAGTATAACAGTGTTGTGAACGACATGTCCCGCGCAATGGATAGATCGGCCACATAAGATGTCCCGTGATACCCTTCTCGTGACAACGTTACTTTCCATTATTACCTTATAACGTAACAAAGAGATGAAACATTTGTATACAGTCTGAGCCCAGGACATCCGCTTGACCTACTTGCAACATTATTGAATGTGATCGGTCAAATGCGTGTTCTTGACTGACAGCTCGAGAAGGCCAATGGTGACTGTGGTCGATTGACCATTGTTTTCTCGTGGGCGGGAATCAACAATGAGCTACCCCTCAAAAGAATCCTTTTGACGTCTTACTTACGAAACAGAATGTTAGAGATTCTTTACACAAGTTGAACTTAATTATTAAAACTTAAAATGGTGTTTGATGGAATGTCCTTGATACACTAGTTTGTTTCTCTTTTTTTTTGTTTTTTTTTTTGTTTTTTTGTTTTTTTTTGCAGAAAGAACTTGTGTCGTTGACTGAAATCATCACACAACACATAGAATCTGGCAAATGCTTAAAGGCTAGATATGTACACGTCATAAACACCCTACAGTGTAGTAATGTCCAAGAAAACATCGTTGTTTCTGAAAGATAACGGAGTTTTTGTTATGTACTGCAATAGATTCCAGCTTCGTTTCGTCCTGGTAATGCATGTGTAAAGACGACTACGCAGATTACCATTGCTCTCGGTTGTTTTCTACGGCAGGGCCGGAAATCCAGACTTAGGGTTACAGATTGAAACACAAAGTTGGACTCTCACCTGACAATGTCAGGTGTGCCGTCGTGTCTGTTGTATAGAAAAAACAACTTTTTTCTGTGAGTGTAAAGAAAAACGGTAAATATTAACCCGCTGAATTTGATTTGTTGATGACGCAGCGGACATACGCATTTAACTAAAAGTGTTCCGTGAAATAGCAGAACTACCACTGTCTTCTTGAGATCCTCGAAAGTCTGTAACAGCTGGTTGATGTCACTTGAGTTGGATGTAAAGAGCAGGGATTCGAGTTTAATTTGCTGATTCCCCACAGCCAGGACAAGATCACCATGTTTCAAAATTTCCTCAATTTTTTCATTATTATCTTTTCATATCCAGAATATTAATATTCTTGGGGATCTACAGACACCAACAAACTGTGTTTCAAACACGAGTTTTCAAGTTTGGTGTACATACATGGTAGGACTACATGTGAAGTGTAACAGTAAAACCCCAAGAACAATGGACGCAAGAGAATTTGGAAATGGCCAGTCTAACGTTAGGGCTGATCCAAACCTGACGTGTCCCATAATAACTAGTGCAATTGTACCATAGTGCAGACACATCGGTGCTTATGTTAGACGACACATATTTACGTGTATGTATCATCAACTTGCCTATGACGAAGCATATTTTCTGTAACTGGATATAAACAGTCTAACTTATTAATTCTGGAACCTGATTTATCATAGGCAGGACATTACCGATTCAGGAGTGAACTGTTGAGCTGATAAAGCTGCTAAAATACAAATGTATACATGTCATATGTATACATAAGGCCCTAGAATATATTGTACAGGTTTCTAGAATTCAGTGTGGTGCAGACAGATCTGCAAATATTACTTGTACGTATAGATAATTATGTGATTGGATCAAATGTTGGAGCATACTATGACCCGGATGATGATAACGATGATAACGTTGTTACGCCTGATATAGATCCTTCCCTAATGTGTCATGCGAGTTCTGATCACTGCCATTTAGCAGCTGTGTTTGTCGTACCAGCTCCTGGAATCCAGGCATAATGCCAATGGTTACAGTGACATAAGGCGTGCTGGACGTCACGGCTCTAGTTAGTCATGTCATTCCAGTGAGGCGTTCCGCTAAACGTGCCTCCGGTGGAACGGGTGTCTTTCAAGGAGGACGCCGTTATGTACGCTCATAATGAGCGGACAAATTATGAACACAAAAACCCTAAGGAAACACGCAAACTGCACATCGTTGACCCAAATAACAAAAAGATAACATTCTGTTGCGCGTGATAAAATGTACCGAGTGAACGTAGCCAGTTAGGGTGTCTTTTTGTTAAACTGTGAAAATGTAGGTGTATATGTGCTGGGATGACCTGAATCCCATATTACATGACATGCTGGCCAGTGTTTATCGCGGCCTTCTGTCCTGACAGTCAGTTTATTGTGAACGTAGTATACCCTATTGTAGACATAGTGTACCCTAATGTGGACGTAGTGTACTCTAATGTGGACGTAGTATACCTCATTATAGACGTAGTATACCCTATTGTGAACATAGTGTACCCTAATGTGGACGTAGTGTACTCTAATGTGGACGTAGTATACCTCATTATAGACGTAGTATACCTCATTGTAGACGTAGTATACCTCATTATAGACGTAATATACCCTATTGTGAACATAGTGTTCCCTAATGTGGACGTATATGGAGTATAACCTACTGTGGAATACACATACTTACACGTAACTTGACCGCAACCGAGCATAAAGGAAGTAGTAATACGATATGAGAATTTATTTATAGCCCTATTTACATTGATGAAATTGCAATATGTGGCACCTTCATCACAAAGAGAGAGGAATCGTATGTATAAAATATGACTTTATTTATAATACACGTTTTGCCCTTATAATACACGTTTTGCCCTTATTTTGCCCTTATAATACACGTTTTGCCCTTATAATACACTTTTTGTCCTTTTCTGTTACATTTTTGTTTCGAGCTGGGAAATTCTCTGGGGTAATGTCCTGTTTTCAAATTGTTTTCTTTCCAAGTAAAGCAGATAAATAACCTTTCTTGAAAATAATTTTATAAAAATAATATTTTTATAGGACGAATGACCGAAATTGTTTGTACTTCGAATCTATTACACTTTCATTTGTGTCATTTCGGATATAGAAATATACTTGCATAACTCGGTAAGAGTCTGAGTGACATTTGGTTCAGGTGACAGTTATACAGTATTGTATGAACGAATGTTAACACTGAATTTGGCCCATACACTAAGGACATCATCCATATTCTCGTGGATTTAATCGCATGGCAGCTAACAATGACGTCAACATATATTTTGTGCTTTCTGGATTTGAAGGCTGTGAAGGCATATTGTACTTTGAAGCTTACTTGACTTTTTTCTGCACATAGTCCAGCGCGAAGTGTTTTTTTTTATTATTCATATTATTTTACTTGATCAAATGTTGGCTGTTTGCAGGTGTATCCAGTCGACAGCGGATTGTGGATGTGGATGGGCTGACTGTGAAGGTGTCCATCTGGTGAGTCACAAGCCTGCAAACCCACTTCAAGAGCGAATCACAGGAACGAATTTCGAATCCAGCTTATACGGGTTTTTAGGAAACAAAAATGTTTTAATCACAGTGATTTTTGTATTACTATAAGAGAAGTACAGCATGCATTTTTGCCAAAGGGGGCTGAGTTCTGAGAGATAAATTGTAATTAATATTTGAACGCGTACATGTGTGCTAATGTTTATTGGTTGCCATCGGTTGATTCTGGAAATATGCTGATCTTGTAAACAGGACGTTTTATCGTCATATTTATCGACTTAATCGATACAGTACAGTAAACCGTTTCCCTAGATTGTACAGGGCTTAAGAGAGCTCACACAATGGCCATATGCCTCACCCTACTCCACCATTTGACGAACCTCTCCTGGCTAAAATTATTCAGACAAAATAGTGTAGTCTATTGTTCATTCTTTGTGACGATTGAGGGACGAACTGATAACGTAGTCACGAAGGTATTGCAGAACAATCCTGCATTTTGGCCGAATGGTCATCGCTTGGGAAAGAGATACCCCATTAGTTTTCAAACATCTCTGAAGCAAGTAATCATTCAGTGCTAGCGTTTGTGCGCAGGGACACAGCGGGACAGGAGAGATACCGAACCTTGACGTCCGGGTTTTACCGGGGAGCAGAGGTAAGTGTTCCCTCCACGACTATATATTAACGATGGGATCGCTTCTAACGATAAGGTACATTGGTGTTCACTCAAGTTTTTTTTCCCTGCAACGTAATTAAGCATATAGGAATCCTACTGTTTTCCGCTACTGTGAACAATTTCGTGAATATTTCCAAAGCATTAGCATCGGGATTTAGAGTATGTCCTGCATACTCATTTCATCATTTTTTTGATCCATTAAGTTATGTAATAGTATTATCGTTATTAGAGATTACAGTTTCTGGATATAGCACAGGTTCTACTGCTGAAAATTGGTTGAGACCTCTACGGGTTTCGAACCAACGATCTCATAGTCAGGCACCAAATTGCCAGCAATACATGACAGCCATCCACACCAATCGACCAACCAGCCTTCTACAAAAATAGAAGGTAGCTGATCGGTACTCTTACTTAAATTCACTCTCTAAATGACATCTATCACTCCGTTAAGTTATACTTAAGTGGTGATTATAATAAAACTTTCTTTTCATCAAATCTGTATGACTTTAATGCTCAGGGAATCGTCATCATGTACGACGTCTCGAATGAGGAATCCTTCAACAACTTGTCTCGCTGGTTACGAGATGTCAAAGAGGTGAGACAGAACACACATCTCTACACCCTTTCTTACAAAACTTGAAGTGTTTGTTGTTTATACACTTTGACATACATGTATGTGTACAACGTCTCTGTGAAATCCATCCCCTGACAACTCTCTCTGCATGTTTTCACCATAACGTTGTTACGATGACTCTCTCTGCATGTTGTCACCACAATGCTGTTACGATGAATCTCTCTGCATGTTGTCGCCATAACGCAGTTACGATGACTAATGTGTAGTTTTTAATAAGAAATAGAACGAACTGTTTGTAATGCATGTGCTGCCTTTAAGGTATGTAAATTGCCCTGGATTCATTAAATTTCTCTTTTCCATTATAAAGAGAAAGTACATACATACTGAAAAACTTTTGATTCCTGCACGTCGCATATAAGTATATATATATATATATATATATATATATATATATATATATATAGTTACATATTTGTCGCTTTCATTTTCAGAACAGCACGGAGGACATATGTAAACTGATAGTTGGAAATAAAATAGATCTCAGCACAAAACGATGTGTCAGCAGAGAACGGGCCAAGCAGGTGAGTCTATGAATGGGTCCTCATTTCTCCTGACAGCCTCGGTGGTCAGGTGTGCAGCGCGTCAGCCTCGAGGTCGGGAGATACGGTTTTAAGCCCGGGTCGGGCCTTACCAAAGACTTTAAAGATGGTACTTGTTGCTGCCTCGCTTGGCGCTCAGCATTGAGAGGTTAGAGCGAGGAAACAGAACTGGTCGACCCGGTGTCAGTATAATGTGAGTGGATGGGATTTCATGTCTGGTGTCTTCGGCATGGTGTTCAAGTGGCGGCAGTACTTTGGCGGCATGAATTCACCCTGCCACAAAAAGACACACTGTATGCATACAGCAGAAAGACTCTTCGTCATCACATGGCTGAAACATTATGAGGACGGTGTTAAACCCCACTCACTCACTCACTCTTCATTCCTAGTTATATGTAATGCGAAGAAAATAACTTCCAGAAAAAATGTCCATTCGATAACACGAATACTTGACAAGCATGTGTAATAGGCGCATCTACTTGCGAACACATATCTTCATCACAAAGTAAAACAGTAACCGTTGCCATAGGTAAACATGTACAGTACAAGGTGATCAATTCATATATTCGTTTTTTAAATTTCAGTTGATTTTCTTCCTTTTTTTTCAGTTTGCAGAATTTCATCAAATTGAATACCACGAAATCAGTTGTCGTGAAAACACGAACGTAGACGAGGCGTTATCCATACTAGCCAGAAGGATAAAGGAAAAGTTTGAATTGAAGGTATATACTAACCGTGACCACAGTCTGCCAAATTGTATCAGTTCTGTCTTTTGGACAGAAGCCGTTGAGGGCCAAGCTGTTAAGTAGCCTATTTAAGCCCCTAGCTTGTAACTTTTGTTATGTTTATCTTTCGCATTTGTATCCTTTATTGCATTTTGAAAAAAAAGACTCTGTACCTGCCGATATTATTACTTACATGTTTACTAAATCTCATATTGGGCGAGGCGTCAGGAACTTATCCCGCGGAAGACCAAAAAACTACACTGATATTTGTTTCTTGAAAAACAAAAGAAGCTTCAACAGTAATTTCCTGTCGTGTCGAGAAGCTTTGAATTACATCTACCAAGCCGTCATCTGAGAATTATGACGTCATAACGTTTTTGACAATGTTCATTCAACATTCTTTTGTGATGTCGTGTCGTTGGTGTCATTGTTATGTCACACTGCACTCCCTACTGTTGAGTCATCAGACGCATATAGCAGCTGCTGCAGGGTAGGGAGATATAGACGTCTACCACGTGATCATTACTGCCCAATCAAAAATAGAGGATTTTGTATGATGCAGGATAAATGATGTTATCATTTCTATTAATCAATTTAATGTTCACGTAACACCATACTGGAGAATATTTCACTTCAGCGATGGCGGTCAGTACCAATGGTGGAGAAATCGAAAATGTACGACGTATGCCTTTTAACCTAACTCGGGTCTGTATGTCAGTCTGTCTAATGACGCCATTGTTTTCCTTTCAGTCCACTATGTCACGACAAAAGGACATCACGCTTAGCGCGCCGCCCAAGACAAAAAGTTCCTTCAAGTGTCCCTGTATATGAAGACAAGGATTTGAGCTGAGACAACTCAACAGTGCTTCGCGGACAATCATTGTAACTTACATCTTCATTACAGACGTTTAATGTTGAAACGTAAATCGTGTGTAATCTTGTGTTTTCGACATGGTTTCGTGACGTTTATTGATCCATTGATGCCATTCGTGATCGCGATCAGCTGATTTCGTGGTTGGTGTAAATTTACGTAACGTATCCGTCTTTTCCATTAACGTTATAGAAAACGTTTTCTACGTAACGTGTTTTGTGTTCAATTAATTTCATTATCGACGAATTCTTGAAGGCACGGTGATTTAAAGATACCTCGCAGTCATTAAGGGATTAGTGATGGTCGCTCGGAGCTAAACGACTGGGTAGAGTGATTAACGGCGGAACATTTGTGATTGATATTAGACTGTCGAGTGTGGGCAGTTCCTGATTCAAACCAACATCATCGTCACAGCTGTCAACGAATATATGATCGTGATGAGAAGATTGCTAATCGCATTTTTAATCAGGAAATCAAGATTGTCATTAATACAATCACTAAAGTAACGAATTCGTGATTAATGTGATGTTATTCTGAAGAAGCCTTGCTGTGTGGTTGTCATTAGCAACGCTCGTCCACGTGAAATTCGTAGACATCGTTCGGCATATCGGAAGACCTGAAACAAGTTACCTCCCTTCGATTGGGGAAAATGGCCACGTTGGATGTCCAGAGCGAAGCGAACTTTATACAGCCAGTCAAAGGCTGGGAAGAATTCATTTATAATAATGCTTCGTTAATCTTTGCCAATAGCTGCATGTGGCCGTATGATATCAAGTTACGGGATCTTAGAAACTGGATGGCTTGAACTTTAATGTGATTCCTTTTCGGAGAATGATGGTCAAAAAAGCCGGTTACAACTCATTGAAGGTGGCTGACAGTCGCTCGGTGCACCTTGAAGCAAAATAATGACGTCATCTCATCGTTGCCACGGACATTTTGAAAGTTTGGACAGTTCACAAGAATACATGTGTACCCAACATGGGTGTGTCAAACTGAAACCACGTTCGTGATTTTAATCTACAGTATATTGAACAAATAACCGAGGCACTCCAGTAATCTCGCAGCTGTAGTTCAGGACATGTGATCCGGTGATTTGACTGAAGACTATACCCTGTATTTATCTAGTCCTTGTCTCCACGTGTGTAGGCTGGAACATGGCTGCTGAACAGTTTACGAACACTAATTCTTTAAACTCTTTTAGGTTTGCAGATCTTAGATGATCAGAAACTGTTTGGGGTATCCCAACCTGACTTGACTATTTGCACTTCTTGCACTGCACAAGTGATGATACGTCACCAGTTTGCCCACGAAATGTCACCGTTAATGCAGGAATGAACAATAGAGTACACAGCGTTGGCCCGATTTACATCTGGCGTCAAAGATCCCCCATTAATCCATACACCTTGATCGTATTTCTGATTTTACTACTTAATGAGGAACCCGTAAGACTCCTTTCCGCCTTCATCAAATGGTGTTCCAATGCTATACACTCCACTGTTCTTTCCTATGTATATGTAACACTTTTCGGTGCTTGAGATTTGCTCACAAAACTCTTTGTAGTTCTGGTGCACAAAATCTGCAATGTTTCTGCACTAAAAGGCGTGCAGCGAATTGGACCTCCGCGTACAGTGTTTATAGCCCGACACTCTCATGTAGATCCAGCAGCCTCTCGTCACAAGGTTGTCTTTTATGCTTAATATTTTGTTTTTTTTCTTTTAACGCGGGGTGAGGGTGGGTTACAAATTTAAGAAACACTTTGAACCAGCTGAAATTATTACCGGTGAATTAATAAATTAAATCTTTCCTCGTCTTTCTTTCAATGTCCTCTTTTTTCCAGAGTTATTTCTAACGCAGGAGGGGAATCAATAACCTGTTACCATGAATTGAGGTCTTTTAGGATGGAAACTGTGAATGTACCGTCTTGGTTCACCTGGTTTCACGAGAGGTATCAACTGAAGGGGATACGCCAAGCAGTGGTCGGATACACTAGTTTACACGATATGCAATGTACACATGTCCAATCTGCTGCTGTCGGAGGGGCAGCCTCATTCTGGTGTCACAGGAAATTCATGCTTTTGGTACTCGACGCACAACATCAGTGCATAGACAACTACATGTATAATTGCTGGTTATGACAGTAATGTGTGACTTTGAGTCCCGTCATTCAAATATACATTTACATCAACCGACTTTCGCCGCGGTGTTACACCTAAAAATACTTGTGGTAAGACAGAAATGTCTCAGTGCATACAACAACGTCTTGTGTACTGTAGGGGTACCATATGTTAACTTTGAGGTGAAAAGTGCATGCTTTTTACCACATGTTTTGTGTCTTGCTTGAATCCGAGCGATAGGGGCTTGGTAGATCATTACCAAAGCACAGATGCATTCTGCAGTTAGTTATAATTTTCACGAGATAATGTTTCTTTGGAAATCTTAAAAGTGTGTCAGTGGCACTTTAAGGAGCTCAACATCGACATCCTGCAAACCTCCATGTTACCTTATACTAAGGCATCCCGTAAAGTGAATAGCCTGGCCCATGTGAATAGATGGGACTTCAAAACTTGAACAACCCACTGACACATACACGTAGGTACCGAGCGAGCAGTTGACGGGACGTCAAAATTTGACCGAACGACACACATGCCGAACTGTATGTGTTGCTTGTCACGGTTAAAACTGACAGCTAATCATCAACTACACAACACCATAGCCACAAGGCCCTGCTGATGACTTCATTCACATCTTTGCAAAATATTTTTTCATTACATTATTTGTAACATTTTGGGCGACATTTACATATGTGTGAGGCATTTACAAAATGAACTAAGACTATATGTTGAGTGATGGATAGCTAACGTAGTAGTTCCAAGAAAGCCTTAGTATCTGGCTCCTACATGTGCAACAAGAGTGTATTTGAACAGAATGTGCAATGCAGCAATTTTGGTCGTCATGGCTCGTTGAGGCAGATTTCTATCAGTCAGTGTTTCCACTTGACATGTTTTGGATAACATATTACTGTTTTTCAGGACCCATATTTTGTCTAACTTGCATTCCATGAATATGTTTTCTCCTTTTACACACACAGAAACTGTTACTGCAAAACGTTTAGAGTCCTTCTCTCTTCACACGTTAACACAAGAAGTCTTACATGTAGCTATTGCATCATGGCCTTTCCTGCAGAGGACACCAAATACATGCTTACTGTCTGGAGCTTTTCAACTTTTGCTGCTAGTGCATTGTTTCACCTTACATTTACAACATTACGTCAGTGGACGATATTTACTGAGTCAAGTGGCAATTATGAGTAGAGAATACATCCTAACACATTTTCTTATCCTTTAACTTGGGCAGAAGACATGAAAAACGGCAGCATGGGATGATCACCGGGTCGTTTACTAGACGAAAAAAGGATAAGTGTTGTGGCAAACTGCGTCATTTATTTCTAATATACCAGAATATAATGAATATTTTGAAGAGGATAGGCTGGAGGAAATTTTGCACAAGAGGACACAAAAAACCGTACACCAAGCGATTTGTAATAAACCAGTTAAAGGCAGATCAATTGAAACCGCTTCACTGAGGGTCCGAAAGTTGCTTCTCACAATCCGCCAAGCACTGGGACTTTTCAGGCAGATCAGGGTGTGAACTATTTTTAACTCTGGTGGCCGAGAATATCTTATGGGTTATTAAATCAAAGATTTAACATGGAAAAGCATGACGCACTACAGGTATAACTGAAAACTCCTCTTGTATTTCCATCTAATCAGATGATCGGAATGATCGGTTTACTATCCCTGTCGTCGAACAGGCTATATCGGCGCAAAGGATAAAGGATAACACAAGGATATTGGTTTAAGGGGTAATTTCACATCTCCGGATAACACAAACCTCAAATACCGGATCAGAATACACGAGCGACATTTATCCGACCACGGTTTGCTTTAAATACACGTTAAATAAACGTGCTCTACATGGCTTTCTTCTCCGGTACAACAAAATGTATTAACTTTACATCCTTGTTCAATGCATCTTGTCAAAGAGAACGGATTTATTTATTTCATTGGTATTTTACGCCCTACTCAGGAATATTTCACTTGTAAGACGGCAGCGAGAATTATGGTGGAGGGAAACCGTTGAGAGCCTAGAGGAAACCCAGGAACATCTGTAGGCTCCTGGCAGACTTTCCCACATATGGCCGGAGAGGAAGTCAGCATTAACTGGACTTGAACTTACAGCAGCTGCATAAGTGAGAGGCTCTTGGGTCATTGCTCTGCACTAGAGTGCTAACCCCTTTGCCACGGAATTGAATGTCAAAAATGTTACCTCTGTCTTGACAGCCAAACAGGCACCCAACTTTTGTGTTCACAGATAAATGCTCTGCACATCAGTGTACAGCCCAACATTCTCACGACATTAAATGGGCGGTACATGTATGACACACTGGGGCATAATGAAAAAAAACAGTGATCCTGAAACTGTGACACAAATACTTCTCCATCTCAGTTCCTATCAATAATTAGGATTTTCTGCTTAACCTTGTGGAATGACACATGGACAGACACACTTTCAGATAATCAGGAAAGCCAATAACACCACACTCAGCACCTCAATCTTTCAGTGTTTGTAATTGACTTCTATTAACTTGAGCGGATGTAAGAATTCACCATCACATGGAAGTCCATTTCACATTACACTTGGGCGGAATGTGAAATGAAAGGGGTTTAAAATCAGTCTAATTCGAATCAAAAGTCACCATCTGGATTTCCTATAGGACTTCCTATAGGACTTGCAAGGAAGTCTTGGATTGTCAGATATCCGTCCACCTATATATGCCTGTACGCATGTATAAATCTGCAATATTGTCCCATCAGATTGCACAAAGAAATTTCATTCCCACCTACAAGAAGGACCAGACAGTCTAGTTTCCCCATGCTAACATCATGATGAACAGTTCTTCTGAAGTCTGCAGTGAGGACACGACACTTTCCTGTCTAGTATCCCCATGCTAAGGCCTTGATGAACCTTTCTCCTGAAGCCTGCAGTGAAGGCACCCCACTTTCCTGTCTAGTTTCCCTATGCCAAGGCCTTGATATACTGTTCTTGTGAAGTCCGCAATGAAAACACTACACTTTCTTGTCTAGTTTCCCCATGCTAAGGCCTTGATGAAGCGTTCCTCTGAAGTCAGCAGTGAGGACACCACAATTTCTCCAGTTTCCCCATGCTAAGGCCTTGATGATCCGTTCTTCTGAGGTCTGCAGTGAGGACTCCACAATTTCTCTAGTTTTCCCATGCTAAGGCCTTGATGAACCATTCTTCTGAAGTCTGCAGTGAGGACACCGCACTTTTTCTAGTTTCCCCATTCTAACGCTTTGACAAACTCTTCTTCTGAAAATGACAACATCTTGGCAGCTTCTATATGCATCTGCAAAAAAATACAACAAATATTTAAGGAGAATACAATTGAGTCACCAAAGAAAAAAACCCTAACAATAAATGTACATGTATCACTGTATACTGATGCTGGAAACCAAACCAGCCTAGAAACCAAATCAGCCTGGAAACCAAATCAGCCTGGAAACTAAACCAGCCTGGAAAAATTCACCCCCAGTGACCTGACAAACCCTCCTGAATTTGCAGTGACATGTTACCTAATTTGCCTAATGACTATTGGTTACAGCACGAGGAATGGTTTAGTCTGAGTCAGTCAGGCTCCAAGACAGCTGTATATTGGACTAAAATACGTGTGTACACATCAGTACAGGTGCATCTGCATGGTATGTCTTACTTTGCAGCTTACCTGACTCCTCTTTCATCAAACATAATAATTTATTTACTCATTTGATTGGTGTTTTATGCTGTACTGAAGAATATTCACTTATACCACGGCGGCCAGCAATATGGTGGGAAGAAACCAGACAGAGCCCGGAGGAAACCCATGACCATCCACAGGTTGCTGGTGGACCTTCCCACGACTATTAGCACATTCCCCGCAGACCTTCCCACGACCATTAACACATTGCTGGCGGACCTTCCCACAACCATTAACACATTGCTGGCGGACCTTCCCACAACCATTAGCACATTGCTGGTGGATCTTCCCGCGACCATTAACACATTCTTGGCGGACCCTCCGACAAACAAACAGAGAGAAAAACATGATCCTGTTTTTCATCACTTTCCTCAGAGACATCAACGCCTCATACAGTTATTATGCTTTACCCTAAGCAGCACCACTGATGTGGTAGGAAATATGCTGGCGGTTCATGTATGAAGTTTAGACTGGAGCTGGCCATGTGATCCATCAAGAATTGATTCTTTACCAGAAGTTTTGTCTGATGAACCTAGCCACAACCCCCTTTCCCAAAAGGAACTGGATGTTGGATTAATTTAATGCACCAGTCATGCCAGTACACACCGACTTGGAACACGCACAAGTATGAGTAATTTTGCGACCCTGAGTTAACCGAGACTGGGGATTTCAGGCCCATGCCAGGACACAACCTGAAAGTACGTAAACTGAAGTTTAACAGATCCCTACATAACTCTACTGGATACGCACCTTCTGCCTTTTCAGGATATCAATCAGCTTAAGCTGTTTTTTAAACCCAGCCATGAGCTCGTTTTTCTGTTTTTCGAGTCGTTTGTTATCGACTATCAGCTGTTCCACCTTTTTCTTCTCTTGCGTTGTAGTATCCTGAAAAGCAACAATGTAACGTTCCTCATTTGACCGCTGGATTTATTACTGTCATTGTTTTAATATATGTACATATACACTTTATCGAACAGCTTGGATTGTTATGAGACCTAAACAGAATATACAAGAATAGGTCTGTACACAACAAGTTTACACCATTCAAACATAGAAAAGCAATGTACATGTAAGCAAGCCTGGGTTGAACATGTAAGCATGCCTGGGTTGTACATGTAAACATGCCTGGGTACATGTAAACATGCCTGGGTACATGTAAGCATGCCTGGGTTGTACATGTAAACATGCCTGGGTTGTACATGTAAGCATGCCTGGGTTGAACATGTAAGCATGCCTGGGTTGAACATGTAAGCATGCCTGGGTTGTACATGTAAACATGCCTGGGTACATGTAAGCATGCCTGGGCTGTACATGTAAGCATGCCTGGGTTGTGCATGTAAGCATGCCTGGGTTGTGCATGTAAGCATGCCTGGGTTGTACATGTAAGCATGCCTGGGTTGTGCATGTAAGCATGCCTGGGTTGTACATGTAAGCATGCCTGGGTTGTGCATGTAAACATGCCTGGGTACATGTAAGCATGCCTGGGTTGTACATGTAAACATGCCTGGGTACATGTAAGCATGCCTGGGTTGTGCATGTAAGCATGCCTGGGTTGTACATGTAAGCATGCCTGGGTTGTACATGTAAACATGCCTGGGTACATGTAAGCATGCCTGGGTTGTACATGTAAACATGCCTGGGTTGTACATGTAAGCATGCCTGGGTTGTGCATGTAAGCATGTCTGGGTTGTACATGTAAGCATGCCTGGGTTGTACATGTAAGCATGCCTGGGTTGTACGTCATACTTAACACTTTGTCAGTTACATGACAACGGGCAGTCCTTAATACTTGTATGTATGTGTATATGTACTGTGTCTTCTTGTGGCAGGGCGAGTCCATGCCGCCAAAGTGCCACCGCAACTGGAACATCATGCCAAAGGCAATAGACATGACACCCCACCAAGTCACACTATAATGACAGCAGGCCGACCAGAATCCTGTTTCCTTGCTCTAACAACTCAGTGCTAAGCACCAAGCACGGCAACAATAAGTACCTTTATTAAAAGGAAAGCAAAGAGAGCCTGGAAATATCCACCCATGAATGGGAACCAACAAGGCGTTTGTCTTAAAGCTGTCAACAAATCAGAATTCAGAGTCACATTCCAGTCATGTAATATCGTCTTCCTAACAGGTATGTGTATATGGCACAGAGTGATATCGGCTTCCACAGGTATGTGTATATGGCACAGAGTGATGTCGGCTTCCACAGGTATGTGCATATGGCACAGAGTGATGTCGGCTTCCACAGGTATGTGTATATGGCACAGAGTGATATCGGCTTCCACAGGTATGTGTATATGGCACAGAGTGATATCGGCTTCCACAGGTATGTGTATATGGCACAGAGTGATGTCGGCTTCCACAGGTATGTGTATATGGCACAGAGTGATGTCGGCTTCCACAGGTATGTGTATATGGCACAGAGTGATATCGGCTTCCACAGATGTCTGCCATGTTTCATCGAACTGTTTCTCAGCCTGGAATGTTAAGGACACATGTCTACAATCCCATGCAAATACATGTACGTGACTAAATCATGTTTATACCAGAACAGTCAGTGAAAGTCCACTCAGTCTTCCTCATGTAGAGACTCACCACCGTACATGTCTGGCTGAAATACTTCCAATGTGGCGTTAAAGACCAATCATTAGTAAAGCAATCTGGTGGGTACTACAAGCATGCACATGGGTCAACACTAGGGGAAAATCCCTGGCCTCAGCGGCTAAATAATGCTGTACTTATAATGTAATAATACCTACAAATATGGACCAATCAAAAACTAAAAATAAAAAAAGGGAAACTGGTGGTGAAGACTGTCTCCACAGTTTTCAAATCACATCTTTCAAAAATGCTGTCATCAAAGCCGACACAAAAAATGTATGACCATCTCCTAATAATTCTCATGCCCTCCAAAAACGTAAAGTAGCCTTTGGCCTCTCTTATGAACTAAATGGCAGACACTGAGAGATGCATGTGATACCAGACAACTCCTCCTTGTACCTAACCAAATCCTCCACAGCCTGGTTCACACTCACCTCTACAGTCTCCACATGTCAGATGCTCACATGTGTCTCTACACACTTACCTTGGCAGATGGGTTGTGATACCTTGGCGGAAGACTTGGCCTTACACAACTCCTCCTTGTACCTAACCAAATCCTCCACAGCCTGGTTCACACTCACCTCTACAGTCTCCACATGTCATCCACTGTTTGTGCTCACATGTGTCTCTACACACTTACCTTGGCAGATGACTTGGCCTTATACAACTCCTCCTTGTACCTAACCAAATCCTCCACAGCCTGGTTCACGCTCACCTCTACAGTCTCCACATGTCATCCACTCTTTGTGCTCACATGTGTCTCTACACACTTACCTTGGCAGATGACTTGGCCTTATACAACTCCTCCTTGTACCTAACCAAATCCTCCACAGCCTGGTTCACGCTCACCTCTACAGTCTCCACATGTCATCCACTCTTTGTGTTCACATGTGTCTCTACACACTTACCTTGGCAGATGACTTGGCCTTATACAACTCCTCCTTGTACCTAACCAAATCCTCCACAGCCTGGTTCACACGCACCTCTATAGTCTCCACATGTCAGCCACTCTTTGTCCTCACATGTGTCTCTACACACTTACCTTGGCAGATGACTTGACCTTATACAACTCCTCCTTGTACCTAACCAAATCCTCCACAGCCTGGTTCACGCTCACCTCTACAGTCTCCACATGTCATCCACTCTTTGTGCTCACATGTGTCTCTACACACTTACCTTGGCAGATGACTTGGCCTTATACAACTCCTCCTTGTACCTAACCAAATCCTCCACAGCCTGGTTCACACTCACCTCTATAGTCTCCACATGTCATCCACTCTTTGTGCTCACATGTATCTCTACACACTTACCTTGGCAGATGACTTGGCCTTATACAACTCCTCCTTGTACCTAACCAAATCCTCCACAGCCTGGTTCACACTCACCTCTACAGTCTCCACATGTCAGCCACTCTTTGTGCTCACATGTGTCTCTACACACTTACCTTGGCAGATGACTTGGCCTTATACAACTCCTCCTTGTACCTAACCAAATCCTCCACAGCCTGGTTCACACTCACCTCTATAGTCTCCACATGTCATCCACTCTTTGTGCTCACATGTGTCTCTACACACTTACCTTAGCAGATGACCTGACCTTATACAACTCCTCCTTGTACCTAACCAAATCCTCCACAGCCTGGTTCACACTCACCTCTATAGTCTCCACATGTCATCCACTCTTTGTGCTCACATGTGTCTCTACACACTTACCTTGGCAGATGACTTGACCTTATACAACTCCTCCTTGTACCTAACCAAATCCTCCACAGCCTGGTTCACACTCACCTCTATAGTCTCCACATGTCATTAACTCTTTGTGCTCACATGTTTCTCTACACACTTACCTTGGCAGATGACTTGGCCTTATACAACTCCTCCTTGTACCTAACCAAATCCTTCACAGCCTGGTTCACACTCACCTCTATAGTCTCCACATGTCATCCACTCTTTGTGCTCACATGTTCCTACATCTTTGCCTTTGGCAGATGACCTCCTGGCCTTTATACAACTCCCTCCCTTGTAACCTAACCAAATCCCTCCACAGCTCCGGTTCACACTCACCTCTACAGTCTCCACATGTCAGCCACTCTTTGTGCTCACATGTGTCTCTACACACTTACCTTGGCAGATGACTTGACCTTATACAACTCCTCCTTGTACCTAACCAAATCCTCCACAGCCTGGTTCACACTCACCTCTATAGTCTCCACATGTCATTAACTCTTTGTGCTCACATGTTTCTCTACACACTTACCTTGGCAGATGACTTGGCCTTATACAACTCCTCCTTGTACCTAACCAAATCCTTCACAGCCTGGTTCACACTCACCTCCATAGTCTCCACATGTCATCCACTCTTTGTGCTCACATGTGTCTCTACACACTTACCTTGGCAGATGACTTGGCCTTATACAACTCCTCCTTGTACCTAACCAAATCCTCCACAGCCTGGTTCACACTCACCTCTGTAGTCTCCACATGTCATCCACTCTTTGTGCTCACATGTGTCTCTACACACTTACCTTGGCAGATGACTTGGCCTTATACAACTCCTCCTTGTACCTAACAAAATCCTCCACAGCCTGGTTCACACTCACCTCTATAGTCTCCACATGTCAGCCACTCTTTGTCCTCACCTGTGTCTCTACACACTTACCTTGGCAGATGACTTGGCCTTATACAACTCCTCCTTGTACCTAACCAAATCCTCCACAGCCTGGTTCACACTCTCATACCTCTATAGCTCCCACATGTCAGCTACTCTTTGTCCCTCACATGTGCTCCCAGCACACTTACCTTTGGCAGATGACTTGGCCTTTATACACAACTCCTCCTTGTACCTAACCACATCCTCTCCACAGCCTGTTCACACTCACCTCTATAGTTCCCACAAGCCAGCTTCACTCTTTGTCCCTCACATGTGCTCCCTACACACTTACCTTTGGCAGATGATTCTGCCTTTTATATACAACTCCTCCTGTTCCCAACCAAATCCTCCACAGCCTGGTTCACACTCACCTCTACAGTCTCCACATGTCAGCCACTCTTTGTGCTCACATGTGTCTCTACACACTTACCTTGGCAGATGACTTGGCCTTATACAACTCCTCCTTGTACCTAACCAAATCCTCCACAGCCTGGTTCACACTCACCTCTACAGTCTCCACATGTCATCCACTCTTTGTGCTCACATGTGTCTCTACACACTTACCTTGGCAGATGACTTGGCCTTATACAACTCCTCCTTGTACCTAACCAAATCCTCCACAGCCTGGTTCACACTCACCTCTATAGTCTCCACATGTCAGCCACTCTTTGTCCTCACATGTGTCTCTACACACTTACCTTGGCAGATGACTTGGCCTTATACAACTCCTCCTTGTACCTAACCAAATCCTCCACAGCCTGGTTCACACTCACCTCTACAGTCTCCACATGTCATCCACTCTTTGTGCTCACATGTGTTGTACACACTTACCTTGGCAGATGACTTGGCCTTATACAACTCCTCCTTGTACCTATCCACCTCCTCCAGAGCCCGGTTGAGCCTCACTTCAGTGGCACCTTGCGCAGTCAGCTGCTGTTTCTGGGATCTCTTCAGGCTGTCCAGTTCCTGTAGATCAAGAAAACAAGGTGATACAGAAGGATTTTCCGATTTCTCTTTCTTTACTCTAGACTCAGTGAAAAGTAACCATGTCTATCACAAACAAGGTATTTGTCTGCTTTTTGACCCCAGTCAGCTGGTTGTGTAGCCTGTCAGACTTCCCTTTGGCCTCCTCAGTAATTTGTTTGTACTTGTCTATCTGAGTCTGCTGTGTGGAGTATGTCACTTACGTCTGTGTGGAGTCTGTCCTCAGTAAGCTGTGTGACTTCCCCGCTCACCCCTGACCTCTCAACCCCTGAACCCTCACCTTCTTGACCCCAGTCAGCTGATTGTGTAGACTGTCAGACTTCCCTTTGGCCTCCTCAGTAATTTGTTTGTACTTGTCTATCTGAGTCTGCTGTGTGGAGTCTGTCCTCAGTAAGCTGTGTAACTTCCCTGCTCACCCCTGACCTCTCAACCCCTGAACCCTCACCTTTTTGACCCCAGTCAGCTGGTTGTGTAGCCTGTCAGACTTCCCTTTGGCCTCCTCAGTAATTTGTTTGTACTTGTCTATCTGAGTCTGCTGTGTGGAGTATGTCACTTACGTCTGTATGGAGTCTGTCCTCAGTAAGCTGTGTGACTTCCCCGCTCACCCCTGACCTCTCAACCCCTGAACCCTCACCTTTTTGACCCCAGTCAGCTTGTTGTGTAGACTGTCAGATTTCCCTTTGGCCTCCTCAGTAATTTGTTTGTACTTGTCTATCTGAGTCTGCTGTGTGGAGTCTGTCCTCAGTAAGCTGTGTAACTTCCCTGCTCACCCCTGACCTCTCAACCCCTGAACCCTCACCTTCTTGACCCCAGTCAGCTTGTTGTGTAGACTGTCAGACTTCCCTTTGGCCTCCTCTGCCATGTGTTTGTACTTGTCTATCTGAGTCTGCTGTGTGGAGTCTGTCCTCAGTAAGCTGTGTAACTTCCCCACTCACCCCTGACCTCTCAACCCCTGAACCCTCACCTTCTTTACCCCAGTCAGCTGTTTGTGTAGACTGTCAGACTTCCCTTTGGCCTCCTCAGTAATTTGTTTGTACTTGTCTATCTGAGTCTGCTGTGTGGAGTATGTCACTTACGTCTGTGTGGAGTCTGTCCTCAGTAAACTGTGTGACTTCCCCACTCACCCCTGACCTCTCAACCCCTGAACCCTCACCTTTTTGACCCCAGTCAGCTGGTTGTGTAGACTGTCAGACTTCCCTTTGGCCTCCTCAGTAATTTGTTTGTACTTGTCTATCTGAGTCTGCTGTGTGGAGTATGTCACTTACATCTGTGTGGAGTCTGTCCTCAGTAAGCTGTGTGACTTCCCCACTCACCCCTGACCTCTCAACCCCTGAACCCTCACCTTCTTTACCCCAGTCAGCTGGTTGTGTAGACTGTCAGACTTCCCTTTGGCCTCCTCAGTAATTTGTTTGTACTTGTCTATCTGAGTCTGCTGTGTGGAGTATGTCACTTACGTCTGTGTGGAGTCTGTCCTCAGTAAACTGTGTGACTTCCCCACTCACCCCTGACCTCTCAACCCCTGAACCCTCACCTTCTTTACCCCAGTCAGCTGGTTGTGTAGACTGTCAGACTTGCCCTTTGGCCTCCTCAGTAATTTGTTTGTACTTGTCTATTTGAGTCTGCTGTGTGGAGTATGTCACTTACGTCTGTGTGGAGTCTGTCCTCAGTAAGCTGTGTGACTTCCCCGCTCACCCCTGACCTCTCAACCCTTGAACCCTCACCTTCTTGACCCCAGTCAGCTGGTTGTGTAGACTGTCAGACTTCCCTTTGGCCTCCTCCGCCATGTGTTTGTACTTGTCTATCTGAGTCTGCTGTGTGGAGTTGGTTCTCTGTAAGCGAATCCTTTCGTCTTCCAGTTCCTTCAGTTTGCCAGATAGTGCATTGTTTTTCTCATCCTACAAATGCACATCACTTTAAATGAATGATTATAGCTGAATGCCACTTTGGTAGCATTTCAGCCATACTTTTGGGTGATAAGCCTGTGGCTCATACATTTAAATGAATGATTATAGATGAGTGCCACTTTGGTAGCATTTCAGCCATACTTTTGGGTGATAAGCCTGTGGCTCATACATTTAAATGAATGATTATAGATGAATGCCACTTTGGTAGCATTTCAGCCATACTTTTGGGTGAGAAGCCTGTGGTTAATACATTTAAATGAATGATTATAGATGAATGCCACTTTGGTAGCATTTCAGCCATACTTTTGGGTGATAAGCCTGTGGTTAATACATTTAAATGAATGATTATAGATGAGTGCCACTTTGGTAGCATTTCAGCCATACTTTTGGGTGATAAGCCTGTGGCTCATACATTTAAATGAATGATTATAGATGAATGCCACTTTGGTAGCATTTCAGCCATACTTTTGGGTGATAAGCCTGTGGCTAATACATTTAAATGAATGATTATAGCTGAATGCCACTTTGGTAGCATTTCAGCCATACTTTTGGGTGAGAAGCCTGTGGCTAATACATTTAAAATGAAAAGAATAAAATTCTGACAGGAAAACAACAAAGTCAAAAACGTGGGAGAATTGTGAAGAAACATTTGACCGAGTGACAAGAAACTGGAGACTAACACAACAGTGGTGGCCTCCCTTATATTTATGTATTTATTGATTTGATTGGTGGTTTATGTCGTACATAAGAACATTTCACACACGACAGAGGCCATCATTCATTATGGTGGGAGGAAACAGGACAGACCCAGTGGGTGGGAAATGGTTTTCTTCACAAGAGGTTTCAATAATTACATGCACATAAATACATAACTGTATACAATGTATCAACAAATGATAGAAGCAAAAATATTTCCGTCAACTTCACTTCACTTGAAGATGTTCTGCAAAGCTGGAGGATTTATGACATCATTAGGAATTTAGAAATTTTCACCTGACAGTGGCTAGACAGGCCTGGCACTCAATGGTCAAGTTTTAGTCACCATGAAATGTCTGAAACATTGCCCACTTGGGAGATTTAACTAAAAACCCTGATTCCAGCTTTGGTGGTCTGCAGCATTAACACTTTAGGGCACTCTGTCCTTCCCCAACCGACTTTACCTTGGTGCTACATTCTTGTGCTAATCTGTCCAGCTCTTCCTGCATGACCCTGAGCTTGGCTTTGAGAAATCTGATGGTGGCCTCTGGGAACAAGGTAAATGGTACAGACAACTTAATCAAGAGAAACCTTTGTCACTTGTTGAACTAACTTGGGAAAGAGGAAAATTCCAAAGCAAATTTATTTTAAACATTACGGAGATGGACTTGACAATGGTTGGCTAACTTATGGTTTCCTTGTGTGAAATCCGATTCGACACTTTACTTTCTGAAAATAAAAATTGCATACATTCATCCATGCTGTACATACACGAATTACTTGGTTTCTGAAAATATGCTTGCATTTTTTCAAGAATCAGCAAAAATTTGACGCTTCAAAAAATGAGTTGAATGAACTGCATAATGTTTTTGACCAATGAAAATTACCAGAGCCCATGTCTGCTGCTGCCTGTGGTATGACATCATCATCCTGTTCATCAGGGAGCAGTCCTTGTTCCGACTGGCCCTCTAGATGGGATATGGTGTGCTTGAGGGAGAAGTCCTTGAATTCTGTCATAAACTTGTCATCAGGGACAGCCACATCTTCAGCTGCCCCACTTCTGGGGCGTGACCTGGCAAAGAAAAATATATGACACATGCATGATTATTCTGGACTAATCAAGCAAGTCAGGGGTTTTGACATTCAAAGCTACCAGACTAAGGTGATGTGCCATTCGTGATTGGTGGATTTTAACAAAATCAGGTGTATGTTGCACATGTAACTCTGAAACACGAAACTCCTGTAATATATTCTGATGTCCTTTTGTGGCCCATTGTGCACATGTAGCGGAAACTTTCATCATATCGTGACTGGAATAAAAATGACACATCTAATACTGGCTGATATACATGTACATAAAAACAAGTGATTATTAAAGCTGTCCATATTTACTCTGTATTGCTCTCTAATAAGCCTAGTCCTCAGAGATTATATTTAAGTGGGACTTTCTCTTAATTCTGACTCTCTGCTGGCATATATTCACAGTGCTACAATGTCTTAACACACAGCAAAACGTAAGATTGTTGACCTACAATCCTGTTTTCATGCATGTTGGCACACACCTTGTTCCTGCTTTGTGCCTTTCAGTTTTTGACTGTGGACGGTTTTGATTGGATGAGAGGTTAGATGTGGGTCTGCTAGGAGGCTGAAAATAGCAAAGTCACAGCGAAAACCATGGATGTAAAATGACAGTGCTTTATTCATTTATTTCACGAGTGTTTTTACATTGCAATATTTCCCTTACACGACAGCGACCAAGAAAAACGTGCACAGATTCCTGGCAGATCTTCCCATGTATCTCAGGAGAAGAAGCCAGGATGATCAGTATGTACCAACCCCTGGTAAGTGCCCACAAACAAACACACAGTGCTTTATAATGCACAACTAATTAAATCACCTATAGACTGATTATTGACATTATTGGTCAGTAGATTTTCAGCAAATCCTCCCTCTGTTACAAACTACTGTGTTTGCCTAAATACTTCACCCAGAAAAAATGCAGTTTTAGAAGGAAATAGAAGTCAAAAATTATTTCATTTGGTAAAGAAAAAATGCATCCGTAGAGGAGAATAGAAGCCAAAAATTATTTTGCACAGATAATTTCCCAGAAGCATATCCTCCTGCCTTCCAAACCAACTTCGAAAATGACTCAAGCTCCAAGAGTCAGGTCAAATGAGTATCTACATATAAGTCATGGACAATAGTTTAGGTCAAGTCCAGCAGAGCTGGCGCACTGCAGACAATCACATCTCTGTCACACAACAGGTGTAGCTTCCGAAATGACTATAAGAACTTTTTCAAAACATCTTATAAGAAGTACATGTATTGTATCTGTACCACAGATGCACTGTTTGTACAGTGTTTGTGCAGTGTTTGTACAGTACATGTTTTAGTGTATTCCTGAGAATTGGCCAACTGATCCAAGTAATATTAACTCTTCAAAAATCGAATCATAAATATACTCCCTGCACGAATGTGTTTTCAGATTTTGAACACAAGATCCACAAAAAAACAAGAAAAAAAAATATATGTGTGTATATATATATATATATATAACATAACAAAAAATAATGTGAAGTTTTTAAAGAGGCTATACCAGAGAATTATCACAAATTTCCCGTCCAGTCAATTCAAGCTGAACCTTTTACATTTTTCCTTCAATAGCCCAATTCTGCACTTTGAGAAAGTGTCACCCTCAGTATCTTGCAATTTCTTGCTTTTAAGGAATAATTAATTTTCTACCCGAATTATGAAAGTTAATGTATGCACGAAAAGTCATGAATATTACCATACTTGGATGTAGAAGGTCACTCCGCAAACTTCATGTACTTTAAACGCTAACATTTCATTCCTTTCATGGCGAAAGCAAAAGTTGTGTCCTGACGTCAGAGAAAGACTGAACGTAGGCAACCAATCTTTACATCACCCGACTGACATTTTGGAGCAATATCGACGTCATGTGCATGTTCTTAAGTGACAGATTGGAAGCGAGTAGCCTTAAAGGTGAATATTCATGAGTTTATGCATATGGCCAAAAAGTTCCCAAAAACGAAATTTTTGAACCCCAATTTGACTTCTTCCACTTATACTTAACCTGGGACTAATATAACAGAGGGATCAGCAGAGCCTGAACTTGTGAATGGGAGTCACTGAACCGTGACCACCACGGTATTATCATGTAAATGAGCCGATTTCTTCATGCCATGAGCGTGTATTATGCCCATGCACATGTGGATGTATTTTTATTGCTAACAAGTTTAACCTGTAGTTAACGTGCTGTGACGGCCAGTGTCCACATTAAGATGTCAACCCGAAAACGTCCAGTATATAACTGACTATAAAGAGGTGGACAGAATCTGTGCGTCCACCAACGTTTGTCTGGATCTAAGCTGGAGAATCTTCGATACAACAACAACATTCTCTGCCTCGTTAAGCAGGGAAACTACACACGTTTTTCTAAAAGACATTCATCAAACTGCGTTCTTTTCAAGGTCAAACAAAAAAAGATAACCACAATTGGCTGCTACATGTGAAGCAAATGGGATGAAGCTATGCTGACCACAGTACGCTGCTGTATCTACAAAATGGGATGAAGCTATGCTGACCACAGTACGCTGCTGTATCTACAGAATGGGATGAAGCTATGCTGACCACAGTACGCTGCTGTATCTACAGAATGGGATGAAGCTATGCTGACCACAGTATGCTGCTGTATCTACAGAATGGGATGAAGCTATGCTGACCACAGTACGCTGCTGTATCTACAAAATGGGATGAAGCTATGCTGACCACAGTACGCTGCTGTATCTACAAAATGGGATGAAGCTATGCTGACCACAGTACGCTGCTGTATCTACAGAATGGGATGAAGCTATGCTGACCACAGTACGCTGCTGTATCTACAAAATGGGTCTACAAAATGGGATGAAGCTATGCTGACCACAGTACGCTGCTGTGTCTACAAAATGGGATGAAGCCATGCTGACCACAGTACGCTGCTGTATCTACAAAATGGGATGAAGCCATGCTGACCACAGTACGCTGCTGTATCTACAAAATGGCATGAAGCCATGCTGACCACAGTACGCTGCTGTATCTACAGAATGGGATGAAGCTATGCTGACCACAGTACGCTGCTGTATCTACAGAATGGGATGAAACCATGCTGACCACAGTACGCTGCTGTATCTACAAAAATTAGCAGCTCAATTTAACTGCAACACAATGGGACACTTACAATGAAAATCACAAATTTTCACAATCACTAGGTGCTTTCACAGGAATTTGCCAATTAGATCCACACTACATAATTTTTACCAATATGGGGGGGTTGACCCACAAGATCGTTAAAGAAATAATTATACATTGTTGTTGATTAAGAGGGCTCTGGATATATGCAGAGATGATCAATTTAAACTCACGTAGGTCAACAAGCTGCCAGCGCCATTATCAATGTCAACTGCAATGGCCAAAAATACCCACATTTCAGCGTTTTATCCCCACATCCATTGCTGGCTGCCTGAGTCAATGATATTATCTGTTGAACACCTCTGAACTCAGAGGAACTTTAAATTTAGTTAAAGAACAAATCCAGTCCATTGGGCTGCTCGAGGAAGTAATCATGATCTTGAAAAAACTGGTCTCCAGGACGAGGTAAATAATACAGGTAGAATATACTAACAAATGACAAAAGTCCCAGATTTAAGCCTACAGCATGCCACGCCTCTTTATCCATTCAAGGCATGTAAAAGTGAAAATATAGAAATTCTCCAGCATAGTCTCGTTGAAGTCCGGAAAATGAACTTCCCGTACTCACCTTGGGAGAAGTGCCCACGCCTCCATTGTCGTCTGAATAATTCTCATCTTCAAAGTCTCTGACAAAAATAAACACCAAATGTGAATTCAATAAAACAAGCTCAGGAAGGCCATTGTTCGCCTGTTGATTCAGTGTCAAACTTTGTGTTATTCATGTAAATATAAACATGCCATACAAGTATTACTAAAATTTGTCCTTTCATCCTCTAAACTGACAAGCATCTAGGTTAAAAGATCAAACATTTTTGTCTATTTACTGAATTAATTGATTTATGTTTTAGGCCGTACTCAAGGCTTCCCTGTCATCATTTTTCTTCCACTTCTTCCAGCCCCTGACCAGCTTTTTTTATTCTGTTCAGTGCCGCTTTCACCAAACAACAGTCAGTTTTCCTTCAATACAACTGCATGTAATAATTATATATTACAGGTATGCTCTCCTGATATATTCCAGCAGGTTTGTACACAAGCAACAGCCAGTGGGACGGACCTGTCGAACTTCAGCTCATCTACAGCCCAGTGGGACGGACCTGTCAAACTTCAGCTCATTTACAGCCCAGTGGGACGGACCTGTCAAACTTCAGCTCATTTACAGCCCAGTGGGACGGACCGGTCAAACTTCAGCTCACTTACAGCCCAGTGGGGCGGACCTGTCAAACTTCAGCTCATTTACAGCCCAGTGGGACGGACCTGTCAAACTTCAGCTCATTTACAGCCCAGTGGGACGGACCTGTCAAACTTCAGCTCATTTACAGCCCAGTGGGACGGACCTGTCAAACTTCAGCTCATTTACAGCCCAGTGGGACGGACCTGTCAAACTTCAGCTCATTTACAGCCCAGTGGGACGGACCGTGTCAAACTTCAGCTCATTTACAGCCCAGTGGGACGGACCTGTCAAACTTCAGCTCATTTACAGCCCAGTGGGACGGACCTGTCAAACTTCAGCTCATTTACAGCCCAGTGGGACGGACCTGTCAAACTTCAGCTCATTTACAGCCCAGTGGGACGGACCTGTCAAACTTCAGCTCATTTACAGCCCAGTGGGACGGACGTGTCAAACTTCAGCTCATTTACAGCCCAGTGGGACGGACCTGTCAAACTTCAGCTCATTTACAGCCCAGTGGGACGGACCTGTCAAACTTCAGCTCATTTACAGCCCAGTGGGACGGACGTGTCAAACTTCAGCTCATTTACAGCCCAGTGGGACGGACTGTCAAACTTCAGCTCATTTACAGCCCAGTGGGACGGACGTGTCAAACTTCAGCTCATTTACAGCCCAGTGGGACGGACCTGTCAAACTTCAGCTCATTTACAGCCCAGTGGGACGGACGTGTCAAACTTCAGCTCATTTACAGCCCAGTGGGACGGACGTGTCAAACTTCAGCTCATTTACAGCCCAGTGGGACGGACGTGTCAAACTTCAGCTCATTTACAGCCCAGTGGGACGGACCTGTCAAACTTCAGCTCATTTACAGCCCAGTGGGACGGACATGTCAAACTTCAGCTCATTTACAGCCCAGTGGGACGGACGTGTCAAACTTCAGCTCATTTACAGCCCAGTGGGACGGACCGGTCAAACTTCAGCTCATTTACAGCCCAGTGGGACGGACCGGTCAAACTTCAGCTCATTTACAGCCCAGTGGGACGGACCTGTCAAACTTCAGCTCATTTACAGCCCAGTGGGGCGGACGTGTCAAACTTCAGCTCATTTACAGCCCAGTGGGATGGACCTGTCAAACTTCA
The DNA here is from genome assembly GCA_016165875.1 of Acanthopleura granulata. Lineage (NCBI taxonomy): Eukaryota > Metazoa > Mollusca > Polyplacophora > Chitonida > Chitonidae > Acanthopleura > Acanthopleura granulata. Next base: position 2,245,244 of record JABBOT010000036.1, read on the forward strand.
GCTCATTTACAGCACAGCCCAGAAATAACCTCACATTAAACTCAGTTTTTCTAGACGCGTCAATGTTTTGCTTTTGACTCATCAAAGATGTGTTTTCAGAATAAGTTTACATTTTTCTGTTGCATTTGTGTCCTGCTCTTGTCTGGTTTAAAGTCAAGTTATTTCTGGGCTCTACTGTAAACAACAATCATCAATGATATGTTACAAAGGTTAGCTTACTTAAGAAAGTCTTCAGAGTTGATGTTATCCAGAAGCCTTGATCTGGCTATGAAACTCTCCTCTCTCGTCTGGAAAAGAAAAGACGTCATTTATTATTATCATATTCACTTCACCACTGACATACAGGTGTAGGTTTGCAAACCTAACAGCAGGCAGCGTCATGGTAACCATGGTAACTACTGCATGTGATCTCACTTCATTTCATATCTATTGAACTATTTTTCCAGTAAATTATGCAAATAATACCCCATTTTCATCATCATGGTATTTTCGGTAATATCCTGTGAAATCAGGCTGACAGATCCTGATTTCAGAGTAAAACTACAAACAGATGTGTAATATTTTAATTCACGTATACAACAGTGGTTGGAATTTTGCGTGGAAGACACTTGCGTGCCCGGGGTAAACGGCCAACCTGATATTTTTGTGAAGCCATTGTTAACTTTGTCAAGCTTTTTATAATAACTTATTTATTTATTAATTTGATTGTCGTTCAACATCATATGCCGTAAATGACCTAAAGTTTAGCAGATTTGATTCGGCGGTAGAGATGAGAGAAGAGAGTGATCAACGCCCAGCGGTACAGTAAGGGCCAGTGACGGTGTGGCCGCCGGTTCGCACTGCATGGGCTAAACTCCCCAGAATGAAAGGTGTTTATATGCAACTACATGCTATGTCACTATGAATGGTATGCTTGTTAAAGACAGGTCGTTTTTGCATAGGAGTTCTGTTTTGTTTCTCGTCAAATGAACTAAAGAAAATGTTGAGCGAAATCTGACAAAACCTGACGTGGTTGTGGCGAGTAATCCTACCAGCTGTTCGTGGTCGCGAAAAAACGCAGATCTGATAGCAGTGTATGAAGACGTGACTATCAAGCCTGGAAATATATCTTGTCTTCATTTTCTTCATGGTTGTATACGTGTAGTAATTGAGAGAAGAGGAGGTGCACATGGTGAGGAGTTTAGGAAGGGGGGGTGAGGGGCTTTTGATCGTGAGAACTTGCTATGGAGACTTCAGTAGCCACAACAAAGTCACAATTTCATCTTTGAAGTTCTGTCAGGGAGTGGTTGTCTCCCATCAGTCGTCTGTAATGATGCATGTTACCAGAACTAAACTGTTCAAAGCATGGGTATAGAGCACCCTCATTTCCGGGCTTTCATAATATTGGACAGCAACTGCTAAATCTTACCACCAACTCCTCAGAAAGTTAAAAAAAATAAAAAATGAAAGCTTTAAAGCAAAGACTGTACATTTGTAAACCCTGGGATTACAACCCAACACATCTTGACAGGTAATTTGCACCAGAATGCCAATGGGCGCGGCCACGGGAAACATCCATACCTGTGAGCTCAGTCTATGGGAATTACTGTACTACATATGAAAACTACACTGTATGCTACCACTGGATTTTGCAGTGTTTGTCGAATTAAGGTTTGTGCAAAAATGGAACTCTGTCTCTGCTCACATAAAATTCATGATGTTCCAAACAAATGAGTTAAATGTACAAGTACCGTGAAAAGGAGTGATGTGGTCCGAAGCAGAACCCTACAGCCAAAATTTACGTGTCTTCCTGCAAAATACCTATTTCTTATACAGTGACAGGTGTGGGTTTGAAAAGTGTCAGTTGTAAAAGTGCAGACGGGACATTTTTGTGCGTATACAACATTCGGAATACGGGTATGTGGATGAGCAAGCATCGGCAACATTTTATGCTGATAGTGACAGACTAATTATTAAACAGCAATGGATAAACACTTCAGACCTTCACACTGTCTACATGCGCATGTACCTGTTGGTAAGAGTCTGTTTTTGGCAACGGAGAAAAGTAGGACCATGCTCCGGATCATTCACTAAATTATCCTGCCATCAATCTGTGATAATACGCTGTAATTTCATTAATTTGAGAAATGCAGGTAGCTCAATGTATTGCCAATGTAATGAATAGGAGGTCTGTGGGTAAAAGTACCGAGGAAGAATGCGAAAACCAGTGTGCTTATCATAAAATATTTTCGTAGTATTTGAAGAAAATATCGGGCCTGAAATCGAGCTGACAAGGTGTTCAATGCACGTGATCATCATAAACTGTTTTGATACAAAATTTTTTCGGTTAAATGTTTGGAATTTTAGAAGCCGTGTTGACAGCAAGTTCTCAAGTTTACATCATTTTTATCGGCTGATTTCAGTAAATCCATCCGTATTTGCACGACTTTGTGAAGTCTTACATAAACAGAAGGGTCCTGCATTTCCAGTAAAATTGAAAGTAACTGAAGCAGTAGAAAATGGATGAAAAGCCAATTCCAGCTGCTCTCCTATGTCGTTATTTATTTAGCGATTTATCTAGTATTTATCTGAATAGCCCTATCCCTCTTTTAGTTATGATGTAAAACACCTGTAGGCTAAAAGTTGTTCAGTAAAGCGTGAGTGTGTTGATCGGTTTGCCCAACATTTGTTGATCAATTAGCAATGATAACAACTAGTTGCCAGGATTCATCGGATGCAGTCTGTGAGACTTTTGGCCAAACTACATGTCATATACGGTACTCAACAAATTTGCACATTTGCGAAGGCAAATGGATGCAGCAAAACAGATGGAGCTTCTGGAGTAAACTTTGTCTATCGATCTATGGGAAGTCAGTGAGCAAACTTTCTATGTATGACATAACCGATGCTAGAGGAAGACAAGAAGTCCTCGACAAACATCTGACTGCCTGCACGAACATTAAAGCAAGCCTGAATCTGTAAAGTTTAGAACTTTACAGGCCTTATCGTTATTCTTTCAGCTTCAAGGACAAGAGGTCAGCTTCATGAAGCATATCTGGTGCTAAGAAGCCTTACCCAAGTTTACCTTATACCTGTACAACATATGTTGTCATGGAGACACCATTTTCCTGTGTGCTTCATAAAAATGTTGAAAACTCAGCCCTGTTACTCTAAGAAGGTTGGATAAGACTTCACCGTTCTACAGAGACCAGGAGATAACTGCTAGCTTTACGATAATCTCTGTAACTTCAAAAACCAGATCCACTGTATTAGCATGAGTGTGAGATAAAACTTTTGAACAGTTGGTATAAATGTTACAAATTGAGATAACTGTCTGCCTCACCATAACTTCTTCAGCTTCACGAACCAGACTAGCCGTCTTCGCTTCCAATTCTTGATTAAGGCGTCTATGAAGCATAAACAAACAAACCGAGGATAAATAAACATGCCAAGAATTCAGAAACATCGATGGTAAAAAACAAATGAAAACTGAGTTTCAGACAAATTCTGTATTGAGTTTTCATGAGATAAATTGAGGTCTTGATACATTTCCTGATTTGTTCACCCTGAGTTTCCAAAAAAGAAATTGGCTGGAAAACTTCCTGTACATCTTGGCAGTATCCTGTACAAAATCGATTATATATATGTAAGTCAAACAACCTGTTGAGTACAAAAATAATTTCTGGTCAAGGAAGAAATAAACGAACAAACAAACAAATCTGACTTGTATTCTTCCTCTCTGCTGAGAAGGTCCCTTGTGGATCCGCCATCTTTAGTCTGTGGTCGCGAGATGGTGTTCCTCACATTTGTCGCAGATTTTTTGCTTCCTGACATAGCTCTGGAACCAGCTGACTAATAAAATAATAAATACATACAATAACAATGAATGAATGAATGATTATTGCTTAATGCCACAATGGCAGTATCTCAGTCATATAGTCAAGAAAATGTAAGTAAACACATATACGCTGTTACTAAGTTTTGACATAGTCATTAGTGATCTGCTCATCAAAAATAAGCTTTAAGCCATTCCTCTATGTCTCAAATCTGTCATTCAGCCTAATTACAGACTCAGCCACAGTCAGAAACATAGTTATAATGTGCCCATCTCCATGGTAATTAGGTCTACATTTAAAACAACAGAAAGGCACAGTCGTCTACCACGCCATTTCATGCTGATTACAACTATAGTTCTTGGAGGGTTTTCTTTTTTCATTTTTCTGTTTTATTTTGCAATATATAATACAAAAAACACTTAGGATATATAATGGACTTTTAGGCCTAATATGAAACAGACTGAAGAAAAATGACATGAGAGCCCATGACAAATTATGGATGTCAGATTCGAAAGGCTAAACACCTGCATCACTGTTACATAAGCGTAGGACAGTGCAGGTTATGACATCTTTAAAACTTAAGCCCGGATAACTTCTACACGTATTGAATACCAAATATAAGGACATGACTGAGTTGTAAAAAAGAAACTTAGTGACATTTTCCTGCTGGTTTGACACACTAACATGTACCAGTCTAAGTGTAAATACCGCTTTTTTATGGCTGCCAAACATGCTCTGATTCCTACATTTCTATGATCAATATAAATACAGATGACTGTACAGTACTACGCCTATGTCTCTATTTAAAGTCGAAATATTTAAAAAAAAAAAAAAAAAAAAAAGTGAAGAGATGAATCAATGCACACCACTAGGCCCTACTGATTTACAGTTATCCATACTGTATATGCCTGATTTCAGCAGCAAACCAACATTTAAAATCTAAATTCAAATCACTGAATTAAAATTTATACTGCAGAGTGGGTCATTAGCTGTAACCATTCACGTTGGCTTGGATCCGAGAGGGTATGGAATGGTTTGCTTTGTGGGTCTATCGAGTGTGTAGACAAAGAGAGACAAATCTTCTACAACACGTAAGGAACATTCGGTCGCATACAGCAGTCATCCTGTGGCAAACATTTTTGTTGTTGTTGGTTTCGATTACCATGCTCAGCCTGTCTGTGGAGAACTGTAACTGGATTCTGGTTTTTATAATTTACCTATAGTTTCCTGCAAAATACTTGTTTAGTTTGCCACTCATACTTAGGTCTTCACACAATGAAACTTTAAGCTGAGGAGTTTGTAATATAAGCTAGATCGGTCACCCGGATGATGTTTGTAAACAACGCAGCCATGTAGTGGCAGTGCTACGTAACTCTCCTCTGTTAAACTGGAAACATCGGATGTAAAAGTACAGAATAACACAGTGTAAACATGTTACGGGGTGCATGCGTTGTTCGTACATTTGATCTTTCTTCCATGACAGTTTCTGGTCCCTTCTTCATGCACGACAATGTAGGAAAAGGCTGGGCTGTTGTCAAGCTACCGTAAACCAGTCGGATGTCGTAAAACAGGCACCTGTCGTGTCAGACTGGCTTAGCTCCCCTTGATCAGCTTTCGGGTGTTTCAAGCCAAGATCTTATTGTTTTCTCTTCTTGTTTTGTAGCATACAATCTATGTTAATTTTATATTTGAAAGGAAAACTTTAGATGTGCGAGGAAGTTCCCAGCTATTGATGGCAAAAATGTCGTTGAATCGAATTTCATTTCAGTTTGCACGTACCAGATATTTTATTTGATCAGTGTACAACTCAAAAACAAGAAGGACAGGTACTGGCACTCCATGACGGTCAAGTGAAAGTCTTCTTGTGCTTTTGAGAACTCGCGTGAAAGTGGATTCATATCTTTGCCCATCCAAGGTACTCTGTATGACTACAGCCATTTTCTTGAAAGCAAGACCGGAAGCAGGTGCCATTAAGCATATGACTGGCGAGGCCAGACTCAGAAAAGGATCTGGTATAAAATCGCCACACCGAGGAGCTCATAGGATATGTGAAATAGGGCAAGACTGATAACCAGCTATTAGACTTCGAGAACATAAAAGAACACAAAGCCAGGCCAGTTGCAAAAGTTTGGTTCTGATGGTGCTTAGATGTACAAATGATATTAGATATCCTATCGCAGCATTTGCAACAGAAGGAGTGACAGACCACAAACTGTGTCCAACCATCATGATGCGGAAGTTCTGCACATAACAGCAAAACTGAATGTACTGTCTGTCACTTGTGATGGGGCGTGAACCGGCGACCAGTTTGTCCATTACACCAGGACTTGTATGCTCCTGGTCAGAATTTGTATTTAACTTCCGATGCACCACACCTGCTGAAAACGACGAATTGCTTTGTAAATTCCTACCCCCACAAAAAGAAGGCTGTTGAAAGATGGGCGGGACATCTTTATCTGAGACTGTTTGAGTAGTTGTATTTCTGGAAATGTATTTGTCTACGTTTTAATTTAAATACATGTATTTATATTTGATATGTATCCTGTTGAAATGTTATTACTAAACATTTGAATCCAGTAAATGAGCGGTCTGTTTGTACCAACAGCTGAGTCGACCTACATGATAGTGCCTATTGCTTGAACTTGGAGGATGTGTTCATAACCAAGTCTTGTTGTCTCACTCCTTACCAGGAGGCGCGTACAAGTTACAGGGGAAAGACTGTCACTATCACGCTGGGAACTGGTTGTTTATATCAAAACTGTCATGATAACACATACGTCCCCATGATATTTATGTTTGATGAATTGTTACACACTCTTTGTGAAACAAGCTCCAGGTGGTCAGTGTCTTACCCCTTGCACTCCGGTTTCCGGCATCCACGAAACTTTACCCCATTGTATAAGTGAAGTAATATTGACTATGGGGTAAAACATCAATCGGTCACTGGCTGCCTTTTTTTATTTCGGTCAACTATATTGTATTCTTTTGGAAGGAACCCCTTGCAACTGGATGGGAAATCGTGCCCCTGTCGCGCAGGCCGATTGCCAACCTGTTCACGGTGACAGATCTACTGCAGAATGACGCAAGGCTCCCCCGGTATGCGATTGGAATTGTTATATAACAGGTCTTGCCTTGTAATAGGCCAAAAATAAAAAGTATATTCGCTAGCAACCAGGGGCGTTCACCCTGTCTTTTAAATACAATAATTTGTCTAAAGGCTCTTCCAGTCAGATCTATAGGAAGTTGGATTTAAAATAAGTTTCGTCTCGGAGTTTGCCATGTATTTATTAAGGTGAACAGATGAACACACGTAGGTGCCTTTCTCCACATGTAAATGTTCGATATGCTGACACCCAACGCGTGGCTCGTTGAAACGGACCAATAACGTGGTCATCTCTTACATATTTCTGAGCTTCCATTGTATGTATAAAAGCATATCTAATATATAGCTTTGGAAAATGTAAACAAATGAGAAACTTCTCTTTCCTGGTTTACTCATTTTCTCCGCATCTCATGTTACCGGGAAAATGTACACACATATTGGGCTCTATAACTGAAGTCTATTGCTAGCTGGATTCATATCCACGCGAGTTACCACTGTACTATAGAGAACAACGGAGTAAAAGTCATAAACTATTATGGTGATTATGCAGTTCTACTGGCCCTAAAAAGCATTTCATATTTTTCACTTCACAAAAATTTATATATTTATTTATTTGATTGGTGTTTTACGCCGTACTCAAGAATATTTAACTGATACCACGACGGCCAGCATTATTGTGGGATGAAACCGGACAGAGCCCGGGGGGAAATCCACGGCCATCCGCAGGTTGCTGGTGGACCTTGCCACATACGGCAGGAGAGGAAGCCAGCATGAGCTGGACTTGAACTCACGGCGACCGCATGGGTGGGAGACTCCTGGGTAATTGCGCTGTGATAGCACGCTAGCCGACTGAGCCACTGAGGCCCCTGAATTGACAAAAAACACGTTTAAATCATCATGATACTTCGCCATAGATTCGAACTCTCCATGAAGGACACTGAAATCTTTTTCGTTCACGTAATCATAGTTATATTACCATGGGAATTCCCTCAGGAAAACGCCTTAAAATAGCGACATCCACTTTTGACTTTACCTTCGCCTTCGGATAAAACCAAAAGTATAAATCACATCACTCCAATTTTTCACAGATAAGTTGCATAGTAATTGTACTTCAGGATCAAGTCGATTTTCTCTCTTTTTTGCATGAAATAAAGTTACACCGGCACCACCGGGAGACGAATTCCCACCTAGTTGTCCTTTGGATTGAGGCATCAGACATTTTTCAATCATACTCTGCAGGCAGAATTCAAAATAGAAACCAGTCTGGGGAACAGGGGTTGCACCAAGTGTGGGTTAAAATCCCAACTGGGAAAATGGTCGCTGCATAACTTCATTTTTCTTCACCCGTAAAACTGAATTGAGTTTTGAGTGGAGTGTTAAAATACCCTCAGACTTTTAGAATAGGCATTGTACACGCAGGCTGCCCACAGGGCAGGCATAAATTACTGGACGTGTCGACATATTATTTATCCTAAGGTGACCTCTTTCAGGTTACAATTTGCTCGATGCTGTTTCCATTCACATTACATGGCCCGACTGATCTTTTTGTGAGGTTGTTCAAGGTCATATTGGAAATATTCGAGTCGTAGTTAATTGTGATTATCGCCAGTACGTTAACACAAACAATAATAGAGAATTTTGCCCCCCCCCCCAAAAAAAATTACACTGCTGACAAACAAATGCCTAACAGCCTACATAAACGGGAAATGGAGAAAGCACAATAAAAACAAAACAAAACAAAACAAAAAACAAAAGGTTAATATCAAACGATGATCAAATTCAATAATTACACGAGGCCTACCTGTAAGTTGAAGTTTGACTGGAATTCTCCGGAGGGCCAACACGAAACAATTAGCTGAGATAGGAGCCTATCCCAGAAGTCAGTCTTTAAAACTGGCTAGCTGGCAGCCAAGTGTCAACATGTGGAAAGGAAAGGTAGTTAGGAGCGGGCAGCTAATTCCCTTCGTGTTGACTCTCGGGAGAATTGCAATCGAACTTCAGCTTACAGGTAGGTCTCGTTTAATTATTGAATTCTCCCTCATATCAACACTTCCGGAAACCAGCTGAGACAGCTTCTGTACAATTCTGGCAATCCGAAAAAAAGGAGGTAAGGTGTAGTGGAGCTCGAGTTCATACAAATCAATCAACAGCTATTGCATTTGGATCAGGTTACCACGAAACATACGTCGATAACTTTACGGTTTAATCTTGATGCTAAAGAGCAGTGTCTGGCAGTCCAAATGCTCGAGCAATGTTTTCTAAAGACCTTTCCCCCAATGACCACTCTTTCCTGTCCTCGAGGATTCTACACTTCAGGTCAGCATATGTATTATCTCGACCAGTGATGTGAGCTGCATTTAATCAGGTATTTCTTTCTTCCCAACAACCACATTTCTCGTGCTAGTTCACTGCAAGACTGAGAGTGGCAGCCATCCATTTCTTTCAAATACTTGACGGCAGTTATATTGTCAGTCTTTCAGCGAACATGAACTTTCCATTTTTCTGGACAAAATGTTTTAAAGTAATGACTTGCTGCCAGGAGCTCCTTGTAATTGATATGTTAAGTCTGTTCGATGGTTGACCATGTACCCCCAGATGCCTGGTGCTCATAGCAGACACCCCGACCAGTGTTGCTTGCATCAGAGGTAAAACTGATGTCAGGTTTTGTCCATGGTTTATTGGATATTTCTTCGTTTCACAGTTAACAAAACTCATAATAAATCAGATATCGGCCGCTCGGATTTCACAGTTTGAGCTTCATAGTCACATCTCTGAGCTAGGGCAACAATCGTATCTATCTCAAGCTACCGGTAAAACAATTTACCAATTATTATTGGTAGTTTTGCTGCCACTAGCATTACGACAACTTTAGCAACCTTTCTGACAGTGGGTAGTTTTTTCGTTAGTAAGTGGGCAATACACTCGCTGATCTTTAGTATTATTAATGGCACAGTTATATCTGCGGATTAAGAACAAAGCCATGAAACGCCAATGAATGTTTAGGTATCAGCTGAGACTTGTCATGTTCTACACGAAAACAGTTCACACCTTTGTAAAGTTTGGACAGTCTCTATGACATTGTTTCGGCATTCATCGTAAGTCCGGTCTTTCATAAAAGAATAGTCAATATAGTCAGTGGACAGATTCACGTCCTCCCTGAGGAAACCATAAGGGACATTCAGCATCAAATCCAATTCAGTAGTCGCGAGATGTCTTGAGGTGCAAATGACAGCCCGTCGCGAAGAGCACAGATATGAAAAATGTCACCGTTCCATTAAAAATTTAAGTATTTTCGGAATTTTCAACAGATGCCGCGAAACTGTTTTTCCGCATCACACTGATAGCTGTGGATAAGGTATCCACCTTAAAATAATCAAGGAGCACGTTCTGGTTCAAATTTTTCAACTCCAGAGTTAGACCACACGACCCGTCTTTTTTCTTACTGGAGAACACTAATGAAATGAATTCACCTGGTTCATTCTTATTGCTTTCAACAACACCTTCGGTCTGTAGTCTTTCAGTTGGAGCCTTTTCTGATCAAGGTTTAAGCCTTTATTCCCGTGGGTCTGCTGAGGCTGTTGGAGACATTCAATTTTGTAACCTTCCCGCACTGTCTCAACAACCCGTGTATCGCTGCTAGTCAGTGACTGCCAAAAATTAAAGTAATTGCAGAGAATACCTGCCTTAAACTCTAAACCTGAAAACATATCAGGTCATTTAAGACTTACCGTTTTGGAAAGCTCAGTTGCGCCCATCAGTGGTTTTTTCTTTTCTTTTTATTTTCGGGCTCTGGCCTCTTCTTGTACTGGTTTTGGAACTGAGGTTTGCCCCAATCTCCAGTCTTGTTGTATTTCCTTGATCTGTTGTGGAGGGATTGGGATTTCTTTCATTCCATGTGACTTGACAGAGCACACAAGACTTTCTTGATGTCATCAGCATGCTCAGAGAGTTCATCACTAAGCAGTTTATTTGTTTATAAGTGCAGTGTAATTTTTATTTGTTTATTTGGCACCTCTGGGGAACACGTTAGGTATCTGTGGCCGCGTTGTATACAAAGATCATGCGCATGACCATTAGCTTATCTTACAAACTCCTTAGCTTAATGTTTCATTGTATGAAGACCTAAGTATGAGTGGCAAACTAGACAAAGATTCTGCAGGTCTTTCCAGGAAACTATTATGTAACTTAATAAGAAAGATTCCAACTAAACCTCGCCATAGACAAGCTGGGCGTGTTAATGCAAAACAACAGCGCATGTTGCTTATGTGCTGTAGAAGATTTGTCTCCCTTTATTCACACACAATATAGACCCACAAAACAAATTATTCCATACTCTCTCGGATCCAAGCCAATGTAAACAGTCACACCCACTGACTACAGCAGGAATTTAATTTAGTGATTTGAATTTAGATTTTAAAAAATGGTTTACTGTTCAAATCAGACGAACACAGTACAGATAACTGTAGATCAACTGGGCCTAAATGGTGTGCATTGATCGATCAGTTCATTTTTTTATATGTAAATGCTAAATACAAATATAAATGTAACACTATTGCATCATGTACATTCACAATAAATATATGTAGAAATATTGCGAACAGAGCATGTTTAGCAGCTGAACACATAGCTAAGTATATAAATACTTCCACGCTTAGCCTGACATTTGTTCGTATATCAAACCCGCAGGAATATTTCACAACTCAGCCCTGCCCTAATGCTTGGTATTCAACAAATGCGCAAGTTATCCGGGATAAACTTTCAAAGATGTGAAAACCTGCGCAGTCCAAAGGTCAAGTAACAGTGCTGCAGGCGTCGACGCTTTCGAATCTGACATCCATCATTTGTATGGGGCCCTCATGTCATTGTTCTTCAGTCCGTTCAATTTAACAGGTCCAAAGCTCAACTGCGCAATGGGCCTCAATCTTTATTTGTAGTTCATTCATTGTAAAATGAAATATAAAAATGAGGGATCCCTGGTAATTCCAAGCTGAACTTCATGGATACTTTCTATGAGCTGATAGAACTAACGGATAGAATGGGAACGTGGCACAAAACAAACGGATATAAAGAAGTAAGGACATTTCTTCACAAAGTGCAAAACAAAAGGTTGTTGCAACCAGATAACTAAAGTACAATTAAAACTGAGGCAGAGACAGTTGGTTCCCCGAATTATTGTGTTGAGTGTGTTACAGCAATTGACATACTTTCTTTGATCAGCTGACCTAGCAGGCGTGGTTTGTGTGAGCGTGACTTTGAGCAGCAGAACATGACAACGCTTTGATATAAATGTTAACACCTAATGATTGAAATAAATCTTTACCCAGGAGCGTAGGATCTCTTTTAAAAACATGCTAGACAGCTGTAGCACTGTTATCTTTTTACTAATCACTGCGTTCAAAACACCCAACAACTTCAATGTTACCCGAGTTGTAGGATCAGAATGGTTCTTTGCATGATTTGAAAGCATCTTGCATAAAGTTCTTTGAGTAGAGTGTTTCATTCATCAATGAATCATCAGACGCAGAGTCAACTACCACAGCAATACTGACACTTTCTGCACACCTAACACATCGAACGGGCTGTCGTCACAGTCAACTTTTTGTACAACGTGCATGGCGTGTGTTGTTTTATTTCAACCGACTGCAGGGTCCGATTTTCTGACAAATACCACCTGTGTTACCTCTGGCTGGGTAGTCTTTATCGTTGGCCAGATGTCTAGAGGATCCACATCTGTATTTATTTGATTTATTTGATTGGTGTCTTAGACCGTACTCAAGAATATTTCACTTACACGACGGCGGCCAGCATTATGGTGGGAGGAAATCGGGCACAGCCCGGGGGAAACCCACGACCATCCGCAGATTGTCCACATCTTTAGTAATGTCTTCTGTTATGTCCTGGTTGTCCACGTTTCCTTCCTTTTCTTGCACCTGGAAGGGACTGGGCTTTAATATTTTTAACAGAACTTGACTATCTTGAATCCGCTTCGAAGGTGTGAGCCTCCTTCATAGAAGATTCAACACGACTAGAGAGCTCGATTGCGCGGTTAACTCATACAAAACAAGTAGTTTTGTCCATCAGTTCATTCAGTATCATCTCACCTTCCATGTTACCGAACCCACAGGGAACAACCAGCACACGCACGGCCGAAATATATATGTGTGGATGGACTCACCCGGATGTTGACCTCTCAGAGGGATACAATAACGTTCAGCAGCCACGTTGAAAACATCTTGTTGACATATTTTGTAGAGAGTGGATCTAGCAGCCACGGCCGCCATATTGGAAAGGCATGTCACCGTAAACAAAACCAGCTTAGAATGAAAGTCGATGACTATGTTTTTTGCACCTGTCTACTAATGATTCAGGTGTTGTGTGTCCTGAGGTGCTTCTACCTGTCTACTGATGGTTCAGGTGTTGTGTGTCCTGATGTACCTGTCTACTGATCATTCAGGTATTGTGTGTCCTGATGTACCTGTCTACTAATGATTCAGGTATTGTGTGTCCTGATGCACCTGTCTACTAATGATTCAGGTATTGTGTGTCCTGATGTACCTGTCTACTAATGATTCAGGTGTTGTGTGTCCTGATGTACCTGTCTACTAATGATTCAGGTATTGTGTGTCCTGATGCACCTGTCTACTAATGATTCAGGTATTGTTTGTCCTGAGGAGCTCCTACCTGTCTACTAATGATTCAGTTATTGTGTGTCCTGATGTACCTGTCTACTAATGATTCAGGTATTGTGTGTCCTGATGTACTTGTATCTGTCTACTAATTATTCAGGTATTTTCCTTAACCGAATCACTCGTTCATATGTATACTGGTGTGATAAAATTTACTTTTGTAATAGATTATTACTTGTCCAAATAAATTTTGCTACAGAGGCCCATAGAGGAAGTTGTGTTCTCATATTCAGATAGCAGTATTGTGGATTTCATTAATGGGAACGGGCATAGGGTCAGGACAGCATGTCAGCGTGATGCAAGAAGCTTTTCTATAAATAATGAACAGGATATGACTTTTTTGAGCGATGTTTACTCCCCAGTCCCTGGAACCATGACTCTGTTGAGCGATATTTACTCCTCAGTCCCTGGAACCATGACTCTGTTGAGCGATATTTACTCCTCAGTCCCTGGAACCATGACTCCCCTGTCTATCAGTCTCTGTGTCCGTCCGTCCGTCCATCCATCTCTGTATCCGTCTCAGCCTCTATCCGTTCGCCCACCTGCTCGTCCTGTGGCCGCTTTCATCTCTCTCGTTGCATACTGATGAGCTTAATTTGCTGAACATCTCTCTCTCCATTCATCTCATTGACCGCCTTATCGCTGGATATCCTGTGGGATTCGTGCATGTGCCTAAGATTTTCAGGTCTACATCTGTTTTTATATACATATTAATGAGCTAAATATGCACAGCTAACAACACTTTGTACCTATGAACCCAGGTTACAAAAAATACCGTGCAATGCACTTGAAAAATCCTCGGCCTTAAGCACATGGACATTGTAGCAAATAGATATAAATTGCAAGAGATAGCGTGTATAATACCAGCCATTCATAAAATTGTGTAGGTGTGGTAAAAGTTTGGCGAAGTTGAGACAAATTGTACAAGAGAGAGAGGGCGTTTGGAAGTCTTTTACACGAGTTTAAATCAAATGACCCCTATGATCTTCAAGACAAGGGTCAAGGTCCGCGAAAATCAACAGGTTTCTTCCTCATGCCAATGTGTAAGTGTGTTGTAAGTTTGTTGAACTTGGGCTAAACCGTTCCAGAGAAAAAGCGTTTACAATCCTTGTATTAAATTTAACTTAAACGAGCCCAAATGACCATGAAGAATAAGGTCATGGTAGCTGAAAATCATTAACTTTCTGGATCATGCCAAAGTGTACGTGTGATTTAAGTTTGGTGAACACCGGACAAACCGTTCGGAAGATAGAGCGTTTACAAGGATACGCTCTATCTCTCGCTAATTACTCGCTACAATATCAGTTGGCCAAAATTAGCCGAGGGGTAAAAACCAATATGATGGAGAGTGTATTCACTAATTTGCATATCTTAAAGCGTAATCTGTGCTACTGCTGTATGTAATTAACCACTGTACCTCTGGACAAGGAAATGATGTGTGTTAAGTTGAATACAGATTCTGAGATAAAACATTCCAGTCTAAGTGCATAAATACCTGTTTCATATGTTTTAATTTCAAGAAACATGACGGAATAAAATCTAGAGGAACATTGAGATATTTATTTCAATCTGTGGAGACATCTGTTACGTATACTTTGGCATCACGATCCGGCTTATTGTCTCCTATATACAAACTCAACGCATTGAAAGAGATTCTTGCAAACGTGAATTTATTTATTTCGTCAACTTTTTCAATACTTAAGAGAAGCGTCATAGTTCTGTGGCGGTGAGAAAAGCTGGCGCCATTTTCGAAATAATGTTTAAATAAGTAAGTATAGCAAGGCTTTTTTTTTCTTAAGGCACTGCGGTGTCTCGCTGGCCACATGGCTACAGCTTTTCCAAGTGCGCTGCCACCACGGAAATCTTGATCGGTGAGGTAAGACAAGCGTTCATCTGAAAGCATTAAATCCGACGGGCCTCCGTAGCTCATTTAATTAGCGTGCTAGCGCAGCTTCATGATCCAGAAGGGCCCCGCCAGCAAAATGCAAATGGTCGTGGGTTTCCCTCGGGCTCTACCTGGTTTCCGCCCACCATAATGCTGGCCGCCGTCGTATAAGTGATATATTCTTGAGTAGGGCGTAAAACACCCATCAAATAATTAATTACTTAAATAAATAACGCAGAAGAAGGGTGGCATAATAATGATAAAAAACATTTTTTTCAGATTAATGAGCAATGGAATGTGCAATAGACTTAAAACCGATCGGGCTGAAGCACATATACAATGTAACCAATACAAATTCCAAGAGATATTATGTATAATGCCAGCCATTCATAAAATTGTGAGGGTGGAGTATACATTTGGAGCACTTGGGACAAACTGTTCAAGAGATAGTGTGTATACAAGCCTTTTATAAAATTTAATTCAAATGATCCCAAAATGTCAAGGTCAAGGTCACTGAAAATCAACAGGGTTCTTCCTCATGCCAAGTGCAAGTATGGTGAACTTGGGCTAAACCTCTCTAGGTATATCATGTTTACAAGCTTTTCATAAAATTTAGCTTAAATGTCCTCCATGACCTTTCTTTCAAAAGAAAGGCCAAGGTCACTGAAACTCAAGGGTTCTTTCCCATTCCAATGTGCAAGTCTGCTGTAATGTTTTGGAAGTTGAGCTAAAACGTCCTGGAGACAGCATTTATAAACCTTATATAGAATTTAACTCAAATGATCCAAATTTAAATGAAGAAAAAGGTCAATAAAATCAACAGAATTCATCCTCTCGCAAGTGTGTAAGTGTGGTGTAAGTTTGGTGTACTTGGGCTAAACCATTGTAGAGACAGAGCGTTCACAAGCCTTTCATAAAATTTAACTTAAATGACCCCAATGACAAAAAAATCAACAGAGTTCTTCCAAGTGCCAATGTGTCAGTGTGGTGTAGGTTTGGATAACATTGGATAAACTGTTTACGCAAAAATACAAAAAGATTTTGTAAGGAGCCGTAGCGCACATTTAGGACTGTATGCACTAAACATCTGGATTGTATGCACTAAACATCTGGATTGTATGTACTAAACATCTGCACTAAGCATCTGGATTGTATGCACTAAACATCTGGATTGTATGCACTAAACATCTGGAGTGTACGCACTAAACATCTGGATTGTACGCACTAAACATCTGGAGTGTATGCTCAAAACATTTCCACCGTTTGTACGAAACACTTGCGCTGTACAGACCCAACATCTGGACTGTATGTACTAAACATTTAGACCGATTGTTGTGAACAATGGATTTTCACCATACGGGAATAATCCTTCTTTTTAACAAGCAAATTAATTGCTCAGATACAAAGTTGTTGGCGTTGCTGATCAATGGCACTAATATCACTAAGTTTGTATGCAAATTTACATAAATCATTTTTCCTACACACGGTCTTAGAGACAAGGGTGGAAAATCTTTGCAGGTCTTTCATGTTACCAACAGACATATAGTATTTTCACAGTTGTATTGACACTCCTGGGAGATAGAGAGTACTCCGCACAGATGCCTATTAAACACTCCAGAGATGTTGAAGATGGACACGCTACAAACAGTAATAGAACAATAGTGCTACACTGAGAGTGAAAAATAAGGCCTATGCTGAAATTAAACTGAACAATAGTTATATCAGAATGAAAAATGATGCTAAAATGAAACTGAACAGCAGTTCTAAAATCGAATTGAATAATAATGGTAAAATGCAAGCGAATAATAGTGCTAAAATGAAAATGGACAATGATGCTAAACTGAAATTGAGCAACACAGATAAAAAAAAAAAGATATACCCAAACCTGCACACACCATTATCCCAAACCTCAAATATTTAGCCAGAGAAGACATTTCCGATGAAAATGACCATATTCTTCCTGATGTTTGACATATTTGACAACGTTCTTTCTTTCTGATCATTTTCAATTCCAGGGTAAACACCAAGCTTTCTTAGATGTTACATTAACTCACCACATTTATCTTAGCAACGCGTTATCTAAGACAGCGTCACGTCTGCAGGTCCAGCAGTGATAACGTACAGGTAACTCAACAACATACCTATCTCAAGAACAGTACAAAATTGGGAAGTTTATAGCAAAAATCAGTGATGATACATTGAAATTCAACATCAAATGTTACTTAACACAAACCCTAATTTATAGAAGTAGGGAAAGTAAAATGATTTTCTGTCTACATTGCTATTCAGGTGCAAGTAATTTGCTGTTCATTGGTCTTCAAATTTATATTTCTTTCTGACAACTATTATAAATTGGGAGTTAAGCTATTTGTAGGTGTTCACTATTTGTGTATGTGTGTGCGAACACTAATCAAGACTGCACTGTGTTGTGCAATGTATAACTTTTGAACTGTAACGCGTATCGAACGGTATATTTTACTGTACTGAATATTGTATTAATTCTTGTACTGTATAGTAATAATAATAATAATATCTTTATTTTCAGAGGGTAACAAAATCACTCCATATGACAGTATGGATTTTTCCTGAGGCCCTCCATTCACTCACACAACCACTCGGCAGTCACACGGGTAAAAAAAAATACACAAAGCATTAGTTAGTTCAAAGTTATACATACGCATATATATACATACAAAGATACTTTGTACAAAGGCTTTACTATGTGTTTGGCACTTTCTGCCACTTTTGGTGCAAATTTTTAAAGGATTTGACTGAAGAGGCAGATTGCACGGATGTTCCACTGAACATATTTGTTGCAATCGAAAAAAAAAAGAGAAATACACTGGAGAAAAACAAACCGTTAGAAAAAGCAACACCATTTCGAATTCAGTTGACTGTCCAAATTTTTTATTAATAAACTACGAATAACCTTTATATCCGAACACTCCCTGTATGTTTTCCCACTTATTTTCATATTTCTGTCGATTTTCCACCGTGTGTTAGGACAAGAAACACTGCATCCTATCAAAACATAATCAGTTTACTGCAACACTGGTCAGATTTGCTGCATCGCATTAAACACATTATTGCCTCAGATTTTTGTTAGTGAAGCTGGAAACAAAACGTACCACAGAACTGTACAGTATTTCTGCATGTTTATACATGCTTACACGTAGAATTCAGTTTTTCATAGTATAAAGGTACAAAATAAAGTACAAATGCAGGGAGCAGCAGAAATCTTGCTCGCTTCAACGCACACATTAAGTCAAAAAGGATCAAAGAGAACAGACAATTTTCTCAAAATCTCAAGAGGTGAAAAATGCCCCCAGACTTGTGCAAAATGCTAAGCAAACTGACAGGAGAGGCTTTTTGCCGAGCTGATAGCTGGTGTCCGCGCTGAGCTATAGGTATGATCTTTGCTCTGGCTGCTACAGGTGTACACATCTACACATATCCATCTGCATGCAAGCTGACTAGGTATGCAAATACGGTGTAGCCATTAGAAAATGCCAAAACAATGTTGTGTTCTGAATGAGTTCGAACCATTTATTCAGTGATGTGCTTCAAGACATAAAAAAAAAAAATATATAATCTTTCACATTTCCTCTAAGACTGCCTACACTGTATGTACACACACAGACATATATATATATATATATATATATATATATATATATATACACGAGTATATTCCATCAGACAGAAACCTATACAATACGAAGATTAAAACTTTGTGCATTCTGTACAAGAAGAAATATAATCTTACCAATAAGATTACACATCCATATCCGACAGATACCAAAGACAAATGGCTCTGGAGCTAGTATAAATGTTACCACTCATCCTATTCCCAATGTTTAAAGGTTCACAGTTATTTCTGGTAAATAAATGTGCCTGCTATATACTTCTGAAAATTGCCCATGTTTTATAAGATTACAGACACACTGAGATCTACGGTGCTAAAATTCTGTACAGCAGATATAAACATCCATTAAAATAACCAAAGCACCAAAAAATCAGGGGAATGTAACAATGAATTGGATATCCAGAACATATGTAAATTTATGTACACGTCCCACGAAAGTTACAAAACATGAGAAAAACAATATCACTTTTGTCTTTCTGAGGTGTTCATAGGACTCTTGTAATTAGAACAGCAAATAATCACCTGATCGGGCGTTGCAAAAATGATCGATGCTGTCGAAAATATGTTGTAAATATCTTAAAAGTTGTACACAATGCAAAACAAAAAACATCAATGGATGGCTAACTGCTGTAGGATTTATTAAAAAGATGAATTCCACGTTCTGGTAAAGCGTGCATGACAACTGTCGTCAATTCAGTCAATAGCCTGGGGAAGTAAATGTGTAATAATGCCTTGGAAACCTTGAAGAGCCAGTAAAATGGATGAAGATGTTCAACAAAGTACTTGGAAAGAATATGGGCGTAACCTCTCTCATGTAAAACAGAAATCATATCACAAATGTACCACGGTGATAAGTTAACAACTTTCACAAAGTCAATGGTCATTATTAGCGGCGTAAATTGTCTTAAAAGACGCAGTAAAACTCAATGAGCTTTCTATTAACATACTGATATTGTTTGACAGGGACTGTTTTGGTTGGGTTCAACTAACAGAACAGTATTCTGAATTAACGAACATTTTGATATTGGACCAGAAAACCATATTTATATATTTACAAAGATCGCTGGGTAATGGGTAAAACGAATTTTCAAAATCATGATACTCAGGAATAAACATATTATAAACCTCTTTGATAAAGACGGGTACATCTGAACGACATAAAAATTGGCACCTCTATGAACTGGCACTTCTTTCATTTACAAGTTTTCAAAAACATGGTGCTTATAAAAACTGATTCACATGGCAAAAACTGGCAAATAAACTATGTTCTACGTTTTGCTCGTAAATCCAAACCAACAAGTAGCACAACCAGTCAACTGGAGTGCAGTTTCCTAGTAGGTCATCAAGTGCGAAAGACTAGTTCTAAAGAGGAAACAAAAGACGCCATTTAGCACCAGGCTGTCGAGATAAATGCTCCTAACTCTGATCTAAACATTAATCGACATACTGTGACTGAGACATTACTTTGGAGAGGCCATCAAATATCCAGCAGCAAGGTAAAAATGAAACAATGAAATGGGAATATCAGCACTGTGATAGTAAAATTGAACATTAAATAATACTAAATTATAAAAAAAGTTGAAGCAGATTTTGTACAACACTGATAGCAACCCTACAGCAAAACTCTTAGAGCTGAAAGCATTATTAATGCTATTTCTGAAAAAAAAAAAACAACAACACAAAATGAAGGGAATAATAACTTTAACTGAAAAAGAGTGGGTAAATATGATATAAATATACTAGAAAAAATTCTTGGGTCCATAAAAACATTACAAATAATCTAATGACAAGCAGAGGATTGCAGGGGGTGGGGTGGAGGGGTTGGGGGGGGAGCATACTTTTCCAAAGGCAGGAAATATTTTTTTACATAAATACAATAATTTAATCTGTGTGAATATGTGTTGTAATGTATAGTATTGTACTCTAAAATAGCGTATATAAGTAGATTTATGAACATATAAAAAAATCAGGGCTGTCTGACTTTCACAAAATCCAAATTTCTGTAATAATTCAAGCTTCTGTTTTGGTGGAACACAAGTCGGTCTCTGGTCCGGTTGTAGTGCCACTCCTCCAGGCACTGCCGGGCCAGCGGCTGGTAGTCCCAGTGAAACTTGTTGGCGAACAGTTGAGGTCCAGACGTCAGTGCGGGCAGGTCCCCGATGCCGAAGATGCAGATATTATGGACATACTTGCCTTGACAAAAGTTGGGACCAAAAAGGTATTGGAAAATTCCGATTCTCCATAGTTTGTACCTATTTATAAATGGATTGCTATCCACGTTAGTCAGCAGCCGCACTACAACAGGAGAAGGAGGAAAACATACTCACACGGCAAATGAGATTTACTTACTTAATTGATTGTTGCTTGAAGAATCATTTCAATTTGTACGATGGTGGTCAGCTTTTGTAACAGCAGCAAACCTTACATGCCTTGGGCTAAACACTGACCTTGGACAATTTATCGGCTTAACATCCCATATATGACACAGCACAGACCACGAGGGTTTCTCGTGTGACATGCATGTAGAACATGTGCGCAGATCAAGACGGCCTTCCCATGTGACAAAGCACCTGG
Source organism: Acanthopleura granulata (assembly GCA_016165875.1). NCBI lineage: Eukaryota > Metazoa > Mollusca > Polyplacophora > Chitonida > Chitonidae > Acanthopleura > Acanthopleura granulata. Next base: position 2,266,953 of record JABBOT010000036.1, read on the forward strand.
ACAGACCAAGGAGGACTTCCCATGAGCCGCAGCACGTGTGTACAGATGAAAGAGAACTTCCCATGAGACGCAGCACATGTATACAGACAAAGGAGGACTTCCCAGGTGACGCAGCACTTGTGTACAGACCAAGGAGAACTTCCCAGGTGACACAGCACATGCACACACCAAGGAGGACTTCCAACGTGACCCAGCACGTGTACAGACCAAGGAGGACTTCCCATGTGACACAGCACGTGTACAGACCAAGGAGGACTTCCCACGTGACGCAGCACATGTGTACAGATCAAGAACTTCCCACATGACACAGCACATGTACACACCAAGGGCTTCCCACGTGACACAGCACCTGTACAGACCAAGGAGAACTTCCCAGATGACGCAGCACATACACAGACCAAGGACTTCCCATGTGATGCAGCACGTGTACAGACCAAGGAGGACTTCCCACGTGACACAGCACATGTACAGACCAAGGGCTTCCCACGTGACACAGCACCTGTACAGACCAAGGGCTTCCCACGTGACACAGCACCTGTACAGACCAAGGAGAACTTCCCAGATGACGCAGCACATACACAGACCAAGGACTTCCCATGTGATGCAGCACGTGTACAGACCAAGGAGGACTTCCCACGTGACGCAGCACATACACAGATCAAGGACTTCCCACGTGACACAGCACGTGTACAGGTCAAGGTGGACTTCACTTGAGATGCAGCACGTGTACAGACCAAGGAGGACTTCCCAGGTGACGCAGCACATGTGTACAGATCAAGAATTTCCCAGATGACCTAGCACAAGCACACACCAAGGAGAACTTCCCAGGTGTCGTAGCATGTGTTCAGACCAAGGACTTCTCAGGTGTCGCAGCATGTGTACAGACCAAGGACTTTCCACGTGACACAGCACCTGTACAGACCAAGGAGGACTTCCCATGAGATGCAGCACATGTGTACAGACCAAGGAGGACTTCCAACGTGACCCAGCACTTATGTACAGACCATGGAGGACTTCCCATGTGACGCAGCATGTGCACAGACCAAGAACGGCTTCCCAGGTGATGCAGCACATGTGTACAGACCAAGGAGGACTTCCCAGGTGACGGAGCATGTGCACAGACCAAGAACGGCTTCCCAGATGACACAGCAGAAGCACAGACCAAGGAGAACTTCCCACATCTCGCAGCATGTGTGTACAGACCAAGGACTTCCCACATGACACAGCACGTGTACAGACCAAGGAGAACTTCCCATGTGACGCAGCACGTGTACAAACCAAGGAGGACTTCCCAGGTGACGGAGCATGTGCACAGACCAAGAACGGCTTCCCAGATGACACAGCAGAAGCACAGACCAAGGAGAACTTCCCACATCTCGCAGCATGTGTGTACAGACCAAGGACTTCCCACATGACACAGCACGTGTACAGACCAAGGAGAACTTCCCATGTGACGCAGCACGTGTACAAACCAAGGAGGACTTCCAATATGTGATGTAGCTCATGAGCATAAAACAAGAAGGACACGTGCACATAACAAGCACTTTACACACGTGTTGTACAAATGTACACAGCACAAAAGATTTCCCACACGTAATCTTCAAAGACACACGCAATAGGAAGGAGTTCCTGAATGTGATGTAGCAATGCACACTCCATAAAGGACTTCTGACACATCACATACAAGCACAAAGACCATAAAGGACTTCCGACACGCCCCGATTTTTGTTCACTGGTTGTAGGCATAAGAGGAAAAAGCGTTGAATTTTGTGTTGTGCTATATGTATCATCAGCACAGTGACAGAGCCAAACGGCATGCTCATTATCAGCACAGTGACAGAGCCAAACGGCATCCTCATTATCAGCACAGTGACAGAGCCAAATTGCATGCTCATTATCACAACAGTGACAAAGCCAAACGGCATGCTCATTATCACAACAGTGACAGGGCCAAACGGCATGCTCATTATCACAACAGTGACAGAGCCAAACGGCATGCTCATTATCACAACAGTGACAGAGCCAAACGGCATGCTCATTATCACCACAGTGACAGAGCCAAACGGCATGCTCATTATCACAACAGTGACAGGGCCAAACGGCATGCTCATTATCACAACAGTGACAGAGCCAAAGGGCATGCTCATTATCACAACAGTGACAGAGCCAAACGGCATGCTCATTATCACCACAGTGACAGAGTGAAACGGCATGCTCATTATCACCACAGTGACAGAGCCAAACTGCATTTTAATCACTACCAGAGTGACAGATCCAAACATCACTGACAGAGCCTAACAACATTCTCACCATAACCACACTGACACAGCCAAACTGCAGGCTCACCATTATCACACTGACACAGCCCAACAACATTCTCATTATTACCACAGTGACACAGCCAAACTGCAGGCTCACCATTATCGCACTGACACAGCCCAACAACATTCTCCTTATTACCACAGTGACTCAGCCAAACTGCAGGCTCACCATTATCGCACTGACACAGCCCAACAACATTCTCGTTATTACCACAGTGACAGCCAAACTGCAGGCTCACCATTATCGCACAGACACAGCCCAACAACATTCTCGTTATTACCACAGTGACTCAGCCAAACTGAAGGCTCACCATTATCGCACTGACACAGCCCAACAACATTCTCGTTATTACCACAGTGACACAGCCAAACTGAAGGCTCACCATTATCGCACTGACACAGCCCAACAACATTCTCGTTATTACCACAGTGACTCAGCCAAACTGAAGGCTCACCATTATCGCACTGACACAGCCCAACAACATTCTCGTTATTACCACAGTGACAGCCAAACTGCAGGCTCACCATTATCGCACTGACACAGCCCAACAACATTCTCGTTATTACCACAGTGACTCAGCCAAACTGAAGGCTCACCATTATCGCACTGACACAGCCCAACAACATTCTCGTCATTACCACACTGACTCAGCCAAACTGCAGGCTCACCATTATCGCACTGACACAGCCCAACAACATTCTCGTCATTACCACAGTGACTCAGCCAAACTGCAGGCTCACCATTATCGCACTGACACAGCCCAACAACATTCTCGTCGTTACCACAGTGACACAGCCAAACTGAAGGCTCACCATTATCGCACTGACACAGCCCAACAACATTCTCGTCGTTACCACACTGACTCAGCCAAACTGCAGGCTCACCATTATCGCACTGACACAGCCCAACAACATTCTCGTCGTTACCACACTGACTCAGCCAAACTGCAGGCTCACCATTATCGCACTGACACAGCCCAACAACATTCTCGTCATTACCACACTGACACAGCCAAACTGCAGGCTCACCATTATCGCACTGACACAGCCCAACAACATTCTCGTCATTACCACACTGACTCAGCCAAACTGCAGGCTCACCATTATCGCACTGACACAGCCCAACAACATTCTCGTCATTACCACACTGACACAGCCAAACTGCAGGCTCACCATTATCGCACTGACACAGCCCAACAACATTCTCGTCATTACCACACTGACACAGCCAAACTGAAGGCTCACCATTATCGCACTGACACAGCCCAACAACATTCTCGTCATTACCACACTGACTCAGCCAAACTGAAGGCTCACCATTATCGCACTGACACAGCCCAACAACATTCTCGTCATTACCACACTGACTCAGCCAAACTGCAGGCTCACCATTATCGCACTGACACAGCCCAACAACATTCTCGTCATTACCACACTGACTCAGCCAAACTGCAGGCTCACCATTATCGCACTGACACAGCCCAACAACATTCTCGTCATTACCACACTGACACAGCCAAACTGCAGGCTCACCATTATCGCACTGACACAGCCCAACAACATTCTCGTCATTACCACACTGACACAGCCAAACTGCAGGCTCACCATTATCGCACTGACACAGCCCAACAACATTCTCGTCATTACCACACTGACTCAGCCAAACTGAAGGCTCACCATTATCGCACTTGCGTCGACCACACACTTCACCATCGCACTGACACAGCCCAACAACATTCCAACTGACTTTCCAGGCTCACCATTATCGCACTGACACAGCCCAACAACATTCTCGTCATTACCACAGTGACTCAGCCAAACTGAAGGCTCACCATTATCGCACTGACACAGCCCAACAACATTCTCGTCATTACCACACTGACACAGCCAAACTGCAGGCTCACCATTATCGCACTGACACAGCCCAACAACATTCTCGTCATTACCACACTGACTCAGCCAAACTGCAGGCTCACCATTATCGCACTGACACAGCCCAACAACATTCTCGTCATTACCACAGTGACTCAGCCAGTGACTCAGCCAAACTGCAGGCTCACCATTATCGCACTGACACAGCCCAACAACATTCTCGTCGTTACCACAGTGACACAGCCAAACTGAAGGCTCACCATTATCGCACTGACACAGCCCAACAACATTCTCGTCGTTACCACACTGACTCAGCCAAACTGCAGGCTCACCATTATCGCACTGACACAGCCCAACAACATTCTCGTCGTTACCACACTGACTCAGCCAAACTGCAGGCTCACCATTATCGCACTGACACAGCCCAACAACATTCTCGTCATTACCACACTGACTCAGCCAAACTGCAGGCTCACCATTATCGCACTGACACAGCCCAACAACATTCTCGTCATTACCACAGTGACTCAGCCAAACTGCAGGCTCACCATTATCGCACTGACACAGCCCAACAACATTCTCCTTATTACCACAGTGACTCAGCCAAACTGAAGGCTCACCATTATCGCACTGACACAGCCCAACAACATTCTCGTCATTACCACACTGACACAGCCAAACTGCAGGCTCACCATTATCGCACTGACACAGCCCAACAACATTCTCGTCATTACCACACTGACACAGCCAAACTGCAGGCTCACCATTATCGCACTGACACAGCCCAACAACATTCTCGTCATTACCACAGTGACACAGCCAAACTGAAGGCCCACCATTATCGCACTGACACAGCCCAACAACATTCTCGTCATTACCACACTGACACAGCCAAACTGCAGGCTCACCATTATCGCACTGACACAGCCCAACAACATTCTTGTCATTACCACAGTGACTCAGCCAAACTGCAGGCTCACCATTATCGCACTGACACAGCCCAACAACATTCTCATTATTACCACAGTGACACAGCCAAACTGCATGTTCATTTTTACGACAGTAACAAGATCAAAATCCATTCTAATTATTATGAAAGTGGCAGCACCAAAAGACATAATCATCATTCTCACGGTGACTGAGCCAAACCGCAGACTCATCATTCTCACCGTGACTGAGCCAAACTGCAGACTCATCATTCTCACCGTGACTGAGCCAAACCGCAGACTCATCATTCTCACCGTGACTGAGCCAAACCGCAGACTCATCATTCTCACCGTGACTGAGCCTAACTACATTCTGATTATTACCAGTGACAGAGCCAAAGTGCACGCTCACCATAACCACACTGACAGAGCAAAACTGCAGGCTCACCATTACCACACTGACGGAACCAAACTGCAGGTTCACCATTACCACACTGTCAGAGCCAAACTGCAGGCTCACCATTACCACACTGACAGAGCCAAACTGCAGGCTCACCATTACCACACCGACAGAGCCAAACTGCAGGTGCACCATTACCACACCGACAGAGCCAAACTGCAGGCTCACCGTTACCACACTGACGGAACAAAACTGCAGGCTCACCATAACCACACCGACAGAGCCAAACTGCAGGCTCACCATTACCACACTGACAGAGCCAAACTGCAGGCTCACCATTACCACACTGACAGAGCCAAACTGCAGGCTCACCATTACCACACTGACGGAACCAAACTGCAGGTTCACCATTACCACACTGACAGAGCCAAACTGCAGGCTCACCATTACCACACTGACAGAGCCAAACTGCAGGCTCACCATTACCACACTGACGGAACCAAACTGCAGGCTCACCATTACCACACTGACAGAGCCAAACTGCAGGCTCACCATTACCACACTGACAGAGCAAAACTGCAGGCTCACCATTACCACACTGACGGAACCAAACTGCAGGCTCACCATTACCACAATGACAGAGCCAAACTGCAGGCTCACCATTACCACACCGACAGAGCCAAACTGCAGGCTCACCATTACCACACCGACAGAGCCAAACTGCAGGCGCACCATTACCACACCGACAGAGCCAAACTGCAGGCGCACCATTACCACACTGACGGAACCAAGCTGCAGGCTCACCATTACCACACTGACAGAGCCAAACTGCAGGCTCACCATTACCACACCGACAGAGCCAAACTGCAGGCGCACCATTACCACACTGACGGAACCAAACTGCAGGCTCACCATAACCACACCGATAAGGCAAAACTGCATGCTTATTATCACAGCAGGGACAGTTCCAAACTTATGTCTACTAAACAGTGCCTCTAATCATGAAATTGAAATACAAATTTTTTTCTCAGAACTGTCCATTCAAACTGGGCATTTACAGACAGGAAGCACGAAGAATGGTGTCACTATGTATCTACATCTGTTTTATCAGCATTTGCTGTCAGTTTTGGATGTTGGGTCTACACCGCATAAGCAGCCACATAACAGTCCTTGGCGCAGACGCCCTAAGGTCAATTACGTAACCGCTTAACAGGAGTATAACTGCTTTCAAACAGTTTCAACTCAGGCCACGCCCCTAATATACATGTATTTACACATATGCACATATGTTATAGATCTCCAGTTATCCAACCAGAAAATGGGCCCGGGGCTGAGAACTCTGGTCGAATGGCCATAGGTTTTCATTTCAATAACTAGGGCACACAAGATGAACAGAGGATCAAACACTTCCCCAACGCTTAGTCTTTGGTCCACATGACGCTGGTTTGACCATTTGCACAGTCGAAAGTTCGTAGGAAACCATGTCTAAAACTGCCATGGTTAAACGAAAAGACCCTGCAGAAATAAAGTTATGGTGAGAAAAAAAACATTTAAACTGTACCTGAAAATACTTCCAGTGATTTTTTCAGCTTTTTTTATACAAGATTACATGCAATCAAAGTTCCTGACAATGGGCTTTTTAGTCACCATAGCTTCATTCTGCAGGATCTTTCCCTTTAAACGTTAATAGCTTGGTCAGATCAGGCCAGTGGCTTACCCATGGGAGAGCCCGGAACGCCCAGAGAAGGATTGTGGTTGACCGTCGCAAAGTAGGTCTCATCGGGGATTTTTGTAAGCTTGACCCAGTCGAGGAGATCAGCAGCCGTCTGATTGTGAAGGATGTAGTCAACATACCCACGGGACACCACAATGTGCACGGAGCCTTTCAGCACTTTCACCCCATAAGGCGGTGGGGGAGCATATATCCAGCGATAAATATCTTCGCTTAAAAAGATTAGAATCCAGCAGAACAATTTATTTATTTATTTATCTAATTATTAATATTACATGTACTTGATTTGGTGACTTAAAAATACTTTACTTATACGATGACAGCCAGCATCATGGTGGGGGGGGGGGGGAACTGGGAAGTGCCCACGTGAAACCCACGACCATCTGCAGGTAGCCAGCATGAGATGGACTTGAACTCACAGCGAACCCATCAAAATTATTTAATTATTATAAACATGATTATAAGGGAAAACATGTCACATGATTATAACGGAAAACGTGTCGTGATCAGAACACAATGGGTTATGTTAACAAAACGGAAAATGTATCACCTATCCGACTAAAAAATAACAGGCATACCTGGTCATGGATATTACTGTTTTGTAATGACTTTTCCATGATAATAATTTAAAATATTTCAAAGGGCACATTCCTTACCCTGCAACAGAATCAACACTGTTTGCTCCATTGAAGGCCGTTAGAATCTTTACAAGCTCCAGGTTGGTCTTCAGAGGAAACTCCTGCCCTGTAAGATTGATGAAGTATTTCCAATGATGGTATTTAAACAACTCCCCCATGCAGAGTAGTTCCTGCTTGAGAACAGAGAATTCCCCCCAGACGACGGCGATCGGGTTTGAAATCAGGAAAACATTATGAAAACAGCGAGCTATGGCCGCCATTCCTTCGTGGATTGACCGTTCGGCATTCTGGTCCACGTGAATGCAGTAAAAGTTCTGCGGCTGATAAATCGCCCTCAGTAGCCTCTCCGCCTGCTCGATATCCTTGTACATCATAATGCTGAAGGCGATTGGGAAGTCCTCCTCCTCTTTGCTCAGAGGCGCTTTGCTGTACTCCCTAGAAGATTTGAATTCTGCACAGTTTTCGGTCATCCTGACGTAATCGTCCCCGGACAAAGGATTTGCAGAAGGAAATGTCTGCAGACACATGGCGTTCTGCTGTTCGTCTTTGTGCCCGGCTATCAAGGCCTGACAGTTCACAGTGCTAACATCACGTGACCATGTACACGGTATCCACCAAATAACACATACGACCAGACACAGCACTAACACAATCCTAAGCCACAAACCTAGCTTCCTTGGTTTCAAGCAGAGGGAATTCAGCAGCAGCTTATGTCTTTTCATTCTCTTTTCAGCCAAAATCTTCGGTATTATTTTTCAGCTTTCTGCGAAGAAGAGAACCATTTCAAACACTCGAGTCTACAAGGAACTGACATGTATTCTATGATGACTGTATTATAATTTCACACTCTTATCCATCAATGGTTTGTAGTCTGATTGCTGTGTAAGCTAGGAGGATTGAGAATTGCTTTATGCAGAAAGCAAAAATACTAATTAGTGATAAATTTATTCATTTTGTTTATTTGATTGGTGTTTTACGCTGTATTCAAGAATATTTCACTTAAGTGACAGCGGCCAGGATTATGGTGGTAGGAAACAGGGCAGAACCCGGGGGAAACCCACAACCAACCGCAAATTGCTAATTAATGATAAACATTCCAAATATTGTTTACAGGCCAAGGAATTTACCCGCAATGGCCTAAGCCAAAACAACTCTTTGGTTCCGTGTTTAACAATTTTGGATGCAACATGACCATCAAAAAACACAAAGCCATAATTTACACAGTCTAACTGTTTAACATTTTAGGCAGTTTACATATATGAACATCTACGATAAGAAAGATGCCGATGGAGGGGGGGAGGGGTGTCCAGCCAACATATAATTTCTTTACTTTCTATACAAACTATGCTTCAGAGGAGGCTCGGTATGCACAGAGCAGATTGAGAGAGGCCTGATGCATCATTTCAATCGTTAAGAACATCCTATTTCACCTCAGATGACCAATATACACCTCATAAAAACCATGTCATAAGACCAACCTATCGTTAATACCAACTTGTGGCGTGTTTAAAACAAGTTTAAATGTAAACAATTTTAGATTTGCATTGTTTATGGCAGGTACATCTGGGTATGGGTCTGCACTATTCTAAGATAAGAGACATGCATTCAAATTCCTTGAAAATTGATTTAAGAGTCGCTTGACATAACCACTGGCACTGGACAGAGCCAGCCTAAAAGCCGGTCTCACTCATCTGCAGATCTGGGATAGGGTCTGAGGATTCCAGCAAAACGGCAATACGTATTGACCCAAAACCACTGTTTATTTTCTCTAATCAGCGGTATATAATATGCCAAGAAGGAAGCACGGCACACAGAGGCATCCACTGCCGATGATGATCATTAAAAATACGAAAACACTCAGTGTACAAAGTGATACATATTTGAATATGACCCTATCTCAAACCTATAGGTATAAAAACACCAAAAAATAGCCTCACTATTTATGTAGTAATTTCACAAAGAAAACTCTCCTAAAACTGTATTCCCTAATTTTCATTGGCCCAAATAACACATACTGTCAAATTACTAGATGCCTGGCCTACAACATATCCAAATATCATCAGCGGTTGACCACCATTTTCTCAAAATAAATCAGCTGGAATGTAGGTATTAGCATCCTATCGCCATAGAAACTGGGTGTGTGGGGCACTTTTTCATTGGGTGATATTTTTCTCTGTTTAATTGTTTAATGGACTTTATTTCAACCATTATTTGTTATAGTTTATACCTGCAAAATTACCTGGCAGTACTTCAACACACTGCAGAAATACAGCCAATCCCTACCCGTCTCCACCATTTTCTGTGCGCCTGAATCTTGGATACAAAATCGAATTAGTGTCTTTATAAAATGAGAAAGGTTGATAAATGGCAAAACATTATAAACACAAATATAAAAACCTTCCTTAGCATTTCCAACCATGTATGCAAAGATCACAGTTTCTGTCATTTACCCTGAGCCAATCTTCATTAGGTTGAATAACGTCTCCTGTAAAATCTATAACTAATCTCGTACAATAATCCTGGCCTTATTTCAAATTATTCTTTTGTGTGCCCTTTTACTTTACCCAGGACTGCTTTTGCAAACATCTGAGCAATGAAGGCCTAGGCAGGTTTAAAGTTCTTATTAGCAGTGGCTTTTACATATGCCAGTGTATGGTTACGTTCGTTTCAAGTTTTATTGACATAAATTTTCACCATGATTACCTGCTCCAGTGATAAGAAAAGCCTGTATCAGCAGCTTGAATCCCCATGCCTAATTTCTAATTTGTGTGCCTTTGAATCCTAGTTCATGTTCATTGGATGTTCATTCTCCAATCATAGTGACTGGTGATATGCCTGTCCACTCCACTGAACACGGTTCTTAGTTTTATCTCTCCACCCAAACACTAAAATTTGGCGGTTATGTGGCAACGAATGATCACAACTGACACCAATCTGACACAAAGTTCCAATCATTTCAAAAGATGATTTTCACATGGATAACTCAAAGACAATGCAAAGAAATCTTCCTGTAACAAAAAAAAATTGTAAAAAGGTGTATGAATTTTTTGGGGTCTGTGTAAATACTGTGGGAAGTTTGTCAGCATATTTGCTACTCGGATGTGACTGGAAACTGTCACTAAAAAACCTGCCTTACATCTGCATTCAGGTTATCATCTTCTGCTGTACACGTTTTTTTTTTACAGATAATGGTGCTGATTTTATCAACAAAACTGGTCTTCCTGAATTTGACTTCGGATATTGCGCTACAGGCAGACGGCCTGTACTGTGATTTGGCTACTTTGTCTTCACAGGAGACTGCAGCAGTGGAGGTGTTTACCAGATGTGACATGTCCAGAACACTGCGAGCAGATCGCTCCAAAAACTTCATGTCCAACACCACCAAAGCTATTTGCCGTTATTTTTCCTGTCGGAAAGACAAATAGCAAATCCCTGCCATTCCTAAAGCAATTCCAGTTGCCAAAAGAATGAATTCGTTCACAAAACAATCATTCTCTGCATACAAATATCGGCCAGATACATAACAAATTCTTGCCATTCCTAAAGCAATTCCAGTTGCCAAAAGAATGAATTCGTTCACAAAACAGTCATTCTCTGCATACAAATACCGAAAAACACATAACGAATCCTTGCCATTCCCACAGCAATTCCAGTTGCCAATAGAATGAATTCGTTCACAAAACAGTCATTCCCTGCATACAAATGTCGGAAAGACACACAACAAATCCTTGCCATTCCTAAAGCCATTCCAGTTGCCAAAAGAATGAATTCGTTCACAAAACAGTCATTCCCTGCATACAAATGTCGGAAAGACACACAACAAATCCTTGCCATTCCTAAAGCCATTCCAGTTGCCAAAAGAATGAATTCGTTCACAAAACATTCATTCCCTGCATACAAATGTCGGAAAGACATATAACAAATCCTTGCCATTCCTAAAGGCATTCCAGTTACCAAAAGAATGAATTCGTTCACAAAACATTCATTCCCTGCATACAAATGTCGGAAAGACACATAAGAAATTCTTGCCATTCCTAAAGCAATTCCAGTTGCCAAAAGAATGAATTCGTTCAGAAAACATTCATTCCCTGCATACATAGGTGGATATGGATGAACATTATACTGCCATTTTGTTACCTTTTCTTTTGGCAACTGGAGTTTCTTTAGGAATGGCGAGGATTTGTTATGTGTCTCTCCGACATTTGTATGCAGAGAATGACTGTTTTGTGAACGAATCCATTATTTGGCAACTGGGTTACCTTTCTTTTGAAAGGTAACCCGATGTCATACTGTCAATCTCCATCAACACAGACCACCTTACAAGAGCCTTTCTGCCACCAGATCGGCTGTGAAATGTTGTCCAAACTAAATGCACAAGTCCGAAATCAAAACTGATCATAAAATTAATTAGCATCATCATTTTACTTTTCAAATGTTATTGAAGATTTCAAGACAGCACCACCTGTGGCATAACACAGCAACAGAAAGCCCAAAGCTGACATGACATAAAGGTTTGCACATCTCAATTTAAATCAGCACAACTAGACAGGTTATACTACATAATATCTGTCACTGGGGTTTCCCCAAAACTTGTGAAAACTGGGGTTGGTTACTAATCTGAGGTCTAATGTTTACATACAAGCTCCGATTCAGTTTGAAAAATAAAAAAAATAAACAAATAAAATCCCTAGTTCATGTTAAAAGCTGACACATTAATGATATAAAGGTTACGGTATCGACATTGGTCACAGTATCACCACTGGTTTCACACACAAGAGGCAATGAAAATCACGAACGTCATTGGAAATTCCTTGGCAGGAATAGCTCCAAAAGGAGGTATGGGTTGCCCAGTGGACATCTTTTCCTTTGAAATTCCTCCCAAGCCTTAACCGCATGCGACTGACAACACCTTAGGCATATTCAAAACCAAGATCTTAATGTACGGTATCTTAGATTTAACAATTCACCTGACATTAAATGGGCACCAGTAACTGCACCTTTCGTTAATACAGTTAACCACTGAATGCAGAGAATTACACAGACAGTTAGTTGAATCCCTCTAAATCCAAATCTAATCATCCTATAAAACAAGAAGAGCCACCAGACTTGCCAGAGCAGCGACAACCGTGTGTTAAATGACGTAAGATACCTATAACCATCGCGAAAATCCAGCCTCTTGTCTGTTTACCCATGTCTTGCTTTTTATCTAACTGTTCATGTAAGGGGCTTATGCATAACAGAAACTTACACACACCCAGACACCGCAGCTAGGCCAGAGTTCAGTAAACCATGCAGTGTGACAATCATCTTAGAGACTTACATAGTAGAAACTTACACACACCCAGACACCACAGGTAGACCAGAGTTCTGTAAACCATGCAGTGTGACAATCATCTTAGAGTGTAGGGCTGAGGACGGCACTCAGGGCCCGCTAATGTCCTGATTAAGAAAGTGGAATAAGGGATCAGTGAAGTAACATTTCAGGTTCAGAAAAAGTTTGACCTATTCACGATATACAGTTGTCATATTGTCTAGTTCCTGTTTTATAACTATAGATTGCATCTCTCTTTCTGTTTTGTTCATTTCTCTTTACTAACAATACATTTGACCTGCCCAAACCAGTATAGCCTAACCACATGTATTATGGACTCCATGATCCCATTTACAGGGAGATTCCCCCGAGGCAGATCAGCTGATGTAGTTGCAATGCCAGTCTAACTCCTTTATTTTCAGTAAAACATAAAGACAAGACAAATAATGTCATCAGCTGCAGTTACTCATTGATCATTACCCATACACTTGGAATTTCACTCCTCATACAAGAAAAATAATGTCATCAGCTGCAGTTACTCACTGACCATTACCAATACACTTGGAATTTCCCTCCTCATACAAGACAAATAATGTCATCAGCTGGAGTTACTCATTGATCATTATCAATACATTTGGAATTTTGCTCCTCATACAAGACAAGTAATGTCCATTACCAATACACTTGGAATTTCGCTCCTCAGACAGGGAATACATGTGTGTATATCATCACCTCAGTATCTGTACATTACTGTATAAACAGTGACCACCGTATTAAACATATTTCATTTACTATGCTGCTGTTGCAATTATTACCACTGATACACTAACATTCAGTTTTGTCTTTTCAAACTGTAATATCAATGTATCATTACACAACTTATATAGTCATTTTTTCACAATTTTTGCACCCATTGTAAAAGAGACTTGTGGCTAAATGCTTTGTTCAGTGTTTTCAAGCAGACACCGCAATGCTAACATATCAGTAGACCATTCACACCTGTACACTCTCTTTAACAATTGTGTCAGACTTCAAAATACCACTAAAGTCTACATGATTCTGACTTATCTTGTCTCATAACTAGTCTGTTATCACACTGTTGTTCTGACTCAATCCTTTCAAGATTTATAAAGTCTAAAATTTATAAAATCTTGGCATCAAACCGATAGTCGTATACCAGCCGTCAACCAAAATGGGCTTTCCAGGTCAATAATTGCAACATCAGTTTCCAAAGACGACAAACAGCACAAACTCCCAAAGAACTAAGAAAAGATATAAAGATATAAAATTTGGACAACTCGTGGACGAAACCACATCAAATGCATGCGCAGAACAGCATGAAATGATGCTGAACCTACAGAGAACTGTCTATACATGTGCCGTACTTCCAGCCCAGCCGATCCCGTAAACTAACTCCTGTACGTTCATACAGCCCACTGCCTACACGGCACGGCACAGCACGGTTCAGAGAACTGTCTATAAAGGTGCGGTACGTCCAGCCTAGCCGATCCCGTAAACTAACTCCTGTACGTTCATACAGCCCACTGCCTACACGGCACAGCACGGTTCACAGAACTGTCTATAAATGTGCGGTACGTCCAGCCTAGCCGATCCCGTAAACTAACTCCTGTACGTTCATACAGCCCACTGCCTACACGGCACAGCACGGTTCAGAGAACTGTCTATAAAGGTGCCGTACGTCCAGCCTAGCCGATCCCGTAAACTAAGTCCTGCACGTTCATACAGCCCACTGCCTACACGGCACAGCACGGTTCAGAGAACTGTCTATAAAGGTGCGGTACGTCCAGCCTAGCCGATCCCGTAAACTAACTCCTGTACGTTCATACAGCCCACTGCCTACACGGCACAGCACGGTTCAGAGAACTGTCTATAAAGGTGCCGTACGTCCAGCCTAGCCGATCCCGTAAACTAACTCCTGCAAGTTCATAAAGCCCACTGCCTACACGGCACAGCACGGTTCAGAGAACTGTCTATAAAGGTGCGGTACGTCCAGCCTAGCCGATCCCGTAAACTAACTCCTGTACGTTCATACAGCCCACTGCCTACACGGCACGGCACGGTTCAGAGAACTGTCTATAAAGGTGCGGTACGTCCAGCCTAGCCGATCCCGTAAACTAACTCCTGCACGTTCATACAGCCCACTGCCTACACGGCACAGCACGGTTCACAGAACTGTCTATAAAGGTGCGGTACGTCCAGCCTAGCCGATCCCGTAAACTAACTCCTGCACGTTCATACAGCCCACTGCCTACATGGCACAGCACGGTTCAGAGAACTGTCTATAAAGGTGCCGTACGTCCAGCCTAGCCGATCCCGTAAACTAACTCCTGCAAATTCATACAGCCCACTGCCTACACGGCACAGCACGGTTCACAGAACTGTCTATAAAGGTGCGGTACGTCCAGCCTAGCCGATCCCGTAAACTAACTCCTGCACGTTCATACAGCCCACTGCCTACACGGCACAGCACGGTTCACAGAACTGTCTATAAAGGTGCGGTACGTCCAGCCTAGCCGATCCCGTAAACTAAGTCCTGCACGTTCATACAGCCCACTGCCTACATGGCACAGCACGGTTCACAGAACTGTCTATAAAGGTGCCGTACGTCCAGCCTAGCCGATCCCGTAAACTAAGTCCTGCACGTTCATACAGCCCACTGCCAACACGGCACTGCACGGTTCACAGAACTGTCTATAAAGGTGCCGTACGTCCAGCCTAGCTGATCCCGTAAACTAACTCCTGCACGTTCATACAGCCCACTGCCTACACGGCACAGCACTTTTCAGAGAACTGTCTATAAAGGTGCGGTACGTCCAGCCTAGCCGATCCCGTAAACTAACTCCTGCACGTTCATACAGCCCACTGCCTACATGGCACAGCACGGTTCACAGAACTGTCTATAAAGGTGCCGTACGTCCAGCCTAGCCGATCCCGTAAACTAAGTCCTGCACGTTCATACAGCCCACTGCCTACACGGCACAGCACGGTTCAGAGAACTGTCTATAAAGGTGCCGTACGTCCAGCCTAGCCGATCCCGTAAACTAACACCTGCACGTCCATACAGCCCACTGCCTACACGGCACAGCACGGTTCAGAGAACTGTCTACACATGTGCGGTACGTCCAGCCTAGCCGATCCCGTAAACTAAGTCCTGCACGTTCATACAGCCCACTGCCTACACGGCACAGCACGGTTCAGAGAACTGTCTACACATGTGCGGTACGTCCAGCCTAGCCGATCCCGTAAACTAACTCCTGCACGTTCATAAAGCCCACTGCCTACACGGCACAGCACGGTTCAGAGAACTGTCTATAAAGGTGCCGTACGTCCAGCCTAGCCGATCCCGTAAACTAACTCCTGCACGTTCATACAGCCCACTGCCTACACGGCACAGCACAGTACGGTTCACAGAACTGGCTATATTCGCCCAGTCCACTTTACCCTAGCCATATGTAAGGGGTATCATATCGTCTGGGAGCTATCGACAAGCCAGGGAAGGCCGGTTATGTTCACATCGACAGGCCAGGGAAGGCTGGTTACGTTCACATCGACAGGCCAGGGAAGGCCTGTTACGTTCACATCGACAGGCCAGGGAAGGCCTGTTACGTTCACATCGACAGGCCAGGGAAGGCCTGTTACGTTTACATCGACAGGCCAGGGAAGGCCGGTTACGTTCACATCGACAGGCCAGGGAAGGCCGGTTACGTTCACATCGACAGGCCAGGGGAGGCCGGTTACGTTCACATCGACAGGCCAGGGGAGGCCGGTTACGTTCACATCGACAGGCCAGGGAAGGCCGGTTACGTTCACATCGACAGGCCAGGGGAGGCCGGTTACGTTCACATCGACAGGCCAGGGAAGGCCGGTTACGTTGACATCGACAGGCCAGGGGAGGCCGGTTACGTTCACATCGACAGGCCAGGGGAGGCCGGTTACGTTCACATCGACAGGCCAGGGAAGGCCGGTTACGTTCACATCGACAGGCCAGGGGAGGCCGGTTACGTTCACATCGACAGGCCAGGGAAGTCCGGTTACGTTCACATCGACAGGCCAGGGAAGGCTGGTTACGTTCACATCGACAGGCCAGGGGAGGCCGGTTACGTTCACATCGACAGGCCAGGGAAGGCCGGTTACGTTCACATCGACAGGCCAGGGAAGGCCGGTTACGTTGACATCGACAGGCCAGGGGAGGCCGGTTACGTTCACATCGACAGGCCAGGGAAGTCCGGTTACGTTCACATCGACAGGCCAGGGGAGGCCGGTTACGTTCACATCGACAGGCCAGGGAAGTCCGGTTACGTTCACATCGACAGGCCAGGGAAGGCCGGTTATGTTCACATCGACAGGCCAGGGAAGGCTGGTTACGTTCACATCGACAGGCCAGGGAAGGCCTGGTTCACATGTTACGTTCACATCGACAGGCCAGGGAAGGCCGGTTACGTTCACATCGACAGGCCAGGGGAGGCCGGTTACGTTCACATCGACAGGCCAGGGAAGGCCGGTTACGTTGCTCGACAGGCCAGGAAGGCGGTTCGTTGACATCGACAGGCAGGGAGGCGTTGCGTTACATCGACAGGCCAGAAGTCGGTTACGTTCACATGACAGAGCCAGGGGAAGGCCTGTTGCGTTGACATCGACAGGCCGGGGAGGCGGCGTTCACATCGACAGGCCAGGAAGGCGTTACATTCACATCGACAGGCCAGGAGGCGATTCGTTCATCGACGGAAGGGAGGCGGTTACGTTCACATCGACAGGCCAGGGAAGTCCGGTTACGTTCACATCGACAGGCCAGGGGAGGTCCGGTTACGTTCACATCGACAGGCCAGGGAAGGCTGGTTACGTTCACATCGACAGGCCAGGGGAGGCCGGTTACGTTCACATCGACAGGCCAGGGAAGGCCGGTTACGTTCACATCGACAGGCCAGGGAAGGCCGGTTACGTTCACATCGACAGGCCAGGGAAGGCCTGTTACGTTCACATCGACAGGCCAGGGAAGGCCGGTTACGTTCACATCGACAGGCCAGGGAAGGCTGGTTACGGTCACATCGACAAGCCAGGGAAGGCCTGTTACGTTTACATCGACAGGCCAGGGAAGGCCAGACAGGCCAGGTAAGGCCTGTTATGTTTACATCGACAAGCCAGGGAAGGTCGGTTACGTTTACATCGACAGGCCAGGGAAGGCCAGACAGGCCAGGTAAGGCCTGTTATGTTTACATCGACAAGCCAGAGAAGGCCGGTTACGTTTACATCGACAGGCCAGGGAAGGTCGGTTACGTTTACATCGACAGGCCAGGGAAGGCCAGACAGGCCAGGTAAGGCCTGTTATGTTTACATCGACAGGCCAGGGAAGGCCGGTTACGTTTACATCGATGGAACATGGTTGTCAAATTCTGTACCTGATTCTGTTGACGGAACATCTATCCCTGGAACATCTATCCCCGGCTTCCACATGTATACCATTTGTGCAACTTCACCGCCATTTTCTTAACCTAATTTTGTGATGTGAGTCAGATAGTTGTCATGTGATGTGCACTGGTCTGCCGTCTCGGTCGAGATGATTTATTTATTTGATTTATTTGAATGGTGTTTATGCCGTACTCAAGAATATTTCACTTATACAACAGCGACCAGCATTATGGTGGGAGGAAACCAGCCAGAGCCCGGGCAAAACCCATGACCATCCGCAGGTTGCTGGCAGACCTTCCCACATACGGCCGGAGAGGAAGCCAGCATGAGCTGGACTTGAACTCACAGCAATCGCATTGGTGGGAGGCTTCGGGTCATTGTGCTGTGCTAGCTTGCTAATCGACTAAGCCATGAAGGCCCCCACGGTCGAGCTGAAGCTCCCCCCTTAATCATCTGTCGTTGTGTGCGAGCAACTCTAACTCTAGGTTACACGAGTGCATTGATTTCCCATATTGTTTTTGTAGTAAATTTGTCAACTTTAACCCCCATAATACACATCCCCAAACTTTTGCCATACCCTTTTTGGAAAACTCAGAAAACTGAAATTAAAATAAATCGTGATATTTATAGTTAATAACTTTTTTTTTTAGCCTTTTAGCCTACTGTGGGGATGTCAACGCTGACTGCGCGACCACTGGCGCACCCAATAGTGTGGGGATGTCAACACTGACTGCGCGACAATTGGCGCACCCAATACTGTGGGGACGTCAACACTGACTGCGCGACCATTGGAGCACCCAACAGTGTGTGGATGTCAACACTGACTGCGCAACCATTGGCGCACCCAATAGTGTGGGGATGTCAACACTGACTGCGCGACCATTGGCGCACCCAATAGTGTGGGGACGTCAGCACTGACTGCGCGACCACTGGCGCACCCATTACTGTGGGGACATCAACACTGACTGCGCGACCATTAGCGCACCCAATAGTGTGTGGATGTCAACACTGACTGCGCGACCATTGGCGCACCCAATAGTGTGGGGATGTCAACACTGATTGCGCGACCACTGGCGCACCCAATAGTGTGTGGATGTCAACACTGACTGCGCGACCATTGGCGCACCCAATACTGTGTGGATGTCAACACTGACTGCGCGACCACTGGCGCACCCATTACTGTGGGGACATCAACACTGACTGCGCGACCATTAGCGCACCCAACAGTGTGTGGATGTCAACACTGACTGCGCGACCATTGGCGCACCCAATAGTGTGGGGATGTCAACACTGACTGCGCGACCATTGGCGCACCCAATACTGTGGGGACGTCAACACTGACTGCGCGACCATTGGCGCACCCAATAGTGTGGGGACGTCAACGCTGACTGCGCGACCATTGGCGCACCCAATAGTGTGGGGACGTCAACGCTGACTGCGCGACCATTGGCGCACCCAATAGTGTGGGGACGTCAACACTGACTGCGCGACCATTGGCGCACCCAATAGTGTGGGGACGTCAACACTGACTGCGCGACCATTGGCGCACCCAATAGTGTGTGGATGTCAACACTGACTGCGCGAACACTGGCGCTCCCAATAGTGTGGGGATGTCAGCACTGACTGCGCGACCATTGGCGCACCCAATACTGTGTGGACGTCAACACTGACTGCGCGAACACTGGCGCACCCAATAGTGTGGGGACGTCAACACTGACTGCGCGAACACTGGCGCACCCAATAGTGTGGGGACGTCAACACTGACTGCGCGACCATTGGCGCACCCAATAGTGTGTGGATGTCAACACTGACTGCGCGAACACTGGCGCTCCCAATACTGTGTGGACGTCAACACTGACTGCGCGACCATTGGCGCACCCAATACTGTGTGGACGTCAACGTTGACTGCGCGACCATTGGCGCACCCAATACTGTGTTGACGTCAACACTGACTGCGCGACCATTGGCGCACCCAATACTGTGTGGACGTCAACGTTGACTGCGCGACCATTGGCGCACCCAATACTGTGTGGATGTCAACACTGACTGCGCGACCATTGGCGCACCCAATACTGTGGGGATGTCAACCCTGACTGCGCGACCATTGGAGCACCCAATACTGTGGGGATGTCAACGCTGACTGCGCGACAATTGGCGCACCCAATACTGTGGGGACGTCAACGCTGACTGTGCGACCATTGGCGCACCCAATAGTGTGGGGACGTCAACCCTGACTGTGCGACCATTGGCGCACCCAATAGTGTGGGGATGTCAACACTGACTGCGCGACCATTGGCGCACCCCATAGTGTGGGGATGTCAACACTGACTGCGCGACCACTGGCGCTCCCAATAGTGGGGGGATGTCAACACTAACTGCGCGACCACTGGCACACCCAATAGTGTGGGGATGTCAACACTGACTGCGCGACCATTGGCGCACCCAATACTGTGGGGATGTCAACACTAACTGCGCGACCACTGGCACACCCAATAGTGTGGGGATGTCAACGCTGACTGCGCGACCAGAGGCGCTCCCAATAGTGTGGGGATGTCAACACTGACTGCGCGACCATTGGCGCATCCAATAGTGTGGGGATGTCAACGCTGACTGCGCGACCACTGGCGCTCCCAATAGTGTGGGGATGTCAACGCTGACTGCGCGACCACTGGCGCTCCCAATAGTGTGGGGATGTCAACACTGACTACGCGACCATTGGCGCACCCAATACTGTGTGGATGTCAACGCTGACTGCGCGACCATTGGCGCACCCAATAGTGTGGGGACGTCAACACTGACTGCGCGACCATTGGCGCACCCTATACTGTGTGGACGTCAACGCTGACTGCGCGACCATTGGTGCACCCAATACTGTGTGGATGTCAAAGCTGACTGTGCGACCACTGGCGCAAGCAATAGTGAGGGAATGTCAACACTGCCTGCGCGACCATTGGCGCACCCAACAGTGTGTGGATGTCAACACTGACTGCGCGACCATTGGCGCATCCAATAGTGTGGGGATGTCAACGCTGACTGCGCGACCACTGGCGCTCCCAATAGTGTGGGGATGTCAACACTGACTGCGCGACCATTGGCGCACCCAATACTGTGGGGATGTCAACACTGACTGCGCGACCACTGGCGCACCCAATAGTGTGGCGATGTCATCGCTGACTGCGCGACCACTGGCGCTCCCAATAGTGTGGGGATGTCAACGCTGACTGCGTGACCATTGGCGCACCCAACAGTGTGGGGATGTCAACACTGACTGCGCGACCACTGGCGCACCCAATACTGTGGGGATGTCAACGCTGACTGCGAGACCACTGGTACTCCCAATACTGTGGGGATGTCAACGATGACTGCGCGACCATTGGCGCACCCAATACTGTGGGGATGTCAACGCTGACTGCGCGACCATTGGCGTACAAAATAGTGTGGGGATGTCAACGCTGACTGCGCGACCACTGGCGCACCCAATACTGTGGGGATGTCAACGCTGACTGCGCGACCATTGGCGCACAAAATAGTGTGGGGATGTCAACGCTGACTGCGCGACCACTGGCGCACCCAATACTGTGTGGATGTCAACCCTGACTGCGCGACCATTGGAGCACCCAATACTGTGGGGATGTCAACGCTGACTGCGCGACAATTGGCGCACCCAATACTGTGGGGACGTCAACGCTGACTGTGCGACCATTGGCGCACCCAATAGTGTGGGGACGTCAACCGTGACTGCGCGACCATTGGCGCACCCAACAGTGTGGGGATGTCAACACTGACTGCACGACCATTGGCGCACCCAATACTGTGTGGGGATGTCAACACTGACTGCACGACCATTGGCGCACCCAATACTGTGTGGATGTCAACGCTGACTGCGCGACCATTGGCGCACCCAACAGTGTGGGGATGTCAACGCTGACTGCGCGACCATTGGCGCACCCAACAGTGTGGGGATGTCAACACTGACTGCACGACCATTGGCGCACCCAATACTGTGTGGATGTCAACGTTGACTGCGCGACCATTGGCGCACCCAACAGTGTGGGGATGTCAACGCTGACTGCGGGACCATTGGCGCACCCAATAGTGTGGGGATGTCAACCCTGACTGCGCGACCATTGGCGCACCCAATACTGTCTGGATGTCAACGCTGACTGCGCGACCATTGGAGCACCCAATACTGTGGGGATGTCAACACTGACTGCGCGACCATTGGCGCACCCAATACTGTGTGGGGATGTCAACGCTGACTGCGCGACCATTGGCGCACCCAACAGTGTGGGGATGTCAACACTGACTGCGCGACCATTGGCGCACCCAATAGTGTGGGGATGTCAACCCTGACTGCGCGACCATTGGCGCACCCAATACTGCGGGGATGTCAACGCTGACTGCGCGACCATTGGCGCACCCAATACTGTGGGGATGTCAACGCTGACTGCGCGACCATTGGCGCACAAAATAGTGTGGGGATGTCAACGCTGACTGCGCGACCACTGGCGCTCCCAATAGTGTGGGGATGTCAACGCTGACTGCGCGACCACTGGCGCTCCCAATAGTGTGGGGATGTCAACACTGACTGCGCGACCACTGGCGCTCCCAACAGTGTGGGGATGTCAACACTGACTGCGCGACCACTGGTGCTCCCAATAGTGTGGGGATGTCAACGCTGACTGCGCGACCACTGGCGCACCCAATAGTGTGGGGATGTCAACACTGACTGCGCGACCACTGGCGCTCCCAATAGTGTGGGGATGTCAACACTGACTGCGCGACCATTGGCGCTCCCAATAGTGTGGGGATGTCAACACTGACTGCGCGACCATTGGCGCACCCAACAGTGTGGGGATGTCAACACTGACTGCGCGACCATTGGCGCACCCAATACTGTGTGGGGATGTCAACACTGACTGCGCGACCACTGGCACACCCAACAGTGTGGGGATGTCAACACTGACTGCGCGACCATTGGCGCACCCAATACTGTGCGGATGTCAACCGTGACTGCGCGACCATTGGCGCACCCAATAGTGTGGAAATGTCAACACTGACTGCGCGAAAATTGGCGCACCCAATACTGTGTGGATGTCAACCCTGACTGCGCGACCACTGGCGCACCCAATAGTGTGGGGATGTCAACGCTGACTGCGCGACCACTGGCGCACCTAATAGTGTGGGGATGTCAAAGCTGACTGCGCGACCATTGGCGCACCCAATAGTGTGGGGATGTCAACGCTGACTGCGCGACCACTGGCGCACCCAATACTGTGGGGATGTCAACGCTGACTGCGCGACCATTAGCGCACCCAATAGTGTGTGGATGTCAACACTGACTGCGCGACCATTAGCGCACCCAACAGTGTGTGGATTTCAACACTGACTGCGCGACCATTAGCGCACCCAACAGTGTGTGGATTTCAACACTGACTGCGCGACTACTGGCGCACCCAATAGTGTGGGGACGTCAACACTGACTGCGCGACCACTGGCGCTCCCAATAGTGTGGGGACGTCAACACTGACTGCGCGACCATTAGTGCACCCAACAGTGTGTGGATTTCAACACTGACTGCGCGACCATTAGCGCACCCAACAGTGTGTGGATGTCAACACTGACTGCGCGACCACTGGCGCACCCAATAGTGTGGGGACGTCAACGCTGACTGCGCGACCATTGGCGCTCCCAATAGTGTGGGGATGTCAACCGTGACTGCGCGACCATTCGCGCACCCAATAGTGTGGGGATGTCAACACTGACTGCGCGACCACTGGCGCACCCAATAGTGTGGGGATGTCAACACTGACTGCGCGACCACTGGCGCTCCAAATAGTGTGGGGATGTCAACACCGACTGCGCGACCACTGGCGCTCCCAATAGTGTGGGGATGTCAACACTGACTGCGCGATCATTGGAGCACCCAATAGTGTGGGGATGTCAACACTGACTGCGCGACCATTGGCGCACCCAATAGTGTGGGGATGTCAACACAGACTGCGCGACCACTGGCGCACCCAATAGTGTGGGGACGTCAACACTGACTGCGCGATCATTGGAGCACCCAATACTGTGTGGATGTCAACCCTGACTGCGCGACCATTGGCGCACCCAATAGTGTGGGGATGTCAACACTGACTGCGCGACCACTGGCGCTCCAAATAGTGTGGGGATGTCAACACCGACTGCGCGACCACTGGCGCTCCCAATAGTGTGGGGATGTCAACACTGACTGCGCGATCATTGGAGCACCCAATACTGTGTGGATGTCAACCCTGACTGCGCGACCATTGGCGCTCCCAATAGTGTGGGGATGTCAACGCTGACTGCGCGACCATTGGCGCACCCAACAGTGTGTGGATTTCAACACTGACTGCGCGACCACTGGCGCACCCAATAGTGTGGGGATGGCAACACTGACTGCACGACCACTGATGCACCCAACAGTGTGTGGATGTCAACACTGACTGCGCGACCACTGGCGCACCCAATAGTGTGGGGATGTCAACACTGACTGCGCGACCACTGGCGCACCCAATAGTGTGTGGATGTCAACACTGACTACACGACCATTGCCGCACGCAATAGTGTGTGGATGTCAACACTGACTGCGCGACCACTCGCGCACCCAATAGTGTGTGAATGTCAACACTGACTGCACGACCACTGGCGCACCCAATAGTGTGGGGATGTCAACACTGACTGCGCGACCATTGCCGCACCCAATACTGTGGGGATGTCAACACTGACTGCGCGACCACTGGCGCACCCAATAGTGTGTGGATGTCAACACTGACTACACGACCATTGCCGCATGCAATAGTGTGTGGATGTCAACACTGACTGCGCGACCACTGGCGCACCCAATAGTGTGTGGATGTCAACACTGACTGCGCGACCACTGGCGCTCCCAATAGTGTGGGGATGTCAACACTGACTGCGCGACCATTGGCGCTCCCAATAGTGTGGGGATGTCACTGACTGCGCACACGCGCACCCAACAGTGTGGGATGTCAACACTGACTGCGCGACCATTGGGGATGTCAACACTGACTGCGCGACCACTGGCACACCCAACAGTGTGGGGATGTCAACACTGACTGCGCGACCATTGGCGCACCCAATACTGTGCGGATGTCAACCGTGACTGCGCGACCATTGGCGCACCCAATAGTGTGGAAATGTCAACACTGACTGCGCGAAAATTGGCGCACCCAATACTGTGTGGATGTCAACCCTGACTGCGCGACCACTGGCGCACCCAATAGTGTGGGGATGTCAACGCTGACTGCGCGACCACTGGCGCACCTAATAGTGTGGGGATGTCAAAGCTGACTGCGCGACCATTGGCGCACCCAATAGTGTGGGGATGTCAACGCTGACTGCGCGACCACTGGCGCACCCAATACTGTGGGGATGTCAACGCTGACTGCGCGACCATTAGCGCACCCAATAGTGTGTGGATGTCAACACTGACTG
Organism: Acanthopleura granulata; assembly: GCA_016165875.1. Classification (NCBI taxonomy): domain Eukaryota; kingdom Metazoa; phylum Mollusca; class Polyplacophora; order Chitonida; family Chitonidae; genus Acanthopleura; species Acanthopleura granulata. The sequence continues at coordinate 2,293,062 of JABBOT010000036.1, forward strand.
CGCGACCATTAGCGCACCCAACAGTGTGTGGATTTCAACACTGACTGCGCGACCATTAGCGCACCCAACAGTGTGTGGATTTCAACACTGACTGCGCGACTACTGGCGCACCCAATAGTGTGGGGACGTCAACACTGACTGCGCGACCACTGGCGCTCCCAATAGTGTGGGGACGTCAACACTGACTGCGCGACCATTAGTGCACCCAACAGTGTGTGGATTTCAACACTGACTGCGCGACCATTAGCGCACCCAACAGTGTGTGGATGTCAACACTGACTGCGCGACCACTGGCGCACCCAATAGTGTGGGGACGTCAACGCTGACTGCGCGACCATTGGCGCTCCCAATAGTGTGGGGATGTCAACCGTGACTGCGCGACCATTCGCGCACCCAATAGTGTGGGGATGTCAACACTGACTGCGCGACCACTGGCGCACCCAATAGTGTGGGGATGTCAACACTGACTGCGCGACCACTGGCGCTCCAAATAGTGTGGGGATGTCAACACCGACTGCGCGACCACTGGCGCTCCCAATAGTGTGGGGATGTCAACACTGACTGCGCGATCATTGGAGCACCCAATAGTGTGGGGATGTCAACACTGACTGCGCGACCATTGGCGCACCCAATAGTGTGGGGATGTCAACACAGACTGCGCGACCACTGGCGCACCCAATAGTGTGGGGACGTCAACACTGACTGCGCGATCATTGGAGCACCCAATACTGTGTGGATGTCAACCCTGACTGCGCGACCATTGGCGCACCCAATAGTGTGGGGATGTCAACACTGACTGCGCGACCACTGGCGCTCCAAATAGTGTGGGGATGTCAACACCGACTGCGCGACCACTGGCGCTCCCAATAGTGTGGGGATGTCAACACTGACTGCGCGATCATTGGAGCACCCAATACTGTGTGGATGTCAACCCTGACTGCGCGACCATTGGCGCTCCCAATAGTGTGGGGATGTCAACGCTGACTGCGCGACCATTGGCGCACCCAACAGTGTGTGGATTTCAACACTGACTGCGCGACCACTGGCGCACCCAATAGTGTGGGGATGGCAACACTGACTGCACGACCACTGATGCACCCAACAGTGTGTGGATGTCAACACTGACTGCGCGACCACTGGCGCACCCAATAGTGTGGGGATGTCAACACTGACTGCGCGACCACTGGCGCACCCAATAGTGTGTGGATGTCAACACTGACTACACGACCATTGCCGCACGCAATAGTGTGTGGATGTCAACACTGACTGCGCGACCACTGGCGCACCCAATAGTTTGTGGATGTCAACACTGACTGCGCGACGCAATACTGGCGCTGACTGCCGACCACTAGTGTGTGGATGTCAACACTGACTACACGACCATTGCCGTACGCAATAGTGTGTGGATGTCAACACTGACTGCGCGACCACTGGCGCACCCAATAGTGTGTGGATGTCAACACTGACTACACGACCATTGCCGCACGCAATAGTGTGTGGATGTCAACACTGACTGCACGACCACTGGCGCACCTAATTCGGGTAGTTGTACAAAACAGTATATTAGCGACCATTCACAAGGTGATTTATTTGCTTTTTTATTTGGTGTTTTACTTATTTCACTTAGAAGACGGCGGCCAGCATTATGGTGGGAGGAAACTTAGCAGAGCCCTGGGAGAACCAAAGACCATCTGCAAGTTCCTGGCAGACCTTCCCACTTACGGCCGGAGAGGAAGACAGCATGAGCTGGACTTGAACTCACAGCTTGCACTAGTGGGAGACTTCTGGGTCATAAGCCCGCACTAGCTCCCTAACGAAACCAGTTACTCACAATGTGCTTAGAAATCGAGTGCACATTATTTGAATCAGAGCCCACATAAAGATTCATGGAAAACACTGCAGAAACTATCGTTAAAGTCATATAAAACACAATTACTTTCAATCAATCAACAGCTACTTGTGCCTCATCCTATCCCCAGGGCAGAGTAGACAGTGTAATACATGCAGTTATAGACAGTGTAATACATGAAGTTGGCAAACAGTCCCATCCCCAGAGGAGCCCAGACAGTGTAATACATACAGTTGTACACAGTGTAATACATGCAGTTATAGACAGTGTAATACATGCAGTTACAGACAGTGTAATAGATGAAGTTGGCAAACAGTCCTATCCCCAGAGGAGCCTAGACAGTGTAATACATGCAGTTGGCAAACGGTCCTCTCCCCAGAGCAGTGTAAACAGTGTAATACATGCAGCTGGCAAACGGTCCTGTCCCCAGAGCAGCGTAGACAGTGTAATACATGCAGTTGGCAAACGGTCACACGTAACTGTTGAATTCTGGCCGCTTGTCAGTTTCCCTCCGTTATAGGGCTTTATCTTAAATCTTCGAGTAAATGTGTAATAAGCTACAACTAATGGGCTCTGACATAAACCCTCAGTGACAGCCTGATAAGAACAAAGAGAAAGTTCTGTGAACTGAATGAGAAGGACCCACAGCTACACCAAACAAACACTAGAAGAATGTATTTGTTATTGGTGCAGAGTTTATTCTCTCGCTCTGAGGAGGTTGAACTGAAGGGCTTGGTATTACCGGTTATTCTAATGGTATTGTGGATGAATGCTGTCTAGTTTAGAAATTCAAACTGCAGTCTATGATATGCTAATGAGTGGTGGTCATCTTAAGTAGGTATAAAGTCTTGTGGACAGGTGAGTTGTATTGATCTCAATATGGTCATGGTGTGTATCGCCCACTGAGACGGAACACATAATAAAATCATCACCCCACCCCCCACCCAGTTGTATGGACAACCAGCCTTACCACAGTACACTGAGTGATTTTGTTTCTGCCTGTTTTTGGGGTGTTGACTTGTATTTTTCAGGATCTTCTGGTGGATGTATCAATGATGCAGCTTTTGAATGTTTTAGGGTGTATTTGTAAAATGCGAAGTCTGTCACTCTGGCTGGAGTTTTTTCCTTTCTTAAAGAGAAAGATCTGCTTTTACATGGGAGTGGGGGAGGGGGACAGGTTGCATGGCACCTGTGTCTGTTGTGTTAGGTATTCTGGTGAGTACCTGACCTGGGTCAGCCAAGCAGAACAGGTATGAGCTGATATGACTGACATCAGCACACCCTGGAATCGGGAAGCTACGCGGTACGGCCTGTAACACTGTGGTTCTCAGCTGTCCTACATGTAAGCCAGCGCGGAACTACGCCCAGTGTGGAGGAATGGTCACATGAACATCTACATGCATGGTTGCATTGAATCGACACCTTCATATGCAGCAGTGTTGCACAGGCCTACATACATGTAGATTGCCTAGGGCCATCTACGGTCATTTCTGGACAGCCAACATCCCGAATACAGAGCTCGACGTTTCCATGGAAACCCACTGCTATAACAACTCCATCAATATGCGGACCCATTCTACGATAAAAATGTATCTAGTGCCTACCGCAAGATGCAAGTTTAGAGTTTAAAGCTGTTAGGAATTATTTATGTGGGATCCACAGACATTAAGTCATAGCATTGTGGCAATTATAGTTCTCTCCATTTTTTTTTTTTTTATTCATTTTATTTATGTATGTATGTATGCATGTACCTACCGCCTTTGGTGAGACTACATTCCTCTAATATTCTCGGGCTACATGCTTTTTTCACGATGTGAGAAGCCATGATGTGAGAGGGCTACTTTCGCCTTTCATAAACAACTTTTTATATTTTGGCAGGGACGGGGGTGGGGGGGTGGGTGGAGCACACTTCCCATTTGATCTTGCAAAACAGAATTCAAAGGGGACACAACAATAGTTATCATAGGATAGTATCTGAGTATGAGTACTAACGTATGATATATATGCTGATATGACTGATATCAGCACACCCTGGAATCCGGAAGCTATGCGGTACGACCTGTAACACTGTGGTTCTAAGCTGTCCTACCTGTAAGCCAGCACACATGATAACAATAGTTATCACAGTGTATCTGAGAAGTCTTCTCGACACTGGATGACCCAAAGCTTAAGCTCATATATGACACTTTTACCATGTCCAGCCAGCAGGATGGTGAGGATATCTTTTTTCTTTATACACTGCACGAAGAGGGCCTGTTTTGCCTTCAACTCTACAGAAACACCAATGCTTGCGATGGCATACACGCTTTAATCTTTGAACTTTCTTCTCATTTTGTCTTTTGTGGGTGCTGCCATGTTGAATAACTTAATATTCATTAGATATTGCATGAGTAAATGTTTCCATTTTTATTTTGGATGTTTTCAAATAATTCAGATACAGGTAGCTGCTTGATTTTTGCACCAATGAAAGAGATTTAAACTCAAGGTGCGCGAATGCGAATATAACTGTGACCTGCGGTAAATTTTGTCCAAAAGTTTTCAATAACGCAAAGGTTACAGGCACCCACCGTGATGAGGGATATGTAATGTCAGAAAACAGAAAAAACTCCTGGCTCAATCCTTATTTCTAGTCATTCTTGATTAATTTACTTCCTTTGATTGGTGTTTCACGCCGTACTCAAGAATATTTCATTTATACAACAGCGGTCAGTATTATGGTGGGAGGAAACCGGGCAGAGCCTAAGGGAAACCTACGAGCAGGTGGCTGGCAGACCTTCCCGTCGTATAAGTGAAATATTCTTGAGTACAACATAAAACACCAATCAAATAAATGAATTAATGTCAAACACCTTTTTTTTTCTACTTACTGAACGATGCACTCATGATCCTGAAGGAAGATTCTATGTACTTGTAAGAAAGAGGATATCCACTAACAGACCCAGACACACAGGTAAACATGCTTTAGTGCCAACAATCAAAGCACCGTCCGTATTCACATCAGGAGTTTGCAAATAATGTTCAGTTTAACAGTTTGCCTGCAGCGTTCACAACAGTAGTTTGACCGTAATGTTCACAACAACAGTTTGACCATAACGTTCACAACAGCAGTCTGCCCGTGAAGTTCACAACAACAGATTGCCTGTAGCATTCACAAAAACAGTTTGCCCGTAACATTCACAAAAACAGTTTGCCGGTAACTTTTACGTAAACTGTTTAACCATATCCAGTTTGTTTCAGTGATAAGACCAGCACTGGGGGCCCCTAATCCTACACAACATGACTGTATTCTGACCCTAAATCATATTGGCACGGTTCATTTTTTTCACAGTAGATTTTCATAAAATTTAGAAAATAAATTATGTCAGGAAAATCAATGAAATATAAGATAACACTTTCGTAGATACGAGTATGATTGAAACATTTAACATTCTTAGGCAAATTAACAATGCTTAAGTCGTTCGGAAGGTCAAAATATCAAGTCATCTTCTTTTAGTTTTACCGCACCGGAACAAGAGGTCAGGTGAAGAAAAACTACTCCTACACTAATACATTCCCTTGAAACGTATAAAAGAATGCCAACAGTATTTTGATGAGTGTAAACTGAGGGAGTTCTTCATGGGTTTTGAGGATATGTTCTTGCATTACATATTAAACTTAAAAAAATACATAAAACAATGACTTTAGAAAGTAAAGTTTGCCAAAAATATGTGTATGTGAATTATAGTTTTCATCCTGTTAGGAGGTTGTGGGGTGGGGGGGCATGAATTGTCATGCTAGCTTCAGAAATCCATGTATCCGCCTAAAACTGGAAATGGACAAATGTGAGTCGCAACGCACAAGCAACTGGGTATCTAAGTATCAGCTGAAAATTAAAGCTGTATAAGGAGAACAATTTGATGCTGTAACCCTGACACGAAATAATGTCCATTTTATACATGTAGTGATACTGGCAACCTGCCTTACATGGTAGCCGTGGAAATGGGCCAGTGTGGCTTGTGATTTGCGACACATCGCCACATGTGAAAATGGGCCAGTGTGGTTTGTGATTTGCGACACATGGCCGCACGTGAAAATGGGCCAATGTGGCTTGTGATTTGCGACACATCGCCACACGTGAAAATGGGCCAGTGTGGCTTGTAATTTGCGACACATGGCCACACATGTGAAAATGGGCCAGTGTGGCTTGTGATTTGCAACACATCGCTACATATGTATTTACGTATCCACCAAAAATTAAAACTCTACATGGACTCAGGGATGTAGCCCAAACATGAAATCTCATCTATTTATATAATATACATGGTAACCTGGTTACCATGGCAATGGTGAAAATTGACAAATGTGAGTCATGACACATCATCATGTCTGTACCAAAGAGTATCCACCAGGAAGCTTAATATGGCCCAGACACAAATTTCATATCTAACCATGTAGTACATGTATATATAAGGGAAATAACCATGAGTTTACCCCAGCAAAAGGGGAAATGAATAAACGTGAGGTGCGACATCCCGTCGTCTATCAAAAGGTGTACATGGAAATCAAATGGAGCTGAAGTTATGACACCAAATCAAAATATATTAATGCAATGTACATAGGGAAAATGGTGATCTGCTTGAGCTATTGTTCGTCGCTGATCCATTTTTCCGATGTTCACTGAGAAAAGGACATTTTGTCAATGAAATGGCGTCACCCTACCACGTGATATCACCCTCATCGTTACTACTGCCCCGGACTGAAACGCATGCCGCAATAATAATTGACTGATTGATTATTTGTTCACCATATTTTCAAAAAGATACCGATATATTCACTGAACACCATGATTCGAAGGACGGAAATAAAGTCCAGTAGCCATGTCAGTGACCTGGGCACATGCAAATTTCAAATTCAAAGTGAATTTGGAATGGCACTAAACAGATAAAATGATAACTAACTCACCTAGAACTGTCACACACGGTCAGTCGAGCACTGAGAATCAAATGGCACAATCCCCTTGCGTAGACAGATGTACACATTCAAAGGTGTACAAGAATTCAAACCAAATCTCATCAACCTGTCAGTCCTTTCACGTGCTTCATCCTCCATTTCCGGTAACTTAGTGACCTGGGCTTACTAGGATATGACGTCATTTTTTTTTAGAACTATTTTGTAAAAGAGGTCATTCAAAATAATAAAATATTTCACTATGATCACTTTGTATCATATAATTCGCGACTCCAATTTTTTGATTGATGAGGTACCGATAATAAACGACAGATGCATAAAATTCGTCACTATGGTTTCACGGCTTATAAGGGATTATAAAATTACCTATAATTTTTCAGCGGAATAAACTGTAATGCCGCATGTTTTATTTCCGCTACTCAACTGCGGCTGTGAATCTTAAACTCGCTGGACGACAGATATGGCGAACGACGCTATGGATTGCCCACTGGTTTGAGGGTGGAAAAATCTGTTCACGGCCTCAGGATACCTTCGATTGCTTATTTGATAGCTTCAGGGCACCACGTAAGTTTTGTTGTTTGATCACAGATTTATTTTAAGGGCAAAATGCAAATAGGTTTGTTTTTTGGGGTTTTTATTAACTCGTACGGTGGAATCGGATGCTAATGAATATTCAAAACATTCCTAAGGGTCTTGAGGGATGGATCTAAATTCGATACCTTACTATTGTGCATTAAGAACTATCCGGCACTATCTATCACGCCTACCCTGTCCTTACCCTCCTTTGAACTTGCATATTTCCCGCAGGGCTAGGCCATGATTATCTCCCTTGAAATCGCAGCCAGATTGTCCCACACTTCAAATACCCTGCTCAAAGCAGATGTTTGATGGCCTTTCATGGGGAAAGGGTATGCCCAATACGTACAATATTTGGGAAATTTACTCATGAAACAGTGATTCGTTTGCGTATGGTTAACCTTGTTTTCATTTTTTGTTTGTTTTTTAGACTCGGGGTTTTCTGGCCAACTTCGGACAAATTTGGCACAGAAACTACCGACTTGGTTGTGCAATTGTACGACAAATACTCGACAATAGAAAGTAAAGCTTCATTTTATGCCAATGGCAGGAAGCCAAGTAATAAATTCTAAGACCTTGAAGGTGTCCACTTTGCTTGTTAGAAAATATAAATGTAAATAATTTTACATTTTACATACAGAACCATTATTTACTCAATCCAGTCTCCTTACAATAGTAGAAATCAGCGATTACATTACTGGTGTTCTAAAGTTGTTCACTTCCAGACTGCAATGCCCCAAAATCTTTGTCATCTGTTTAGTGCCTTGTCTGTTATTCAGTATTATCACACTTGTAACTCATCAGTCAACTTATATCGTCCATTTGTTGCATCAAACCTTCCTCGACATTCATCCCAGGTTAAAAGTCCTTGACTGTGGAACAGCTTGCCATACGACATAAAAACTATCTTGTCTATACCTCTATTTAAATCTCGAATTAAACAAAAAATCATTAACAGTAGAGGATCATTTACATTATAAGCGGAGCATAAGAAGTATCATTAAGGGTCATACACATGGGATGCACTGTTACTCAGCAGTTTTCAAAACAAGACTTTAGACGGTAAACAAAAAAATAAAAATTTGTCTTAGTGGCATATCTTTTTTTTTTTAATCCGTTAGAAATACAATATGTTATATTTTGGGACAAAATAAGCTCCTATCGTTTTCATCCTGCCAGAGCAATATTCTTTCAACCTAGCGATGCGTGAACTATGTCTGTTTGAAATATTTACAATATCATTTACTTTTTCCATTTATTCTGGTGAATAAAACATCAAATCAAGTCTAAATTCTACAAAAATACCCCCAAATATATGCATGTACATATGTACAATTTATACGCTGGAAAAGAATACAGATATGACAGAACTAAGCAACGAGAAAGCTGCAAAGTCTAACAAAGGTAACAAACTATGCATATAATAGAGTGCAGGTGAGGAATGAATACAGGCTTATCTTCAACCGCGGATAACACCCACAGGCAATCTGATTTAAATGTATAAACATCTGTGTTCTAAGTAGGTGACATGCAATTTACTCATGTATATATCCTTTATGTGTGTATATATATATATATACATACATGTACAGATACAGATATACATGCGGTACTGCAAGGGACCAGTTTATGTCCATACACGCACTTAACAAGGACAGACAAAGATATAAACGCCTGCAAACGGTAAACAAACAGATGGTTCAGACTGGGATGATAAGGAAGCTTTTCTGATGTTATTCTACATGTACTAACCTTCCCCTTGTTGTCCTACATGTGCTAACCTTCATCTTATCCTACATGTACTAACTTTCCTCATGTTATCCTACATGTACTTACCTTCCTCATGTTATCCTACATGTACTGACCTTCCTCATGTTATCCTACATGTACTAACTTTCCTCATGTTATCCTACATGTACTAACTTTCCTCATGTTATCCTACATGTACTTACCTTCCTCATGTTATCCTACATGTACTTACCTTCCTCTTGTTATCCTACATGTACTTACCTTCCTCATGTTATCCTACATGTACTAACCTTGTTCATGTTCCCCTACATGTACTAACCTTGTTCATGTTCTCCTACATGTAGTTACCTTCCTCATGTTATCCTACATGTACTAACCTTCCTCATGTTCCCCGACATGTACTTACTTTCTTCATGTTATCCTACATGTACTTACCTTGCTCATGTTATCCTACATATACTAACCTTCTTCATATTATCCTACATGAACTAACCTTCTTCATGTGTCCTACATATAGTTACCTTCTTCAGGTTGTCCTACATGTACTAACCTTCTTCATATTATCCTACATGAACTAACCTTCTTCAGGTTGTCCTACATGTACCAACCCCATTAACCTGCAGCATAGTTCTTCAATTCCCTTTGCAAAATTTTGCTGTTATGTTGGGGAAAAACCCTACAATTTATAACATCCAATGAAAATATTGGTATTTATTTGAAGAAAAAATCTGATATCCCATATCTATGATGGGTAATACGCATGCTTCCTCACCTATTCTTACAGCCCTGCATGTCTCATGGTCTAACTCTGCTCATCCTATATCTATAATGTGTGACTGGTATGCCCCTCACCAATTCTTACAGTCTTGCATGTCCCATGGTCTAACTCTCTTCGACCCATATCTATAATGTGCAACATTCTTCGATCCATATCTATAATGTGTAACAGGTATGCCCCCTCACCTGTTCTTCCAACCTTGCATGTCTCATGGTCTAACATTCTTCGATCCATATCTATAATGTGTGACAGGTATGTCCCCTCACCTATTCTTACAGCCTTGCATGTCCCATGGTCTAACTCTCTGCGACCCATATCTATAATGTGCAACATTCTTCGATCCATATCTATAATGTGTAACAGGTATGCCCCCTCACCTGTTCTTACGGCCTTGCATGTCCCATGGTCTAACTCTCTTCGACCCATATCTATAATGTGTGACAGGTATGCCCCCTCACCTGTTGTTACGGCCTTGCATGTCCCATGGTCTAACACTCTTCGACCCATCTTTATAATGTGTGACAGGTATGCCCCCTCATCTGTTCTTCCAACCTTGCATGTCCCATGGTCTAACTCTGTACGACCCATATCTATAATGTGTGACAGGTATGCCGCTCACCTGTTCTCAGGGCCTTGCTTGTCCCATGGTCTAACTCTCTTTGACCCATATCTATAATGTGTGACAGGTATGCAGCCTCACCTGTTCTTACAACCTTGCATGTCCCATGGTCTAACACTCTTCGACCCATATCTGTGATGTGTAACAGGTATTCTTACAACCTTGCCTGCCCAGTGGTCTAACTCTGCTCATCCCATGTCTATAATGTGTAACACGCGTGCTTCCTTAGCTATTCTGTTAACCTTGAATGCCCCATGATCTAACTGTTCTTGCGAGAATATTTATGTATCTGTTTACACAGGCATGCGTACATCCTGAGACAACACAACCCAAAATACGTAAAGGCTATGTTGAAATTTCAATCATTTAGTATGACTTGCTTAGAATATAAATGTATTACAGGGCCCTCACATTATCATACACACAGTCTAATTACCTATTATTTTAAAGTAGGGCTCCATTGCCGGGGTGGTTATGGTGTTAGCGCTGTGCAACGACCCAGGAATGTCTCACTCATGCTGTCGCTATGAATTCAAGTCCAGATCAGACTGGCCTTCTTTCCGATCGTTCGCAACATGCGGCTCGGACGAGGTTCCTCCCAACATAACGCTGGCTTCCGTCGTGATGTGAAATATTCATGAGTACGGCGTAAAACACCAATCAAATAAATAAATAAATAGTAGTGGTAAAACACAATCTGTCTTCAAAGAATTTTGGACTAAACAAAGCGCCACACAATCGTCTGGACTGTTTATTGTGACAAAGGCAGTGAGGACGGGGAATCTACAAACGCAACGGAATTTCAACCCTCATATTTCGTCTAATAACTTCTCAGAGGCCATCCAACAACAACAACATGATCCTAGGGTTTGAGGCCGGCACATTTCGGGAGTGAACATTAACGTGACGGTCAAGGTTAATTACACTCTGGGTTCAGTCAGAAATCGGCTGCAAGTTAAGAAAGTGTCCACAAATTTGACATTCTTAATTACTTCGGGGAACATTTAAACGCAACCATAACATCCGACAGATGTGCAGAAATACCAGTCTGTTTATTACAAGCTTGGTAGTATCTTACAGGTATAAAGAGGTATTAAAAAATCACATAACATGGAAAACAGTGTGAGGTGCCGAAAGAAACGCGAACAACAACACCGGTTTCGTCTTCTTTAAGGCGATCCTTGTCATGAGTATGCATAATTCCACATTCTAAGAAATACCAAGTTTAAAGTCCATATTTCAGATCAATCTTTGATAATTAAATGATGCATAGATTAGTATTCATGGTATTAAATCTCTCGTTACCAGACCATTTTCATTCGACTACGCTGTGTGTGGTCCCAAATAATGCCCAGTATAAATCCGCTTTCTAAATGACCGCTACTAATCTGATACGATCTACTAAGGGAGATGTGCCAGTCCTAACCATCAGTTCGCCATGCATGAATTGCGGTCAGCATGCTATTTGCGGTCAGAGGACTCTTTTCCAAGTGCTCCAGACAGTTGACATATATTGCTAGCGATTTGGTGTCCGGCTCTGACTTCATCGGGTTAAAACTTGGAGTGGTTTCAGCCAATTTTCAACCCTAGAGTCCATGCTATATCTAGAAAGTGTTATGTAATATCCAGAAAGTCACTTAAAATCCACTAAATGACATTTATCCATCTCAAGTATATATGTTACCGGAACCAGGGACTTATTCTCACCCCTCAGAGTTGAAACAATACTTTGATCACACCTGTTAACGTTATAATCGGTTGACAGTAGGGAACCTTTCTCGCTTCCCGTAATTCAACACAAATAGGCTTGCTCTCTTGTTGGATCCCACCTTTGTGATGATGAAAGTGGGCAAACCGATGACGTAGTACGTATGTATTACAAGATAAACAATAGTCAGTCCAATTTGGTCTCGAGTCGCCACTGCCCAGGAAAAAGGTACCCCACATTACAGGATCACGAACACCAGAATTAGCTTTCTCTTACATGTGGCAAGTCTGTATCGCGCAGGTTCCAAAACACAAGCGGTGAAGCTAGACTGTATCAGATGCATTCAAGTTAACAGGACAGACAATTTCAGATGAAGTGGGATTTTGTTACATCGCCGCTGTTGAATGCGACAGTACACTCCCTCCTCCATTTTGTATGTACTCTAGAACTTACTCAAATGACTGGCGGTTAAAGCCTCGTACTCAGGAATTTTTCAGTTATGTGCCCGGTGTTGACACGGATCGTGACTCGGTGTTTAACTCGTAATAGTCCTAAGTTCTAAACTATGTCACTGATTGGGTATCGCATGTCGTTGTTGGTAAAAAAAAAAATAAATAAATAAAAATAAAAATTAAAAAAAAAAGCCAAACTACCTCACATGCATCTAAATTGAACATAAATAGGAATTCCTCCCAAAAGAAAACTTTTTGCCTCTTCGACGGCGGCTTTATATTTCAAGAGAAGGAAAAAGCTCGTAGAATCCAAGTTCTTCACTTGGTGCTCGCTTGTTTTACAAGAGCACTTCATGGTCTTCCAGCAAAAGTCCACAAAAACTCTGTGTCCAGCGGGATTTCAGCTTGGATACATGTATGTTAAAGGCTTGTAGCGGTCGGCTACACATTTTATGCTATGCCTAATTTGTCACGTGACAGCCTTTTCGTGCACGTGAACTCGAGCATAGTTTCAAGATCAAAATCGAGAAAAGAATAACCTAAAAAAGAAAACAAAGCTGCATCCTGGGCTGTTGCCAAAGACTGCAACGTTCTGGCATAGGCATAACGTCTACGTGCCTGTGTTAAACCCACGTATGACCTGCCCTAGTCATGACCACTGATGCATCACTCCAAACACCTATCTGGCTTAACGCTGGTACAAGTAGAACTCTTACATTTCTTGTCGTTCATCTGACTTTAATACAGTGTATTTTGATTCACAAATTCCAAACTGCCGGTTCTACACAGGGTATATTCTGCATCGCTGGAGGTTTCTTAATAAGTTTTAAAAATAGAAAAATAAACTTTTCCATTGTCGCCCATGTTATTAGCCCATTTGAGAAGGTCAAACACCCGCTCAAAACATCGCACGAACTCAATACGCCTCGACATTAAATCGTGTGTTTGACCATAGTTTTCGTGGTAATATTTACATGTCGGTTGATCACCAACTCATTATTGCCTCTTTCCACACAAACTGACGATTCCTTAGAACAATAAGTGTTTCGCATTCTTCTTAAAACTTCAGTGATCACAAAACAATCGCAATACAAGGATGAGTAGATTAGAAAGTGTAATCACTCAAACCATGGAATACTGCACAGCGGATCGGCGATAAAGAAAAAAAAAATGGGTTTTTGACCAGTGACTGGTTAATTCTCAAGTGACCTATCCACCTCCTGTCCCCACCTTACACCTCTTCCCTCCCACATTATTCCCCTCTCCTACACCAGTCCCCTGTCACATGCTGTCGTTGTAAGGGCTGTCCGCTTTGTCTGGCACAAGTCGGTGTCGCTGGTTTTCGCCGGATTCCGGCACCAGAGGTTTTGCCGCGCTTTCTCGGGCGTGTTTGTGAATAACAGAATGGTCCTCTTCGTCTTCCTGGGCCAAATTCGCCAGCTCCTTCATGGGCTGTAAAAGAAAATTCGTCTACACGTCACAGATGCTCTTATCGTGAAGTTAAGTGTACTCTCAAACATCTCTAAAATATATATTTCCACTTAACATTCACATAGCCTTGCCCTCCTTGTGTATTTACTAGGATAATGTGGTGCTGTTTGTGTAATTGGCAGGATAATTTAGTACTGTTTGCGTACCTGAGTTTTATATTCGACAGCAGTACGACTCGTTTATTTGGTAGAATAATATAATACTAATTGCGTATGACTCAGACGGCTCGTGTGGCTTTCATTATGTATTTGTCTGAATGACAATGCAGTGCTAATGGTGTATTTCACAAAAAAATATAGCACTACTTTTTGTGTTCTGCAGAAAGATAATGAAGTACATGTCGTACGTCCACAATAGACCAAATGGTGTGTACTAGTTTTAGTAATAATGCAATACTTGTCTATTTGACAGAAAGTTTATGCAGCATAAACTATGTATTTGGCAGGCTGAAAATGTAATACTACATCCATATACGACAGAATCATAATGTATTTATTTATTTATTTATTTATTTGATCGGCGTCTTGCGCCGTACACAAGAATATTTCACTTACACGACGGCGGTCAGCATTATGGTGGGAGGAAACCGGGCACAGTCCGGGGGAACCATAATGTAGGCCTTGTACCACTAAGCAATAACTATTAATCAAAATGATTACTATTGTTCGTGATTTCAGGACATTTACGGAGGATTGTGTTGCATATGAAGTACTACTTCATACGAAGTACTAATGTAACGTGTCTGTGACGCAAAGACATAGGAAGAACAACTCCTAAATTCAGCCCCATGTCCGCAATCATGCGGATACTCCCTGACCAAGAAGGCACGGCCTGTAGCTGTTAGAGTCGTCTCCCTTGAACATGTGGAAACGATACAAACGTAATCCTGCAGCTAATTATCGCGCTAAGGGAACAACAACGTTAATAATGACGCTAGAATCAGTAGTAAACAAAACAGAAAAAAAAACAGAATTTTCGGACCGTTTAGATTTAATCTAGCCTTCCTATTATACTCCACATTACATACAGTCAAATGTGTTTGCTTTTTAGCTCGGCGTTATGTATCACACCAACAGTGAACGGGATGTATCACACAGGCAATGAAAGGGATGCATCACACTGACATTGTATAAGATGTATGACAATACATGGGATGTATAACACAGACAATGTAAGAGATATATCGTACTGACAATGTGTGGGATGTATCACACAGACAACGTATTTCATTATAACATTGTACTGGATGTATTACACTAACAAGGTATGGTATATATTACACTGACAATGAATTGGAGAGATTCATGTGTGCATACTGAGATGTAGAAATTTCTTTCAGCAAATCAACTTTCAAACTTCTGACTACCTTCAACCTCTCTTCAGTATAACAAACGACCGTCTGTGTCATAACAGCACAGAATACTGTGTAGGACTATTGCGGGATGGCTGAAGTTCTCGTTATATGTAAATTGAATATACTAGCGAAATCATTTTACTCACGCTTTGCTCCAGAAGTTCAGGGTCAAGGCCACTTTTCCCTAAGGTAGCGGACTCGATTTCGTCCTTGGTGAAGAAAAAACCACGTATAATATGTGAGATGTAGAGGGGGTTCACCTCCCTTGGATTAGCAAAGCCTAGAAAAAAGAACAACAGAGTTCAGACATTCTGCATTTTAACAGGCATTTAACAAGAAAATCACGGTTTTCTGCCATCTGTATTTCGTACAGGTACACTTTATCAACTGCAGCCCATATTACATCCCTCACTACATTATATCCCCGACCACATTATATACCTCATCATATTATATCCCTCCCGAAAATATACCCCTCACCACATTACGTCCCTACCCACATTATATCTCCAACCACTGTATATCCCCTACCACGTGATATTCCCAATGACATTAACTGTCATATAAATGTTGTACTTCTTTGTTCATTTGCTTGTTACAGATTTCAATTCGCTTTCAACATCATTTCGGTCGCATCAAGGAGTTGTCGCTTTGATCACACGTACTCTTGACTTGGATTAGACATACTTCTTTGTTCATTTGCTTGTTACAGATTTCAATTCGCTTTCAACATCATTTCGGTCGCATCAAGGAGTTGTCGCTTTGATCACACGTACTCTTGACTTGGATTAGACATACTCGCGCTGTAACCGCTTCACTCGACCACCAAGCGGAGGACACCAAACAATTCTGTCGGGTCGAGCCTAGTTCCTACATATTAACAGTTCTGCCTCAATTGATAGCCATGTTGAAGACACTGGATGTTACGTCACAATTCCTACTGATTTAGGCCGTCAGATTTATGGGGAAAAAACCACGGGGTCCTGTTTACACGATCGAGTCTTGTCGGCTTGATGGCCGTGACAAGCTCATAAAATATTTATTTGTTTACTTATTTGATTGGTGTTTTACGACGTACTCAAAAATATTTCACTTATACGACGCCGGACAGCATTATGGTGGGAGGAAACCGGGCAGAGCCCGGGGCAAACCCACGAAAATCCGCAGGTTGCTATAAAACTAAGTAAATGTATCAAAAAGTAAATTCAAAGTGCACGTTACTGACCGATAATGGCACTGGCGATCGTGGACACAATCACGGTCACTATCAAGCCAGCCAGAGAGTACGAAGTGAAGGACAAGGCGTACATCCGTTCTAACCCCACACTGAAAACGTCACAGAGAAAACAAGCATTGGTCACATCATACACATCAGCTAGAGAGTACGAAGTGAAGGTCAAGGCGTACATCCGTTTTAACCCCCACACTGAAAATGCCACAAAGAAAACAAGCATTGGTCACATCATACACATCAGCTAGAGAGTACGAAGTGAAGGACAAGGCGTAAATCCGTTCTAACCCCACACTGAAAACGTCACAGAGACAACACAATGATGAAGGAGTAGCAATGTAACAATGACATTATCAGCCATACAAGGAAGAAATGAGTGGAAGTGTACCAGCAAGGTGAGTAGCAATGCAATGTCGAAAGAAATGGCAATTCTGTGTTAAAAGAGTATGAATACAATCATGAAAGGGGTCACAAAACAACGATGAAAAGGGTACAACGGTAAAATTAGCAGCAAAGCAATGATAAAAAAGAAGCCACACAATACTAACAGAAGTGGCAACGCAATGATAAAAGAAGTAGCAATACAACTATAAAATGAGTAGTAACACTGAGGAAAAGAGTAGGAAAAGGGATAAAATGAGGATAAAAACGAGGATGAAAGAAATAGCAATAAAACGATGTACTGAGTAACAATACAACGATAAAAGGAGCAGGAACACCACATTGAAAGGATTAACAAAGCAACAATAAACGAGGCAGCAAATCAAAGTTGGAAGACAACGCTGAACTGAGTTGCAGTGCAACGATAAAATGAGTACCGTAGCAATAAAACGTACACCGTAAAGGCAGTAGAATTTGAGCTCAACAAGAACGCGAGGTGTAATGCGATTGCTATACATCGTTGAACAGAAACCGCCGAATCATGAAGAACCTATAATAAAGCATTAGTATATCATAAGGTAAAACTGACGCTGCAAGGACTGTTCAAAGATCTCTCTACTGGGGGAATCGGCATGTTTGTGGGCTTCGATACACTTACCAGGACTCTGGCGATTTAAAGGCGCTGACAACACTGCTATTGGTGAGGAGAGCCAGTGATTGGGTGACGTTTGTGGGACAGGAGTCCGTGCCTCCCAAGGGAAGCCAGGGTGTCTTGATGCCCGTCAGCTGGGCCCCCAGGGTGATCCAAACGCACATGCCCACACCGCTGAGGCCTCCCACAAGGACACCCTGCAGTAGTAAGAGAACGAGGTTATCAGTGCACAGAAAACTGTTAGCCTCACTTGGTATGATATAAGTTATAGTTATATTTTCCTTATTGATTTAACATGTGCTGACACTATACTCACGTACTTTATGCCAATGGGAAGGTGGTAACGTTCACGTGACATGCCAGGTACACTGTAAATTTTGATGTTTAACATATGAACACTTGTATAAATCAGGTACTAAACATTTGGATATTATACCAGAGTATTATAGGTCTATATGCTTCAGACACTTATGTTTAATACTTAAATGTATGTGTATATTTATCAAGTAGGAATGATTGAAGTTTAATTAAGCATTAGATGCCTTAGGTGTTGGTCATATTTACAGTGTTCTTTTCGGGTTATATCCCGTACACGACAGTGGTCAGATTTGCCACTGGGGGAAGGGACTAGGAGAAGCAAAAACAATTAAGAATTACATGTACAAAACAGCATTTCCATACAAACATGCGGTCGTGCTTCATAATCCGGGAATTCGCAGGATACTAAACGACTCAGTTACTTATTCATTTGTTCACTTATTTGATCGTTTTTTAGCGCGAAAATAAAAAGGATAATTCACTTGGGGTATGGCGATAGGTGTTATGGGTGGAGAAAACGAGAATGTCTGTATTGATCTACCGACTTCTGAGGAGATGCAGACGACGTGTGGCTTTTGACATAAAGTTTGAAGACAAGTGACACCCAGCAAACTTCATGCTTAGCACTATTTCCAACCAAGGCTGGGGAATAACAGAAACAGGGTCATCTAGACAATTTCCTGTCAAGGATCAGTGAATGAACCCCCATGTCCTTTGTGGCCTAATTATTGAAAGGTAATGATGTTGACATAATCACTGATTATTTTGTCGCTTTGTCGTTGTTGTTGTGGTATATGCGAGTTAAAAGTGTTCACATAAAGACGAACAAAGCAAAACGAGATTTCCGTTACCTTATTTACTTATTTACTTATGATAACAACATTATGGTGGAGGCGGGGCGGGGGGGGGGGGATCGGACAGAGCCGGTGGAAATCCATGTCCACCAGCAGACTGCTGGCAGACCTCACGTGCTACCGGAGAGGTAGCCATCATGCGCTGGACTCATCAAGTCACAGTGACCACATTGGTGAGAGGTTCCTGCGTCACGCAACCGAGGTATCGCCATTTTAGCCCCAGTGAACTTATGCCATGGAGGACACGTTACCCCAAAAGATGCCCATGTTACCCATGGCCCTCCATTCCCCTTCTTATTTCACGGATACATTGATGTGTGCTTGTGGCAAGTGCCCCATATTCCGTTTTCACCTTGCTAGTTCGCGTTCACCCTAGCCTGTCACAAACCTTTGAATGCGCCCAGGGAATGAAAGCTCCGGTAAGAAACAAGCCCATGATAGGACCGCCTAACGACCCCAACAGACAGCTACAGATCTGAAACAAGATGTTTATTCGTGAACATTCGTGAGAAACAAACCCATGCTGGGACCCGACTATGGGCCCCAACAGACAGCTAAAGATCTGAAACAAGATGTGTATTCGTGAACATTAGTGAGAAACAAGCCCATGATTGGACCCAACTATGGGCCCCAACAGACACCTGCAGATCTGAAACAAGATGTTCATTCGTGAACATTCGTGAGAAACAAGCCCATGCTGGGGCCTGACTAAGGGCCCCAATAGACAGCTACAGATCTGAAACAAGATGTGTGTATTCGTGAACATTCGTGAGAAACAAGCCCTTGATGGGACCCTAACCACCTTAACGACAAACATAAAGTAACAACTTCTGACGCACTGAATTTGAATAGGGCGAGGCTGAGTCTAGATCAAAGCCCTTTCTTCCGTAGCCAAATGAATTTGAAACTGTGGTTTCTTCCGAGACATCGCCGATTTATTTACTTTTCCACCAGTAGTTATTTAAAGGTGTTAGACGTTGTTGTCCATACATCTTTCCCTTCCGGTTTATGTGGAGAAGAAACCAAAGTTTTTGGAGTAAACCACCGACCTCTGGCAAGTGATCGACGCAATTTCCCGTGGGTGAAGTATATCCTCACAGAAGCGCCTCGCTCGTGGAAGGTGTGTGTAGTGATATTGTGGAAGGGCAGTAATCCCTGACAACATTTACGCACTGCCACCTATAAACACCCTAAAGACAGCTTCTAAACCATTACTGCCTCAATATCAAACGCAAAAGTGGAAGCTGGGGGAGTGAAACAAAACGGCGCGTGTCGTTGGCATTGACAGACAAAATCTGACCCCATCTGTTAACGACCCGTCAGCATCCCCCTAATCACAAAGTATTTCATCACCAAGTGGGACAGTTTGTTTGACATCCAAATTACCTGTGTCTTACCTGAGTGATAGGGCCACCGTATGCCATCACCATGAAGGACAAGCCTATTGATATCAAACCGAACACAACCACTGCAAGAAAACAGATACACAGTGTCATGAAAGTAATAAGGCAAATTAAGATTAATATGTTTATTTCGTCAAGGTATTTATTTTCACTCTTCCACCCTATGAGGCTGCCATATTTACTGGTGCGGGAAACCGGCGTTCCGGGGGAGATAACTGCCGCCCATCTCGGGAAGACTTACTCGCATCCGGCTATTATTTGACCTCTGTACAAGGATTCAAATCACAAAAAACTGTAAAGGGAAAGATCCCACAGAAATCATGTTATTGTGGGTAATAGATCATTATAAACTGCATCCGAAAATACCTTCACTAATTTACTCAGAGTTTATTTTCACTAAATTAAATGAAGTCAAATGTTTTGATTGCATGGTGTGTTTTGTGGTCCATATTGGTAATGTTTGCCAACGGTGACGTCACGTCGACTATTCCTTGACCCTAAAGCAGAATTTCAGTGTAATATTAGCTTTTCTCTACACAGGCAAACATTATAGGATGTTGAAAAGAACATTTTTCAGAGCTGAACATAAAGGTGTACAAAAAGTTTAGCGTCTTCATTCTTTACACACATTTTCAATATCGTCCATAAAACTAATCATACAAAACATTTCACTGCATTTAACTTGGTGAAAAAAAAATTATTTACAGATACAGTAATGGTACTTTTACTCACCATAACTCCGTTCGTCGGAAGGTCTGCCAGCAACCTGTGGATGTTCGCGGGTTTCCCCCGAGCTCTAACCGGTGTTCTCCCACCATAATGCTTGTCGCCGTCGTATGAGTGAAATATTCTTAAGTACGGCACAAAACACCAATCAAATAAATAAATAAATAACTCATCATAACCTTACTTGTGCGTGGTTTTCCTCTTTAACACGTCATAATTAAAGGGGCTTATGGCCGTGATGAAGAAGACCGCAAGAGATTGAGAGTGAGAGACATAATGGATCTTGAGGGGCAGCATCTTGTATATTTTCGTCACTTACCGAACAGCTTGGCCATAACAGTCCTCCGTAGTTCAGAAATATTTGGCCAAAAGGGCGACACGAAGTCCATCAACGTGTTGGCCGCAATTCCGTTCAAGCCAGAGGATAAAGAACTACAACAATGGGAAGCGTCGAAGTTCAGCTGATGGTCTAGAAGAGACAACACCAAAAAGGTTCCCAAGCCAAAGGGTTCTAATACATGATGTAGGTTTCATCGCGGCTTTCGTAGTTATAATCGTTTGAAAACATCATAGCAGTTGAATGTCGACGGTGGGTATGTATGTAGCAGTCGGTACTCATGCTGACTGGGAAAATGTACCGCCGCTGTAAACAGCTGTCACTGATATCAGCTGAATTTAATTTATTCATGTATACATATCAGCACCATGGAGAAATTATTGGCTGTTTGTTTGCGGAAGTACCTAACTGCGCATACATACAAGTTTTCAACGTCGTAATGAGAGCTGCGGAATTCTTAACCGTTCAAAGATTTTCTCCTATCTTCCTGCCACCTGAACCGTGCCTTAACACGACGGGAGTTTTAAAGAATATAAAGATATATACTTGTAGTTGCCACAAACAGTCCTTTACTTGACTCGGCCTTTCTCTCAGTTTATCGGTCTGTCTGTCGGTCGGTCGATGAATTTTGACAATCTCTTAATATGCATGTTCCACTCACCTTAAAGAAGCGCTAAAGAGTGCAGCTAGGAACAGGCCTCCCATCCCCGGCAACGTCTGGAAGAGCTCCATTACGAAAAACGGCAGGATCTACAATGAGACAACAACAATAGCAACGTGGGCTAGGGACAATGTCTGGAAGAGCCCCATGACAAGGTACAGGAGATCTACAGTCATACAACAATAAGAATAACAAGAGAAGGTGGGTGAAGAAAACAACATCCAGAGCAACGTCTGGGACAAATTCATGATACAATATGCAAAGACCTTCAATCAGAAATGAATGAAAACAACATCTATAACCCCATAAGGTAGGATGAGATAATCAGGTCGCCGGAGATAACCATCGTATTGTTTAGGGGCATTTTCATCACATTTGCTTCCAGATATTCAGATATTCAGATATAGTCAGATATTCAGTGATATACTCCTCCAGAAAGTACTCGACATAATCCACCGATCACACCAGGCAATCCACCAAGACTATACACCTCCAGAAAGTACCTGACCATCTGAGACCCCGCCCTTCATCAAGGCTATACTCCTCTAGAAAGTACCTGACAGACAACTCACAGCCTGCAATTCACCCAAGCTATACTCCTCCAAAGAGTTCCTGACAGACAACTCACATCCGGCAATCTACCAAGGGTATACTCCCCTATAAAGTTCTCCTCAATTCACTGGATGTCCAGCCCCGAAGTATAATGCCGAGATGCAACTTGGGTATTGATCTTTTGTGTCGAGTGGTGCAATCTCATGGTTAAATGGCATATCTGTGCACTTTTGCATTGGCGTACCTCGTTAGAGCCGGAGATATAGCCGGCGGAGTACGGCTCACACTGCTTGGACTTGTAGTAGGCGAAGGCCACGAACCCCTCCAGACCGGCCGCGATGGCAAGCAAGAGGAACCCAGGTGTGCTCCACATCACCATTCTGGAAACGAGATAAGCAAGAAAGAATGAAACAAAGAGAAACCTCCAGTCAAACCGGGGAAACTAGACGTGTTCTACAACACCATTCTGAAACACAGATAAACATGGCAGAGCAAGCGTGAAGGAAACTTTCAACCAACAGGCATACACTAGGCGTGCTCCATTTCTAAAACAGAGGCAAGCATGATAGAGCAATCGTGAAGGAAATTTCCACTCAACAAGAGGGAACCAGGCGTGCGCCACAATACTATTCTGAATCAGAGATAAATATGGTAGCGCTCAAGTGAGAGAAACCTTCAACCATAACAAGGAAACCAGGCGTACTCCACAACACCATTCTGAAACAGACGTGCGTTTGGTACAGGAAAAAGTAGAAACCTTGGATCACGATGAAGAAACCAGACCATCTCCATTACAACATTAGGAACCAAACATGAGAATGGAAGAGCAAAAGGGATGAATCAGTCACAAGAAGGAGGAATCTAGGCGTGATCGTTAGTAGTGGGGTATTTCACGACAGAAATCTGAATCTGGCAAAGATGTGGAAAGGATGAGTAGGAGAGTCAGTGCATTCCTGAAAAGTCGAGTGCGAAAGGTAACAACGTGGATGTCAAACTAAGATAAAACGGAGCAACAAGAGACGCAAACGAAAAACGTAAAAGCTCATACTTACTTAATGGCATGCCGTTTTGTTGGCATGGACGCAATTCGCTGGACAGACGACTGGTTAAAACCGACTCCGAACCAACCAATCGCTCCAGCCAAAAGACTGTTCCAGAATGTCGTCCTGACTGTGGGATCAAAGCTCCAGCTGAAAAGGAAAACGCAAGAATTTGTTTGCATACAGAAAACGGGAGATCCGGAAAACCAAGAATTTCTTTCAGTAACAGAATATTATGAAGCATATTTTATTTGCAGATCGTTGATATATCTAACTGTGGTTTCAGGCATTTGTAAACCAGCCGTCAACCATAAAGGACGGATTAAGTCAATAGTCACGAGCTCTGTTTCCAAACAGGTAAGGACGTATCAGTTGCTTGGATATGGTCCACGAGCGAGGCACTAATAACGCTGTGCGAACCAAGTGTACGAACATATCATTATTATTATATGCCAACTCTTTGTCCGTGTCGCATGTATCAAGGTGTGAGAAATAACAGACAGCGTTCGTCTGCTGAACATGGGATTTATTCATACAGATATGTTACTATACTCTGTTTGACAAACATACAGACAGCCGTTATACAATATCATACCATTTATATGACATCTCCTCTCTTTCATAGTGAATGACATATCAAACATATTGTATCTCTTAAGTAAATCTTTAACTTTGTGCAACAATCTTTTTCAGTCATTTTTACAACTAACGTCCATAGATTGATGCGTCCTCAGCTTGGAGTTCAGCAATATATAGGAGTAACAAAGCAATATACATTTAAAACAGTTACTGTCCACAGTCCATGGGTTTTAAACGTTAGAGAAAGTTATTCTATATTTAACTGTATTTGTCAACTCAAATGTTCATGAATTCCGAAAACTGACAGATCAGTCAAACGCATGTCATATTGGCGCTCGAAGTGCACGCACTGATATGGTGACGAATGGTCGTCCATTCCTGCCATCAGTGCTTGGTGGTTGCGTGACTCTGAGTGGATCAGGGGATTGTTCAAAGTCATCCATCGGATCATCCTCGAGGTCTACTCCGTGATCGTTGTCAGGAGAAGGTTTACTGTGCCCCTTGCTGCGTCAGTAATTCCCACGGCTGGTCACAACGTTGTAGCACGGCGGGGTAGGATACCTGTCTGTGACGATTGCGGTTGTTGTCCAACCTTTCTGACTATGCAATTTAAGGCGGACTGGATCTCCTGTATTCAGCTTGGGCAGTTCTCGAACTACATGCTGACAGTTTTAGTTTCGTCGGCAGGTTGTTTTGCTTCCTCGTTTCTCTCCTTCACCATTTGAAGGTCAGGCCACTGAGGAGACAGATTATCTGCCAACGATGCTATCGTTGTTCTGAGAGGTCTTCCCATGAGGAGATGTGCTGAGCATCAACCGGTTGATTTCGTCGGTGGTGATCGGTAGCAGGCCAAGGAAGGGGTTAGTTAGGTTAAGAATTTTCTTTGCCGAAGCAAATGCGCCCTCATCCTCACTGTTCGCCTGGTGGTGAAGAGGACAAACAGTTGTGTATTCGAAGTTGCACTTCCACTGGAACTCGCGAAATTCCCGTGATACAAATTTGGTTCTCTTGTGGGCTATTAAATGGTGAGGAATACCGAACTTTGGGAATATAGCTTCGAAAGCTTCTATAAGGTCACGACTTGTCACAGTAGATACTGGCGCGATTTCAAAGTACCTAGAGAAGTGGTCGGTGAGAAGATAATTCTTAGATCTGAACTGGACCAAGTCTGTCCCAAGGACGCGACGGCATGGGCGATGTTATCAGCGGTTCCTTTTGAGGGCTATGGATTTGACAGAATGAACGTTGAGCCACCTTGTACTGAGTCTGTCAGGGGGCCATCATAGGGAGCCGTTTGCTCGGTCTGTATATTCGGTCATGCCTAAGTATCTTTCGTGAATCCTATCCAAAATCTCGTTGCGCATACTCATTGGTACTCACTGGTACTCACGCATGATTCGGATTCCACAGGTTAACATTCCATTTACGATACTCAGTCGTTTTCTGACGGAGAAAAAATTTTTAATGTCGTCTGGAACATCTTTTGCTTGCTCCGGCCATCCGTATGTAACGCACTGTTTGACTCGAGTTAGCTGACCAAAATATTGCTTCGCGGATGTCTTGTAGCTTCCTGTCCAAAACTGGCCATTGTTCTCTCTGCGAGCTAACATGGCTTTCGAAGTCGGCTTCTAATTCATCGACTGCAGCTGCGTGCAGAGGACTACGTGATAATATATCTGCCACAAACATTGTTCTCCGGGGTAATGCTCTGAAATTGGATTAAATCTCATCAGTTTCATCAGGAGAAGGGCACTGATCAATGTCCTTGCTGTTCATCAGTGCCACAAAGGGCTTGTGGTCAGTAACGAGTCGGAAAGAGTCAAGTCCACACAAGGACCTTGCGAATTTCTCACAGGACCTTACGCACGCTAAGTACTCCTTTTCGATTTGAGCGTAACGCTTCTCACTGTCCGTCAGCGTACGCGATGCATAAGCAACTGGTTTCCAGTTGGATCCATGCAGTTAAGAATGGCTCCATCAATTCCGTGCTGGGAAGCGTCAAGTGATACCATGGTTGGCTTCTTATCGTCATATAACGCTAACACAGGTGAGTTTGTCAAGCGTTGCTTCTCTTCTTGGAAAGCTCTCTCCTGCGAAGACACCCACGATCAAGCTGTGACTTTAACAGTTCGTACAACGACTGCAGAATATCACTCGGATTTGGTAGGTAGCTGGCTAGCTATTTCACCTTACCAAGTCGGTGTCGTAGTTCTGTGATTCTTGTCGCAGCATTCAACTGTTAAATAGCTTTTCGAGGACGTCAATTTCTGTCTGGGAGAGAACAAGTTTGTCGTTATTGACCTTTAGGTTTGCCGATTGAATTCGATCTATGACTCCATGTAAGTTTTGGTTATGCTCCTATTTAGTTTTTCCCAATAAGCAGACTTCGTCCATGAAAACATCTTTCCAGGGAAGCCTCAAAGTAGCTCCATCATCTTTCCCATGAACATTTCTAGTGCTGACGAAATACCAAATGGGAGCCTTTTGTACCGATGCCTGTCAAACGGTGTAAGGAAAGTTGTCAGTTTGGCCCTTTCTTCGTCCAGTGGAATTTGGTAAAATCCAGATGTGGCGTCCGATCTGGAAAAATACTTGGCATTGGACATCTAGTGTAATATGTCGTCGACGGTAGGAGTACAAAGCGTTCTCTCTTCACACTTCTGTTCAGATGCCCACGCACACACGAACTTCCCATGGGGCTTAACAACTGGCAACAAGGAAGAACACCATTCGCTCGGTTCCGTGGCTCTTTCGATCACAACGGCATCTTCCATACATAGCTCCGCCTCGACTTTCGTTAGCAACGGAATAGCTAGACCTCTGGGAGCATGTACGGAGTACGGAACTGCATCATCACGAGGTGCAGTTTTCCCCGAGGAACCACACATCAGGCCAATGTCGCCAAAGACATCATCGTCGATTTCCTCTATCTACTGTGTAAGGCCCATGCGCACGGCTGCGCCCCTGCTTGACGCACCCGGAACAACAAACAGTTCAAGCTGAAACACGTCAGTGTTAAGCATTACTTTTGTAGTAAACTGTCCAACAGCTTTCACCGATCCTCCTAGACTGTGAATATTAGCTTTTGTTTGCTCTAGTTTTAGTTTGAAAGGATCAATAGGTCTGTTCCATTGTTATTGACACATCGGCTCCGAATTCGATCTTGAAACGGACAGATTTGCCATTGATCTTCAGGTTCACAAGTATTGCAACAACGCATCAGTGTTATGCACAGCTCCAAGAAAATATTTCTGATTGCCATCCCTTACCGCCCTTGTTTATTGGGTCATACTGTCAATGTATTTGGTAAAGGAACAACAGCACAGTGCAATTCATTGTGACATCGGCTACATGTTGCCTTCTTCGCTGGACACATGTATCAAGTTACAGCGCGTACATTTTGCCTCTTGCGGTCGGGTAGATTTCTCAGTTGCAGCCAGTTGTTTTGGTCTAGCTCCCTGGTTAATTCTGCCACCTCTTTGTCTGGCATGGACTACAGTTTTATTTCGGGCAGCGTGACCTACTTCCTCAGCGCTTTACTTTATTTTGACAAGTTTGGAGTGGCGGGCAACATCAATCGACAGTGTTAATGACAACATCAATGTCAGTGTTAGGTCAGATTTCCTTTGAAGTTTCTGTGACACTTGTCCAAAGCGCCCAATAACGAGGCTGACTCTAATAAATGAATTTCTGCAATCACCAAAGTCGCAGTGTTCACTGAGCTCATATAAATTTCTGACGGATGATTCCACAGTCTCCCCTTCTCGTCGAGTGCACAGCTGAACCTGTACCAGATCAAACACCGTGTTTCTCTTCGGGATGAAGTGATTGTTGAAGTGCTTCTGAAGAACCACTGAAAATTGATCTTCTCGTCGTCGTTTTCGAAGACGGACGACTTAAACACGTGTTCTATCTGGGGATCCATTGCGTAGATCAGCGAGCTGACCTGCATGTTGACATCGTCCTGATACAGTTTCGAGGCGTGGCGAAATCTCTCTTTCCATCCTTCCCACTTGGTTGGGGGATGAAAGGCAAACGGTTCTGGAGAATTGAATTTGGCCATCTTATCGACGTAAGTCTTACACTTCTGACACCATGTCGCATGTATCAGTGCGTAATAAATAACTGACTGCGTTGGTCAACTAAACTTAAGATTTATTCCACTGCCACCGTGTTACTATACTTTGTTTCACAAGCATACATACAGCTGTTATACAATATCATATCACGTATATGACTGTCCCATACAAAATGTTGGCCTTAGTCGGTAGTTAGTTAATTAAAACGAACATGGCTGACAAATGCCTGCTATATGCCATTTTAACGGGGTGTGCAAACTTGCGGACAACTAAAATGGCGTCAAAATATGTTACCGCACATGAAATGTCAGCAGACATATTTGGTTCCATTCGTTTAACCCGCGATAAATGCCCACCTGTTGCTTATCACGCCGTAGGTATACATATTTATCCTAGAACAGCCAGAAAGCACGTGTAAGTATCATCAGTTACATCATTCCATGTAAGGGTAAAGTTACCTCCCTTTCGGGATCTGCAACTTATGCCCTGAATACTTTTTCCTAAACAAGTCCAGGCCAAAGTTCTGCATAAAAGAAGTCTTTAATTCTCAGTAAAGTTTTCATATATATCCCGAATATATTAGAGAGTTCCACGGTCTATTGTCACATGCCCTACTCAGCCATTTTCTTATCTCCCAAACCATGACCAAACTTACTTGATGTCCAGTCTTCCGCCTTCTTTGTTCAATCTCCAGAAGTTGGAAAATCCTCCTATGTCCATGATTGCCTGAACATTCAAAGCAGAACATCTTTATAGCAAAACCTTTTTATTTCAAAGCTTTTGTGTTCATTTATTTATTTTTATGTCCTTTGATTTCTTTGCTTGCTGACATCTGTGCCTGCCTATGTAATGTCGGCGAGCTTTAGAGAAAAAAACCCAACAGGAAGCGTTGACAAACCCCCTGACGTAAGGCCACTGTCCAGGTGGCAGGTTACACACAAAACTGATAATATTTGCATGCTTATCTCAGCCACTAGACGTCTATATTCAGTG
Source organism: Acanthopleura granulata (assembly GCA_016165875.1). NCBI lineage: Eukaryota > Metazoa > Mollusca > Polyplacophora > Chitonida > Chitonidae > Acanthopleura > Acanthopleura granulata. Next base: position 2,322,391 of record JABBOT010000036.1, read on the forward strand.
ACATTTATCAGTATATGTTTTTATTTAGTCGGTGTCTGTTTATGTATTTTATTTGATTGGTATTTTACTAGTTAATCATGGCTATTTCGCTCACAAAGGACGCCGGTCATTATTATGGTGAGAGGAAACCCGGCAGAGCCCGACGGACGCTCACGACAATCTGCAGGTTGCTGGCGGGGCTTCCTACGGAAGGCGGGAGAGGAAGGCACAGTGCACTGAGCTTGAACTCACGAGCGTATTGATGAGAAGCGCCTGGGTCATTTCGCTGCGCTAGCGCGCGGACTCGTCAGTTTATTCATTTGATCGGCGTTAAGCATTGGATTGAAGAATATCTCATTTCTGTGTACGCGGTTCAGTTTACAGATGGGTTAATCTGAGTGCTCGTAGTAAATATCCCCTCCTCGCCCGCCAATTGCCAGGTCTTGGAACAGCATCCTAGCTTAACGCAGCGAGATCTGGATTCCACCGCGCCGAATCTATGTCCAAGGCAACCAGCAATCACACAGAGCCAGCCAATGAGCTTCTGTGTACTTAAGTTAGTTTCTAGTTTCATCTCAGTCCGATCGCGACGGTTGCCCCTCAACAGCTAGACACAGTTGTTTACAAACTCAGCCTGGAGGCACGACCTGTTACATTCGGTTTGTTGACATTGTGTATCATAACAAACACCTTATTATGATGAGAAGGTTATCGGAGGTCAGTTCCTTAAGCGCACCGTATGTCAGTTAGTCAGACGTGATTGAGAGGGTTTATATATAGGGGCCAGTCCACGTCGAATACGCGCGTTTGGTTTTCTCCACTAGCCTATTATTTACTTTTAGCCTCAAGGCAAAGGGTAAACGGCCAAATTGTTTTATTTTCTGTGACACTTACCTCTGTGTGTATGTTTTATGCACGCCATACCGTTTGGTGCACGTACTGCCTTTCTGCATGTAGGTGTGGGATGACATAAGAAAAGGTTGAAAAACACATCTTTCCTCCCACAATAATGCTGACCGCCGTCGTATAAGTGAAATATTCTTGAGTACGGCGTAAAACACCAATCAAATAAATAAATCGGTAAATCCAGTGAGGGGCCTCGGTTCCTGCAGGATCACTACATGATTTCCCCTCGGGTGCTTGACAACTGATGGCGACGTCATATGGCGAAACATTCTCATATGCCACGTCAAGGATTGATCAGTTAAAGAATAAAATGTTGATGGAAGCCATGTGCCGGTTCAATAAAAGTGAAGTACTCCATCTCAGTGGTCCGTATGAACAAAAGTTAAGTACTCCAATTGTTGATGGAGGCCATGTGCCGGATCAATAAAAGTGAAGTACATCAATTGTTGATGGAAGCCATGTGCCGGATCAATAAAAGTGAAGTACATCAATTGTTGATGGAAGCCATGTGCCGGATCAATAAAAGTGAAGTACTTCATCTCAATGGTCCGTATGAACAAAAGTAAAGGATTCCAATTGTTCATGGAGGCCATGTTCCGGGTCCTCATATTGTATGAAGGACAAATCCGTGAGGCGGCTCTTTGACGTTGTATCATTGAATGTAGATTTCGAACAGGTTTAGGTCAGTGAAGGCTGCAGTGTTTAATTTGGAAAAGTATATTTGAGGGTAAAGTTTTGACAATGCGAATTAAATAGTTGACGATGTCTTTCAAAGATGCCCTGAAAGGGACCTTACTTACGCGCTACGGTTTGTTGTAAGAAATCGTCTTGCTAACAAACAGCAACTTGGTTTTGAATGCTTTTTTACAAGATTCTAGGTACGTATTCTTCATTTCATGTAACTTGGTGGAATGTTTTCAAACAGTTTTCAAGACGCAGGTCAGATGCCGCCAGCTGGTGAGGGAGACAGCTTCATTTTAACATGCACACACTGTCAATGCTAAAGACCAAGCAAAGAAATACCAGGCCACGGTTTACAAAACTAAAAGAAAGCTCGTTACACAACATCGGAATGACCTCAGGTTTTGAGAGGAGCAAGAATCTCCGCGAATTGACTTTCATACGGACAAAAGTTTCCTTTGAGTTTTGGGGTGTTTCCTACATATACTTGTCAATATGGCTTTCTGAAACAATATTTAAGAGAAAATTTTTAGACAAAATATTGTTTTTCACAGAAAAAAATTGTTTGCAAAGGCAATTTTATTCACATATAAATTTATTTTTACATTCAAAAATATTTTACTGGAAAGACAATTTCATCTGTAAAATACAATTTAATATCTGAAAAAGAAAGTACAAACAAGTACATGAAGAAAACGCAGAAAGGGTTCAAAGGAAATTCCACGGCACGAGGCAGCCACCTGAAACTGGGATATAAAAGTCTACATGGAGCCTAAATAATATATATCACTATATATTAAGTAAAGCAGAATGATTCACACGAGACTTGGAAAAGAGGAAATTGGGAACTTTACCTTGATCAGAACTGCCGAAATTCCAATGAAGATTATGATACACTGAAAAACATCAGTCCATATGACGGCCTTGATACCTCCCTGGATGAACAGAGACGGATAAAAACACAGAACGATATTAAAAAATCAGCAGACGTAAGTGTCGTCCCGAAATCTGACTTACGAATGGTTTAGCCTTGCTTTCTTTGGTCAGGACGTTAGCTTCATGTTACCGGCGCTTCAGTGAACAGTTCATCCTGATTCCTTCCATTTTTGATCAGTATACAGGTACAACTGATGTATACAGTATAATACAGGTAAAACTGTTGTACACAGTATACAGGTAAAGCTGTTGTGTACAGGTAAAACAGTTGTATACAGTAGACAGGTAAAACAGCTGTATACAGTACTGAAGTAAAACTGTTGTACACAGTACACAGATAACGCTCATGTATTTGATATGAATATAGGTAATGTATATAAATACAGCACGGGTAAAGAGTATATTATACCGGTAATACATAGAGTCAGGTACAATTAGTGATGATAGTCATAAAAGTAGACGGTCTCCATACTTACGATAGAGGTGTAAATGATGGAGGCGATGCCTACCACGACCACGGAGGCCCAGATCGGGAGTTGAGCCACTGGCAACAGAAACACAGGTGTATACCTGAAGCTTTTTGTCATCGACACTGATTCCAATAATTGGGAAAATAATGATTAGATTTCTGTCCGTCTTCCAGTTTGGTGCCCGATAACGCTGTGTAAAAAGCGTCATGAGTTTCCCTGTGGGTTTCCCGGTTTACTCCTAATGCTGGCCATTGTCGTATGAGTGAAATGTTCAAGAGCACGGCATTAAGACCAATCAAATAAATAAGTAAATAAATAAACACAGTGTTAAAAATAATATAACGTAATAAGACTGCAGCACAGAGTAAAACCAGAGCAGCGACAACTGTGTGATACCTGGCCAGTGGTCGAACATTATTAGGTGACATCTGGCCGTTTGTCAATTTACCTCAGTATGGGATTTGTTCGAACTTATCAACTATACACTTTGTAGTAGCGCAAATTTTCACAGCTATACCCCATGGCTTACGCAGAGTTAGATTTGAAAAAAAATATACAGTGATGTAAACAGTGATGTAGCAGGTTAGTTATTAAAATAAGCTTAAAAAAATAAAATGCAATTTATCAGACGTCACTATTGTCGAATTACTCAATATGCTGAGTTGTCGTTACTTTAACAAACATTCACATAAAAACAGCTGCACTCAGTTCCCCAGTGCAGACATAGTGTGACACACTACGCCATTCGACCACTTTTATTAACTCAGGCCACAGCTGTAGTGTATGAGGTATACAGTGTATCGCAATTATATATACACGTAGTTAATAAAGATCAGATTGGTATTGTTATAGGACAAGCTACATACATAAGTCGCACTAATGCCCTGGGATTCCGCTGATAATAGTTTCAATCCGTTTACAGTTTTAAAAGCTTAAGTTTGTATCGCCGTATACAAAAAGGGTCAGCACACTTTTTAAAAGCGGCGTGATCTAAGTAATATCTAGGCAACATTCACTAGTTTGGCCAGTCTGTATGACCAGCGAGAGAGAATATGACGAAATATGTCGCTCATTGCACTTTTATCATAAAATATACCACAGGTATACTTGTCCTCTAATGTGTATGGTCAAAAATAGCGCTAATAATTATGTAGTAATTCCATAAGGAACACCCACCTAAAACTGTATTCCCTATATTTTGTTGACACATACTGTCAAATAATTAGATGCCTGGCCTAAAACATTATCATTAGGAGTTGACCACCATTTTCTCAAAATAAATCAGCTGGAATGCAGATACTTGCGTCCTATCGAAATAATAGGGGGTACTTGCTCACTGGATAATATTTTTCTGTGCTTAATTTTAACCACAGGTAATGGACGTTTCTTTCAACCATTATTTGTCATAGTTTATACCTGCAAAATTACCTGGCAGTACTTCAACACACTTCAGAGATACAGCCAATCCCCTGCGCCTGAATCTTAGATATACAATCGAGATAGTGTTTTATACCTGTACGGCCTATCACGACCACGTGACAGCAGCCCTAGCCTTAAACTTCAAGTACGATCTCATCCTGGGGTTTTAATATTGTAAGTGTTTGTTTTCACCACTTACCCGTTTCCATGGCGACGGCTGGACCATAAAGAACGACGGCCATATACAACGTCTGCGAAAAAAGAGATACTGGGCGTTGTATCGAAAGATAAATACCAATAAACAAAACTACACCTAACCAGGAAATTTTTTAAAAAGATGAAGTGATGATGCAAGATACTCTATCTAAAAACCAAATCATGAAGCTTAACCAGTACCGCAAGCAATGGGGAAGGTGACTCTAGAGGGAGAGCGTGCACAAGAATGCTTCTGCCATGACTAACATGATACATACAAACTTCTACGACATGAGCTAGAGCCACTCACAAATTTGTCCTTTCATTCATTAGGTTATAAAAATAGTTTTTATTCAAAGCCTTGGAGGTTTTTTTCTAAGAATCATGAATCCAAGATATCTCTGGCCGGAGAGCTTTATTTCCAGCATTGTGCATTTACTTATGAATATTTGAAATTTTTGCTTCCGGTGAATAACTGAAAGTGAGGGAAAACAGGAAATCAAGGCGTCTATATACACCCTTAGTTATATTTACTTTGATATATGAAAGTGTTTCACTTAGGCCCTCAAAAGGATTTACCTAGGACATTTGCTCTTTTTTTTACCACAACACATAGACGTTTACCACAAAGCCCTGATATTTCTGCCATAAAACATTGGAGATTTTATTACTTAAAAAGCCAGAACAATAGTCGTTTAACCAAAACCTTTGAGGTGTTTTACCAATATCATTGTATAGGGTTTTATCACAAAGCATGCCGATATTCACCAATAACCGAGGTTCTACTGAAAAACTTTGCCGATTTTTACGAATGATTTTGGAGACTTCTTCTAAGAGAAAGAATGTGTTTATGAAAAAACTTACAGGTTTTCATTAATAATCGTGGAGCTTTTTACATATTACCATGGATGTGTTTACCAATATCATTCGGTGTTTGTATCAAACAGCTTGCGGATTTCTACCACAAATTCTGGAAATTTTTACCACAATGCATGATGGTTTTTACCTTTAACCTGGGAAATTTTTACCAAGAGGATTTTTGCCCATAACATTGGAGGTTTCTATCGCACAGCATGTAAGCCTTTACCAATAACACTGGAAGTTTTTAACGATAACAAAGTTTATTACCAATAAACTTGGTGATTTTTACAAATAGTTTTTGAAGGTTGGTACCAAGAAGCATGGAGACTTTTGCTAATAACTTTCTCCAATACACTTACATGTTATTACTAATAACCTTAGATCGTTTTACCACAAAGCATGGAAGCTATCATCACAAACCCTGGAAGTTTTCATCACAAACCATGGAAGTTTTCCCCCACATAGGTTGGCGGTTATTACCACAAAGCATGGACGTTTCTCACAGAAAGCATGGAGATTTTTTACCTATACAAGTCATCAAGGTTTCCACATAGAACCACAACAGTTATAACCCAGAACCGCACAGATCTGGTGCTTCCTGGAAAGAATAAAGGCTCTACAAAAATACTTCATGCCCAAACATTTTGAATACCATCAGAACTAACACAGCTTTGTTTGCCATGCTGATTCTTTAGAAAGACACTATTACGAATCCATTACATATTACCCTCTATTTTTACTTTCTTTCGTCATACTCTTTGTTGGCATGTGCTATAAGTTTTCGCGAATGTCTTTTCTTAAAGCAGCATTTTCTGTTCTTAAGATTAAATATTCGGTGTCCGGCAGCAGTCTGTCACAGATTGTATATTTATTAGTGAAACGTCACTGGAGCCTTGCAGAGGTGACACAGTACAATTATGTTTTCTTCTCAAATTTATATTTGAGGCAGCGTGGCAATGCACACATGCAAAGAAAATGTTGTGTCTTCCGTTAACACTGACGCTTACATCACAGTTATTTGCTTCACGAAGACTTTGTTTTTTGGCTTGAAGTGTACAGGTTTTTACTTTTCGGAAGCATTATTTTCCAAACGTACATATCTACATTTAGAAGAAGTAAATAAATCCAGCGTATATTGTACTCCAATGATTTTCGAGTTGGTTGGATCAAGACACCAAAGAATGCTCCGTCGGTAGCTTTGGTATCGGGAACCCAAATCCACGGGTTTAGACTTTAAATTGGAATTCGTTTGAATAGGCCATCGACAGTGAGCTATCATGCAGATAAAGTTTTCAAAGGAAAAGAAATAGTTCTTGCCCCGGAGGCAAAAAGTTGTCCTAAGCTTAGCAAATACATTTATCCGTAACGTCTAGACTTATTCCTGATCTTCCCTCTAACTTTGACCGTTATTTTTCATATTTTCCATCACACGTTACACAGCGCTTTGCGTTATAACAAAGTATGTAATAGTAATCAAAAATATATTACACCCAACTCTTTTGAAGTGAAGAAACAAGCTTGTGAAAAGTCAATAGGCCACAGCTTCAAGATGAGGAGACCAGATGGAAGATAAGAAACTCTTCGGATACTTACGTTCAGGAGCATTCCAAACACGGCGCCCATCTTCCTGACGGGTACGGAGTCAAAGCGCTTCTCTAAGTACTGACAAGTAGAAAACAAATACGCTTGCAGTTTTATGAACTTATTTCAAACCGTTGATTTTGGTATGCGGACACAACGTCAGATGGAAATACTGTTCCAAAGTATGACACAGTGTCTTTGTAGTGTTAGGTCACGGCAACTTAGACTGGGTCGTAATTTTTGGAAATGATTTTGTGATTCATGTGACAAAACACGAAACCCAACAAGAATACTTCTGCACTGTGAAATTTTACTACAAGTTTTATAATTTTATTCACACACGTCCTGCTTAGTTTAAAATAGTTCGCTGTTAGGTAGAGGGGACGTTTCTGTTGGTGACACTACTATCTTATTTATTTATTCATTGTTTGATTGCCGTCTTATAGTCGTTTAACACCACAATGAAGAATTTTTTACTTTTACATTACAGTTTTATTGGCGGAGAGAATCGGAGGGCCCGGCGTATACCACTAAACTTTGGCAATGTACTGACCAACTTTCCCACTTGAGAAGTACGCATACTGATGCAAGACAAGTGATCTTCCATGAACTTTAGGCTGTAAAAACGGCCACACAAGAACAGCCTATGAATGATTGAAAACACCTGGAGGCACTCGACCACAGTCCGCCCATTATACTGTGTTTATGTCACGGGTTCGTTAGTGCATGTTTTGGTTTACAGAAACAGTTTGTCAAAACACCTGGAGCTGACGGGACCCAGTCAAATAATGTGTTTCGTCTATTCCGACTACACACAATTATTAAACACGACTTATGGACTTAAAACGCTACACCAGAATGACATTCTCCGAGTATTTTTTGAAACATTCCACGGCATACACTTGGAGAAAATTCTTTTCCTCTTTATATTAATCTATATCTCTTGCAATGGTAAAAACGCAGGACATTAGTGGCATAAACAAGAGTTAATAAAGTGCCTTAATCATATTCATCTACGCGTAATATTTACAAACATAAATATTTGCACACTATAAAATGGCCTTCGTGCAGTACGAGAGTTTCCATGACTACGAGAGATATTATAAATCTTGATGGTTACTTATCTGCGATCACGTGACCTTAATAACTGGTGAATACTTAGAGGCAAGTATCGAATTTCAACCCCAGTTATAACCTCAGCCGTAGTCTGGTGTGCGTGGTTTTGCACGGTAAACAGTAGTTTCCAGCCTGGTGCGGGCATGGGCTTTACCACCAGAAAAAATGTAGGGAAGCTGGAGATGGTTATGGTGCGGTGAGGGTGGGGGTAGTGTGTAGAGGAGTGGGGGAGAGTGTCGGTTGTTGCGTGTGTGTGTATGTAGAGGAGTGGGGAGAGTGTCGGCTTTTGCGTGTGTGTGTATGTAGAGGAGTGGGGAGAGTGTCGGTTGTTACGTGTGTGTGTATGTAGAGGAGTGGGGGGAGTGTCGGTTGTTACGTGTGTGTGTATGTAGAGGAGTGGGGAGAGTGTCGGTTGTTACGTGTGTGTGTATGTAGAGGAGTGGGGAGTGTCGGTTGTTACGTGTGTGTGTATGTAGAGGAGTGGGGAGAGTGTCGGTTGTTACGTGTGTGTGTATGTAGAGGAGTGGGGAGAGTGTCGGTTTTTGCGTGTGTGTGCATGTAGAGGAGTGGGGAGAGTGTCGGTTGTTGCTTGTGTGTGTATGTAGAGGAGTGGGGAGAGTGTCGGTTGATGAGTGCTTCAAGCATTTTCTCATATTTGTCTCAACAGGAAATCTTCGGATCTAGATTGAAACTCTACATTGATAAGGTTGCCTGTTCACACAAAATTTACTCAAACCTTATCCTTCTCGCGCGAGGTTTTCCACATGCGCGTTGATTTGATTTTATTGGGATTAAAGCCATGTTCCAATTTGTTTTTTGTTTAAGGGTGGCACAAACTCAGTGGAATCTTTAGATCACGGCCACCCAATATTGGTATAAACGGGAAACTCAAAATAATAGAGAAAATACCAATTCATTGTCATAAGAGAAACGGTTCTGCAAATCAAATTTGCCACTGTCTTGGTCATTGCTCTGCATTTCTGCCGATAATACACCTTAGTTTGTTAGAATTTCAAAACGCTTGAAACTTCACTTCTGAAGACTCTGGGAAACAGTCTCATCTCAAGGTGTATTTAAACTGGCGCCAAACTGCCTCTGTTTGTTTCTGACCTTAGTTTTC